>BMAO01034745.1:0-373061 GCA_019973975.1 Trichonephila clavata
AGTCTTTGAACAATGCAAAGGCAATTATGTAGTTGAAAAGAGAGGGGTTTGCTGATCAAAGATAGCCTTTGACCCCAAATTGGACATTCCCCTCAATATGAAGGAAAGGTTATGTGGTCAGAGCCGACAGTGGAACACTGTCTGCTCTGGGAAGTTGGGTTGGAAGAGTGGATATAGTACTATTGCGTTGTTTCCCTAATCAGTCACATGTCATTTGTTGTACACAGTTTCGACCCTTCATTATACTGTTATTTACTATAATTTTAAATATTTCTCTGAAAGTTCTTATTTTTATTACACTTCGCTATCTTTAAAACGCATTCGCACTATAATATCTTAACAATTTAATATAAATAAAAAATGTATTTATTCTTGTAATTCGATAATCGTGAAAACAGAAAACTTCCGTAAAAAAAAAAGAAAGGAAAAAAAAAAAAGTTAGCACACACGTGAAAGATATTTACCATTTAAAATACCGTTTTAAAATTACATTTGTAATTTTTAAAAGCATTTATTTACTTATTTGTTTGCACCCTTTATCTGTTCTAAGAGGGGGATGTGTCCGATCTCTAGGTGGTGATGGCTCTTGCCACGAAATATTATGTGTCCGCTCTAACCACGTCCTCTTTACCCCACACCACCGAAGAAGGAAATGGTATGAAGAGACAGTAGATGATATTTTTAACAATCATTGAAACAAATTAAGAAAATTTATTATTTAGAAAAGAGAAATCACTCCCCCCCCCTCAATACTGAAAAAGCAAATCCAAATGGAATCCAGCGTAATCTTATGAATTATAATTGAAATTATAATAATTTAATTACAATTGATAAACTTTCCCTTTAGGATTACTACTTCGTTTTAACCACGAATATTATTGCTTTTTTATAAATTATATATAAGTGCATATTATTAGAACATGTAAGAACAAAATTATTTAACGTAGATAAAATTTTCGATTCTGTATTTGAACAATAGTCCTTTCACATACTTATTATTTTTTTAGAAAAAGGAGCAGATCAAATGCATATCTAAGAAGTTTACTTTCTACTTTGTAGAATCGGTGAATAAATAAATTATTCGACAAGAATGTTTTGTATATCAGTGAAAAAGAAACCAACGTTTTTTTTACTATTTTGATACTTTTTTTGATTGATGATTGTTGTGCATCTTCTAAACTAATAAGATTGGAAATTTTTGAAACATGTTAGGAATTTATTTATTTGTGTGTGTGGTGTGTGTGTGAGAGAGAGAGAGAAGGGGATAAAAGAATAGAAACAAAATTCTCCCCAAAGACACCATACTCACCAATTACATGGAATTTATTTTTACATGGAATTCATAGCAAATTATGAAAATTTATTTGTAAATTATATGCCAGCTTAATTCTGGAAAATAACCATATAATTTTCTATGGTACTATATTTATTCGTTAAGAGTAAAATTGCTTCATACTGTTAGTCCTTTTTTTAATACAACAGATTGAAACATAAAACTTAATTTTTCACTAATGTATATCTACCTTTTCTCCTGTTTCGTTCTCCTCAGCATTTATATAGTGCAGTGGCCTTCAAACTGTGTTCCACGGAACCCTGGGGCTCTCAAGGTTACCCGTCACAATAAACAATCGAAAAGGAGATTATAAATGTATATGTAAAATGGATTGAAGTTTGTATAACTACAAGTATCTTTTATAAAAGCTCATTTCATCATTAAAATTTAAAATTCTATTTGTACTCTGTTTGTTCTATTTGTAAATCTGTCGAGAGCTTAAATGCTCTCCCGTTGGTGTGATGTGGTAGTTAGGAGAGGGGATACTAGCTCAGGTGTCGTCCTCGTCACTTGACCATGGTTCAAAATTACGAAGTCCGTCGTCAAAAGCCCTCAGTGCGACGTTAATGTTCACTCACTCATTTTACGAAACAAAAAAGGTGAATTAATAAGAAATGAACAATTATTTTATTTTACCAGTATTAAAAACTTTTAAAAATAAACGAAATCTATATCTTTTCTATTCGATAATATCTTGTTCAATTTTTCTATCCGATGAATTTTTCCGTCTTCGATTCTTTTCCGTCTTGCAACCAATTTTTAGTAGCATTAACATCGGAATAAAAAGGTGCGTCTTAGATTCGAATAAATATTGCAATATCGCGATTTTAAAGTCGCTGTATCTTTAAATTTGCTGTTTTTTCTATTCAAAATTACTGTCTGCAGTGCCTGTTTAGGCTCATTTCGATACCTGGGAGCAGAAGATCCACATGTACTCTTGACTCTGGAGAAGTGAAACTTATAATTAGAAAACCTGTTTAAGTCCAGCCTATCCGGGCCCTTCCCGGCCCAGGGCGCCCGCCCCAAGTGCCCAATGGATAAACCGACACTGACTGGTATTTTCTATCATTGAACATTTTCAATTCCCTGGTCAAGTCTGACTAAATTTTTAATATAATAGATGCTGCGGTTTCTTTGCGCAATACATTTTACACATATCAAAGTCAGAATTAAAGTTAATTCGGAATATATCCATTTTAGTAAAATATGTAATAAAATTTTTAAGTAGTAAAATTTTTATAAAATTTTTTTAGCACTATAGTTAAAATATTGATTCGGTCTAGTTTATTTTTAAATTAGAAAATAAAGTATTCACAAAATGATAATCCAGTGAATAAACTTTTACAAACACTTACTTTTAAAAAATAATTTTCTAAGTATGTAAACGGTGTTTTCATTAGTTCACGACAAACATTGGTGCGAAGTCTCTAGGAAAGAAAAGAAAGGTACAAAAAAAAGGGGGAGGGAGGTAGAAACTTTTATTGCTCTGTAATAAAACAGCAAAGAGCAGATGAAACTGCAGAGTGTGAGGGGGAAGGGGGTACCCGCTTTTGGTGATACTTGAAAAGTCTTCTGATGGGGTTTTGCGTAGAACAGGGGTGGCCAACCCAAATGACCTTGCGGGACACTTCGGAAAAACATTACAATTCCGCGGCCACATATAAAATATATATCTCTATGATAGATTTGGATTCATTACAAGCATTTATTGGAGTAAGAATTTAAAACAGAACGAATTATTATTGTTTTCATTATTTTTATATGTATACAAACATAGATAATATAATAATGAAAATGCAATGAATCAAATAATATGATTTAAATTTATTTGATTTAGTGAGATATTTGTTTCTCAACTCTTTCACTGAGTTTTTGCAAATAGGTCTCAATGCATTTATTTGTACATCGTAATTGGTGTTGCAGGTTTTCGTCCCATAAGTTTGAGCGCAATTTACTGTTAGATTAATTTCATTTTCAAGGGAAACAAGTAATATAAAAAATTTTAAGTCAATTTCTACTTTGAATGAATGCATAAAAGTATTTTATTAACGATTGAAAATTTTAACAAGATATATATAGATATATGTATAGGGAGAGAGTGAACTTATAGTAGGAATTGAAAAAAAGCATGATTTGGTCTGAATTGTTGTAACAATGCACACCCGGTTCGGCTAGTTTGGCTGAAAAACTGGTTTTCGCGCCAACTTTTGTCATTGTTTGTTTTAGCAGTTTACATTGTTACAATAATGGAGACGAATCTAAGTTGGTGTCGAAAACCGGTAATTAATTTAATTAATTAATTGCTAATTAATGATAAATATTAGAAAAAACTGTATTACATCAAATGCCATCCACTACATAAAACAATACTATTATTTTGTTGCCAAATATGGGTAAAAATTAAATAATCGTATGTTTATCCAACGGTATAAATGTTAAATTTAGGTTATTGTATACTAAAATCAATAACTGTATGTGATTTAAAAAGTGTATTTTAATCTATACGTATACGCAACATAAAATATATCATGTCTATTATTATACGCTTTATCACGTTGATATATTTCAGAATTTGTACTGAGAAACGCCGGGGAAAAAATTGTAATATTTTTCTTTTGTTCGTACTTTCTTTATTTAAAAATTGTTAAATATTTTTTCAGATACACATGATATTATTGATACTGCTATTTATAATAAAAAGTAATGTGTAATGAGGCTATTATTTGCGTATTTTGTTTGAAAAATATTTAATTATATTTTATAGATAAGAATTTGTCTAAGAAGAAAATTGAGACAATTCTTTGTTGATTTTCTATGTGGACTCGAAATATTTTTCTTATGAGGAAAGAGTTTTTACTTAGATAAATGGAACGAAAAGCGGAGAGCAGAATGCATACAATTTTCTCTTTTGAAACAATTAAATCTCTGCAGAAATAACGTTCAATAATTTACAAAATATCTGTAAATTTATGTTTGGAGTTATCTTTCCGATTTTTTCGACATTTCATAATTGTCCATAATTTTGGAGATCTATTTCAAATAAGATCCATAACAAATTTATCAACTTCCATCCTCTTGAAAACTGACGCATTTGTTGAGTAGTGCAGAGTGCCACTGAGAATTGTGCCGCGTGTGAAATAGGTTGCCAACCCCTTTTCTATCACATGAAAGTAAAATTGTATCATATTGTTTGTTCATTTAATACAGCAGATAAAAACGTGAAATTAAATTTTTCACTGCCTTAAATCCACCTATTCTTTGTTTGAAAATCATTTATTCAGAAAAAATTAAACAGTTTCGTTCTCTAAATCATTTATCTAGAGCATTGATCTTCAAACTGTGTTCCAGAGAACCTTGGGATTCCACGAGTCACAATAAAAAAAAATGGAAAGAAAAACTATAAATGTGTATGTAAAACGGATTAAAGTTCTCATGAAATTCGTATAACCACAATTATCTAAAGATGATCTCATACATTAAAATTAAAAATTTTATTTATGCATAACATAACTTTGCTGTGAAAAACTTTTTAAACTTTTATTGTATTATAATAAATGAATTTAAAACTTTTTTCTTTATCTATTAGATTGTGAATATACTATTGTTTACTATCCCGAGTTCCACAAAGTAATTTTATACTAGTTAGTACAATGTTTTGAAACCTTTTACATTTGTGGGGGAGAAAAACACCTATAATGAAGAAGATGGAACAATTTATCGACATATCAACAGATTCAATGCAAAAATTTAAATTTAAGCGAGAACACCAAAATTTTAGGTTGCCAATTCTTGCAAAATGCGCAGAATTTCTCACATAGCTGTGAACATTTTAGTGCCATTCACAAAAATGTATTTAGTAAGTGAAAAATATTTCTCAACGCGAGTGGCTACAAAACAAAATATAAAAACGAATTAAACGCGGAATATGAAATGCTACTACACATTATTTCCAAAGGACGACAGTTTGTGTAAAAATTGAGAATACTAAATATAATGCATGCGTGCACAGGTGACATTTGGATCAAAAATTAATATTATCAATGAATAAATAACATTAACATTACATCATAAATTTTTTTAATAAGAAATAAAATTTTTAAAAGTCTTTTCCTATAACATCAAGAAAATATGTTTATCTATATACTTTAAATATTATTTTAAGATATATTCTTCTAAGAGTGTGGAATGGGATTCCCCGAAAACCAGTACCGAATTACTTATTAGGTGGAGTAGGTAATTGCCTATGGGTCCCAAAAATAAAAAAAAGAAAACCCCAAATATTTAGTTGTTTTTTGCTGCAAGAATTAGTTTTTATTAAAAATTCGAATAAATAATTATTGTTTAGTTACATATTTTTTTAATTTGCTGATTATTTGTTATTTTATTTGTGCAATGAAATATATTGTTAAAATTTTGTGTAATAAGATTATTAGGCTACAGGGCCCCGAGAACTGGACTGCCTAGGGGGTCTCCATGTCGTTTTATCCAACACTGTGGAAAACATCTTACATGAGCCGAAAAAGTTTGACCACTGATCTTTGTCCAGAAATAAGAACTCTTCTTTGGACAAGATTCACTGCTGGGCAAGTGGCAAGTGGTGTGGAAATTACGGAGTTCCTATCCCCTTTAGGGGATGTACCTCCTCATCAGAATATTTAGGGATATTTACATAAAAATTGAGTTACTTAAAATTAAAAGAGATAAAAACTAAATAGCAATAAGGGGAAAAATTAAATGGGCAATGGCGTAATGCCTGCTAGGAGAAAAAAGTGGGCGTATTTTAGTCCGCCCACCAGGTACAAAGCACCCAATCAGCGTTCGCTGTTGGGCGTGATGGATAGGCACACTCAAAAAGAGCGACCGGTACGAGGGGAGATTCTGACAGCTGACGCTGTGAGAATTCCCGAGAAAATGAAAAATTTTGAATGGGAGAGTTAAAGCAGATTAAAAATTTTAAGAAATAAAAATATTTAAAACTTTATTGGGACCAACTTGCACAGATGCCGAGAACAAAAACTTGTCATGTCAGATGCGAACGGGCGATGGGTCAGCTCGCGATAAATAAAAATGAGAGTGAATGAAGTCATTTACAAAAGGACGGCTAATAAAATAAAAATCCAGTCGTAAAAAGTACCGGGTTTCCCAGAGGAAACCGATGACAAATTCGATTTGACTGGGAAAAGATTAAAAATCAAAAAGCTAAAAAAGAGATGTCCCGTGCTACCATCTGGTGGCTGGGATAGAAAGTAAAGAGTGAACTGGGCGCAAAGATGGAATTAAAGGGCCACCCTCTTTAATTCCGGGCCGCGCTAGTTCATTCTACAGAATCTTAAAAACGAAAAATTAAAGCAAAATTAAATGGAAATACAAAACTAATTAACGTAGGTTTTTAAACCCTACGCCTTTTGGCGTAGGGGAAATTTACAAATTGTTGATCAAGAACGGCCCTTGGCCTCTTAAGTGAAGAGGAGACAGCCGGGTCGTAAGCTGGCTGATTTTGGATAAGTTCATTGGGAACTTGAGGAATTTTTTCAAAAAATTTTTTGGAGATGAGTTGGATGTATGGAAGGGTAGGTTTAACATTTAAATCGCGGTAAATGACTTCATTTCTGATGAAACCAGGGAGCACTGACTATTTGTCTCAAAATTGAGTTGGTGAGCCTGTGCAACTTTCTGATGTGGCACATGCCCGCGGCTGCCCAGATGGGAGAGCCGTAGAGCATGATCGGGCGAATGATAGAGTTAAAGAGCAAAACCTTGTGCCTGATCGCTAGTTTGCTCTTATTAGAGACAAGCCTTTTGAGCATAGAATGAACGTTGTTCGCTTTTTGGCGAGCATGTTCGATATGATGGGCGAAAGTTAATTTTGCGTCTAAAAATAACCCTAGGTATTTGTAAACATTTACCCAGGGGACGGGTTGGCCAAAAATTGTGACAGGGGTTAGGCCCACTGGTAATTGATTTCTTCTCGTGAACATGAGGCAGGCACTTTTGGAGGCGTTAACTTTTTAATTTTCCAGTCCGTGAGCCAGAGCTCTAGCAAAGTGACGTATTGTTGAAGATTAGAGATTACCACGGAAAATCTCTTATCTTGTGATATAATGGCAGTGTCGTCCGCATACATTGCTAAATGGACGAAGTTAGCTTGCGGGATATCATTTACATACAGGTTGAAGAGGAGCGGTGAGATCAGAGACCCTTGCGGGATGCCGCTTCTGATTGGTCGAGGGGAGGAGAGAATTTTATCAACTCTCACTCTGAATGATCGCGCGGAAAGATAGTTATTTATGACCTTGATCAGGGGAGCCGGAAAATCAAGTCGTATGAGCTTGATTAATAAGCCATCGTGCCAAATTTTATCAAAGGCTTTGGCTACGTCCAGAAAAAGTATACCCGTGGCTTCGTACTTGCCGTAGCCATTGTGAATCAACTCCGTGACTCTGAGCAGTTGATGAACTGTCGAGCATTCGGGTCGAAAACCGCACTGCTGAGGTATCAGTAGATTTGCAGCAGCGCAGTGTTGATTCAAGCGTCGGAAAAGTATAAATTCGTATACTTTGCTCAGACTACTTAAGAGTGAGATCGGACGGTAATTTTGAGGAAGGTCAGCATTTTTGTCTGCCTTCAGAATAGGGATGACCACGGCTGTTTTCCAGGTATTGGGGAAGTAATTTAGCTTTAAGAGACAATTGCATAGGAAGGTGAGGAAAATTAAGAATTTGAAAGGTAGATTTTTGAGCATACGATTTGTAATTTGATCAAGGCCGGGGATTTTTTCATCTTCAACCTGTTTATGAAAATTAATATCTCCGTGGGCGTGGTGTGGTCGATTTCTTGGGAGTGATGGGTAGAAAGGAAGTTTTCTACCTCTGTGTGTGAGCGTTGAATGAGGTCTTCATCTCCAACGTCGTGGTTTGGTTCAAACTGGGTCTGCAAGCTATCTGCTAACACTTCCGCCTTTTCAATAGGAGTGATAGCCGTACTGCCTAGTGCCCCCACAAGGGGGGGAATGGCTTGAAAAGGCTTACGTAAGAGGGAGGCTTTCCTCCAAAGAGTGTTGTCAAGAGGCGATAATTCCTCAATGTGTTTTTCCCACTGAGAGTGGGAGAAGTGTTGGATGTCCTTTGCTATCTCACGACTGAGGCTACGGAATTCTGAGTATGAATCGGGACATCTATTTCTCTGCCAAATTTTCCGCAGCCGGTTTCGCTGACGAATTTTGGTTTTAATTTCTGGGAGAGAAACTTCGGAGGAGTATTAAATTTAGGTTTTGAAGCCTCAGCGAAAGCTTCGGAAAATTTTTGATTGAGTTGGCCGATGGCCAATTCTACATTTTCATTGCTGGTGAGGTAGATAGAGGGGAGGGGTTTATTACTTAAAACATACTTGAAATTGTTCCAATTAGTAATTAAGATTCACTGCTGTTTTACCCCCTTCCCCTTGAAAAAGAAAAAAGAACTTCTCTACCAGTTTTACGATTTTGCCCCCCCCCCCCCAGTCAGGGAGTGTCTCCTTTCGCTGAGGGGAGAATTTTGTTGAAAGGAGTACCGGAGAGATAAATTTATTGCCCATCTAGGGAATCTTTAGAAAAATATTTGTGCCAAAAATTTCGCTATAGCCAGCGCCATCTAGATGTCATGTAAGATGTTAAACAAAGGAAGTGATTCACCTTAAAGCCGTGCTAGTGGATCGGTATCAAAATGTGTATTGCATTTCTAAGTATAAATAATTCTGGAATCTACTCAGAAATACATTTTTCCGCAGAAATGATGAGGCTAATCGGTCTAGATTTGTCGGAAAACATAGAATATATTTGCTTAGCTTGGGTATAATTATTATGCGAGTTTTTTCCATTCATATGGAAAATAATTGAGTGTAATGCATTTGATATTTTGTCACATGAATTATTGTATTTCAGGGTAGGCCTTTGAGTGCAACATTTTTGAGGGAATTTTATTGTAGAATTTTACTCTTTCCTAGTTTCGGATGACATTTATCCCTTTTTGTGGAAATTGGTATTGTAGTTTAGAAATCATGTAATTCATTTCGACTTTTCGTTATAAGGCTCCGGATTTTTAGGAAGAAAATGTTCGAATTGTCTCTTGACAAATACGTCTACATCGTCTTAGGTATTATAAACAATGCCCATAAGATTAAGAATGGGAAGGAAATATGGGTGGTAGTTTTAATTTTTTGACGAAGGATTTGGTAGATCTTTATTTGAAATTTAGAAAAAGTAATTTTTTTCGAGTTTTAAGGGATATTTTTTATTTATTTATCTTTGTTACCTTTATTTATATATCGATCTAATTCTCTTTGTTTGATAGAAATATGCGAAAATTTAATAAGTTTCTTTCTGCTCATATCTCTTAGATACAAATTGTATTTGAAATTGCCATAGAAGGATGTTTATCATGGAAATAAAGTTTCGATTTGAATCTTTAAAAAGAAAATATCATTTTTCTTAGAAAATATTCACTAGAGCACTTTTTTGTCAGTCCTTTTTTAACAGCATTCCATTTCTTGTTTTACAAATTAATGTTATTTTCAATCAGGGACATAGTTACCGCGTATCAATGATACGGGGCCCCAAGCTTTGAGGGCGGGCACCCAAACGTGTAAGCAAAAAATGGTAGGGGTGGCCCTAGAGAGTGCCCTCACGGATGATACAGGATCCACTCAGGACCAGCTCCGCCAGTGTTTTCAATACTCATGAAATTGCGACACAAATTTCACTGCCTTCAATTAAATTATTATATCATTGAATTAATTTCCAAACTAAGCTTTTTTTTATTTCCTGCGTGCAACGTTTTCAGTATATTTATTGTATATAGTCTGCGTTTGTACTCTCATAATGTTATTTTTAGTGTCGCCGATTATAAGCGGAGATAAAATCGGTGCATTTTTGTAATCGGCTCTTTTCTTTTAAATTTTTACTGCTTTGATCTCCTTTTCTAGTGACACGATTATGATGCTTACATTCCGCAGAGGAGCGGTGTGGAGAACAATAGTGCGCTTTAGAAATCTGATATTCCTATAAATTTTTTGATGAAATTATCTTTATAAGACTCATGATTTACAGAGGAAGTTCTTCAGTGAATTCACAAGCATGTTTATGATTGTTGTCTTGGATATCATAAATAAAGTCCATCGAGCTAAAAAAAGGGAAGAGAGTTTAAATTTTTTGAAGAAAAATTTATTTTATCTACAGTTGAGACTTGAGGAAAAAAATAATTTCCGAAATTTTATTTTTTTAGAGAGAAGTGGTGGAGGGAGACGATATATATATATATACACTGCTGGCCACCGTAAATGCAACACCCTGAAGGAAGCACGCAAATAACATGAAATTTACAACATGCATTAGTGGAGATGAGATATGCAAATGATTAGAATTTCAGCGCAGACACACATCACGCACGCCTGTGGCGCCACCTCAAAGCGCTATTTAAGGCTTGGAGATTTCGACGATTTCAAGTTCGGCAATTGTGTTTTTCTTGTGGTTTTTCAAAAAACGATCAGTTATGTCTCGTAGAAAACAGCGATCAGCTTTTGATCAAGCATCCAAATTCGACAGAGGAAGGATAGTGGCATACCGAGATTGTGGATTATCTTTCAGGGAAATCGGTAGTCGTGTTGGACGAAACCAAACAATTGTAACGCGGATATGTGACCGTTGGATGCAGGAGGGTACGATCATCACCTCCTAGATACAAGGCCTCGCTACTGATTTGTGACGTCACTACTAGTAGGGAGACTTCGTCCATCGCCTACGGAACTTTTCAGATGCATTTTTAAATACTTTTTGTTTTTTAATCCAACATACATACAGGGAATTTAAAAACAAATAATTGATCATTAAATTCTATTTCACGTACATAAAACATAAGAGTAAATATTAGTTTACCTATTTAAATAATAATTGCATGTATGTAATTATCGATGTATTTACTACGAACACGCATTACGATGAACATAAACACATTTAAAAACATTGTAGCAAATCATAAGAACCTTTTGTATTTGTATATTTTTTTTTACAAAACTGTGCTTATTTCTTAGCTTTAAAATTTATTTTCAACATTTTATTCAGAATAGTTACAAAAAGGAAAATAAAATTAAAAATAGTTTTTAAAACAGAAAAAAAAGACAAATTAAAACACAGTAACTTTATTAGTATCAAATACAATCACAACATAAAGAATTATAAAATAAATTTCAAATATATATTTGAAACAAATCTATATCAGTATAATTATAGATATATACAGGAAAATGAATACATACATAAAAATAGAATACACAATTTATTTAGCTGTTTGTCAGTTACTTTTCTTTCTTTAAATTTTTGGTAATTTTTTAAAAATTTGGTAATTCAGAATAGTTACAAAAAGGGAAATAAAATTAGAAATATTTTTTAAAACAGAAAAAAAGACAAACAAATTTAAAAACAGTAACTTAATTGGTTCAAACACAATCACAACATAAAGAACTATAAAATAAATTTCAAATATATTTTTGAAACAAATCTATACCAATATAATTATAGATATATAGAGGAAAATAAATACATACATAAAAATAGATCACACAATTTATTTAGCTGTTTGTCAGTTACTTTTCTGCCAAAAGTAATTATTCAATTATGCAATGTTACAAATGTGATTTAAATATTTTGTAAAACTTTATTGGTATCATGCACAGTAATAAATAAAAATTCACTCTCTGCAATAGCAACATTAAAAATTACCAAAAAAAAAAAACTTCCCACAATTAACAATATAACAAGTTATCGTAAAATAAGTTAAAAATATTTTAAAAACTAATCATACATATATAAAAGCATAGATATATACCTAAATGAATAAATATATATACATAGAGAGAGAGACATAATGCATACATAAAAATATATGTAACTTATTACATACATAAAAATAATGCAATTCATTTAGCTAATAAATTATGTATTTTTCTTTTCTTTGTTTCAACTTTTTTAATATTTTTTTCCCTACAGTAGTTATGTAATAATGCATTTGTAGAAGTGTGGATAATATGCTTTAAAACTAGCTCAGAAGCATGATCATTGTTACAAGGTTTATCATATAAAAAAATTCATTTGAATTTATCAAGCTAATTGATATTTCTGAGGCAATTTGACGTTGATTATTTTGTTTGAGGAACATATTTTCATAATCATTAGAAAGAAGTTTCTGAACTATTATACAGTTATAGAGTACCGCTGTAACGACATCTGGGGAAGGGCACAATAAACTTCCTCTTTCTAAGTTACGTATTAAATCTTAGTTAGAATTTAGTTCAAAAGTTTTATTAAGAACAAGTGATTTGGAACAAGAGTCGCTTTTTAATTTTTTAAGTGCTGCTCTAGCACAAACACCAGCTAAATATGTTAAGACAGGTAGATATGGCTGAGCATCATGAAAACCTTTTTCAGATAGTGTAATATTAAAATTATGCGATACTGATGGCTCTAAAAGATTGTCATTACACGAATCTTCCAAATTAATGTCTTTTAAGTTAAGCTGGCCTTAAGCATTTGAAACCAAAGTTTAGAGGTAAAAATTTTTGCATTCTTAGTTTTGCTTCTACTTCATAAAGCTGTCGAATTGATATTAAATATTGAGAACCTGAAAGTGTCCTATATTTCCCAAAACGACTTTCTAACGCATCTGTTTGAATTTTTCCAGGAAGAAAATACTGAAAGTTTTATTCTTTACTGCAATATTTTGACAGTTCAAGTAAAGCGTATGTGGTATGAGTAAAAGCAAGATGTGTTTCTTTAGTAAGGGTGCCAGTAGTACAATCTTTTTCCTTCCACGAGTCTAACCATGACAAAATTTTACGCAAGAATTGACATGCTTTGTTGTCTGGGGATAAAGTAATCGGTTGCTGATAAGTATCAAGCAAATGTTGTCCCTTTAAAGCTGTTTTAACATTAACAATTTTCCACCATGTACAAATTAAAGAAATAAAAATTTATGTTGTTTTATAACTAATTAGTTTATGTTGCTCTCCTAATAGTTGAAGCCCCTGAATAACAAAGTTATTAAATATCTTAAGCACAAGTTTCACATTTTGTTTTTCAAGATTTGTAGGACACAAAGCCTTCTAAGTTAAACCATAAGAGCAAACTTTACTAAATTATTACTTTCTATGTCATATAGTCGTTTAAGTGTAGAGAAATTTGCTTCTAATAATGGAAACTTATGATCTTCGAAATCTGGAAAATAAAAACATTGACCTGCATTTTTTTGATTAATCCAATTGTTACGAATACATTTAAAATTGTGTACTGAATCAATAACAAAAAATAAAGGATTGGAAGGATCAGAAGGATGTGGATATACAATGCTCAATTTGGGAGGAACAAAAAAGTTGGACATTGCTTTTCGATTTATAGAATTATTGTCAGAAACTACACCTATAACTTTGAATCCTATACCATCAAGTTCTACGATAGTTTTTTTAACAACAGCAAACAATTTTTCTCCATCGATTTTTTTCACCGGCATTACATGAACTACTTCTTTAAGAGGAGAAAGAAGACTTTGAATCATGAACACATAAGCTGAAGTAGCAGCTTGTTCACTGTTATATGCCATCCCAAGAATATTACCCCCTTTAAAATCTAAATATAGTTTTAAATAGATTTCGTCAAGCATCAGTATGACAGTTTTGTCTACAGAGTTTAGGATGTTTACTTTTTTTCATGTATGCTAGAAAGTTTTCATTTGATTGTTCTGTTTGAGGATTAGTTTTTAAAGATGAACAAAGTTTGCACAAAGTTTTAGGATGGGAATATTGAGATACCCCGAATTTCTTAAAAATTTATAGGCATGAGGAGATATGGATTGTAAATATACAAAAAAAATCCCATCATTTCAGAGAAATATCTAAAAGAAAACTTGTTACAGGTTAAAAATTTGAGCTGGTCAATTAAGAAATGGAGTACAATTTTTTTTATCATCATCTAAATCTGAAAACATACTTTCTAAAAGATTAACAATAAAACCAAATGTTGTAGGAAAATCATGGGAGCTTTTCATTTCTAGTCTGAGAACCGGTTCATGTAATATTTTATTTACAACAATAACATTATTAACTTTTACAGGAAATTTGTACTTACCAAGTTGACCTATCTTTGTTTGACCTGTGTGTATTGACAAATCTAATTCTTTATTTATACATCACTGATGCTTTAAAAACAGGAGATACCGTTGTGTTAGCATCATAATTATTACTAGATCTTTTTTACAAACAACAGTCCATATGTCCTGAAGCTTCTCTGCATTTAAACACTCGACTAATTTTGGAAGTGACGTAAATGATTTACTTTTTTCAAATTCTTCTTTTGGCGTACCAGGTGCCATTGTTTACTAGGATTTTTATCTCGAATATTAGAATTTATTCTCTTTATTATTTCAGTCTAATAATTGTAACTTTATTTAATTTGTTAAAGATTGTTAAGTTTATCGTTGAAAGTTGTTACCAATAAATACAGGAAAAAGACCATTTTAAGACTTCAGAATATTATTTTATAACACCACACATACGCAACAGTATTTATTTCACTAATCTTTGCAGTCTCTTCTCAGAACATTCTTGAATAGGATTCGTAGAGTTTGAAATATATTTGGAGGAAAAAGTCTGGAATTGTTTTCAAGCAACACATATTTTCCTCCCCAGTTTTTTCATCATAAGCTTCTGTGTTTCTTCGTATTGCATCATCAGCAAAGTGTAGTTCACAAATCTAAAATTAAAAAGATAAATATATTGTTTTACATTGACAGAAAAAATTTGTTAGAATTAACAAAAATTTCTCTGATAATTTGATTTTTTGTAATTTTAAATGGAACTTTTGTTGGAAAATAGTGAAAAAATTTTGATACAACAAATTTTTTTTTAACAAGGCTTATATACAAAATTCGAACAAAATTTTTTTTCTTTTTTCTCTTTGATTCAATGAAATTTGTTTATTTTGCCAGCAAATAGTTGTCATCAAAGCAAACTTGATACGATGAAATCCTTCTTGTCGGGACACCACATAGTCTATATTAATGCAAACAATTCTAGAAAAGAAACTGTCAGTGTTGTCGTCAAGGGCTTAGAAATTGGTA
Organism: Trichonephila clavata; assembly: GCA_019973975.1. Lineage (NCBI taxonomy): Eukaryota > Metazoa > Arthropoda > Arachnida > Araneae > Nephilidae > Trichonephila > Trichonephila clavata. The sequence continues at coordinate 15,472 of BMAO01034745.1, forward strand.
CTCACTACCTCTAAATGTGGTGTCTTCTCCGACATTTGCTGTCGTTGCAATCGTACTTCAAGTTAATGTTGTGAGGATAATGCTGAGTCATGTTTATCTGTTTTTAGCTTTATTTTTTCTGACTTTTAAAGTCATTATAATAGTTCAGAAATCAGCTAGCTTTTTTTGTTGTTGTGAATGTGTTATGCATTTTGTATCTCACATCATATTAATATACAAAATAATCAATAAATGGTTGCTTATGTCCATATTTACATTGACTATGAGCTCTGTATCAAAATGGGCTTTCTTTTGGTAACACACAATTAACTTCTTAAGGTACTTTCGTTGATTCTGTGAAAAGATATTTAGTAAATGACACAAAAATATTTGTTTGCAATAGCAAAAACACTACACAGTTTTTGTCTCATTAACAATGCTTGTTTGAGCTCATTTTTATGCGCATCAATTTTTTTAGGACTACAAAATATTTATTTGATAAACAATACGCTTTTCTCATTATAGATAAATAAAAATGAATTGCCAATGTAATTACCATGTTAAGAAACTCACACGAAGAAAAAGAAATGAGTACATTTTTCAAATGTTTTATCGAACAACCTATTAAAGTTATTAGTAGACTTTTAAAATTAAGATATTACAGTTTCCATAAATAGAATAAAGTTAAATAACTTACCTTTGAATATACTTTGACGAAGCAAAATCTTTTCTTGATATAGCATGGAGTCGAAATCCAAACATTCTTGTTTTTTCAGTATCTTTATAATTGCTATTGCAATTCGGTGCAACGCATGTGTAAACCATTTTGTGAACTGATTAAGAATCGTCAAAAAAAAAAAAATTGAAAATCTACAATACAAATGTAAAAAAGCAGGTAACCGCACAAACACAAGCACCAAAATGGCATAGGCGAGTGAACTAATATAACTTGAATCCAAGCGAGTTTTCTATCCCTACTATGTGTGACGTCACAAGCCTATCTCATTTGAGTCACCAGCACTTGATCTCTAGGAGGTGTTTGTACGACGAACCGACGTGGTCGATCGCATCCACCTCAGTGCACAACTTTACGTGAGGACAGGCAAATTGTGCGCATGGCAGTGACGGATCGCTCAGTCACATCACGAACCACAGCACAGCACATTGAGTCTGTAACGCATCATTCAGTGTCTGCGCGTACCATTCGACACCGTTTACATCAGAGTGGTCTGTCCGCAAGACGTCCATTGCTTGGTCTACCCTTGACGCAGAACCACAGACGTTTTCGCCGCCAATGATGCGATGAAAGAAGGGTGTGGGCGGCAGAATGGAATGAAGTTGTCTTTACTGACGAGTCACGCATCTGTCTGCAACACCACGATGGTCGGATTCGAGTCTGGAGACACCGTGGAGAGAGGATGCTGAACAGCTGCGTTATGCACCCCCACACTGGTCCTGCACCGGGTATTATGATATGGGGTGGTATTGGATATCACTCTCGCACTCCTCTAGTACGCATTGTGGGTACTTTAGACAGCCAGCGCTACATCTCCGAGGTGTTGGAGCCAGTTGTCCTTCCTTACCTTCAGGGCTTGGCCACAGCCATATTTCAACAGGATAATGCGCCACCACACGTGACACGTATTGTCCAAAGGTTCTTCGTCAATCACCAGATTGAATTGCTTCCCTGGCCGGCTCGCTCTCCGGATTTTTCGCCGATAGAAAACATGTGGTCCATGATTGCTCAACGATTGACCCAGATTACATTCCAGCTGCCACACCAGATCAACTTTGGCAACGTGTGGAAGCTGCTTGGTCTGCTGTACCCCAAGAACACATCCAAAGTCTCTTTGAATCAATGCCGAGGCGTGTGGCAGCGCTGATCTTCAACAATGGCGTCTACTCTGGCTACTGGTACTGGCAGGAACCACACTTCACAGAAGTCTATAAATTTAATCATTTGATACTTGGTCAACATGTTATCTACAAAATAAATTTTGTTGTGCTATCTCTTGTCTTTCTTGGTGTTGCATTTACGGTGGCCATCAGTATATATATACTAGCCGACCCGGCCATGCGTTGCTGTGGCTTTGTTTTAATACGTTAGTTCAATATTATTCTAAGCTATTCAATCCAGTCAAATTAATCTTTGTTTATAGTTTTGGAGGGTTGAAATAAAGTATAAAACAACAAATTATTTTAATTTTGCATTTCATTTATCTCCTATTTGAGTGTAGTATAATGCATGAGTTACTAACGAAGTCGTTAAGTAACAACATATGAAGATTTAATTTTATAAATGTGGTGAATAACGTTAATTCTTTGCAGTTTTTAAAATTATTTTTATCATTTTAAAGTATAACAACATAAAATTTTACACAACTAATCGGTGCACAATTTTTTTTCGGTAACCCGTATTTTGCTAACTTAAATAGATTTGTAGTGTACTTTCATAATATCGGATCATCATAAATCACCATTAATCATAATATCGGATCATCATAAATCACCATTAATCATCATATCGGATTCTTACTAACGGTGTAGATTCTTGATCCCTTGCATCTCATTGGTCGGAAGAAATGTCTTCTGGCATTTCTTCTGTCCTCCCAGAATTCCCTCTGACGAAGGGAATATATATATCCGAACATTTTATTTTGATTGTTGTGTTGAAAAATAAAGTTTATTTTTTATAATCCTGCCATTTTTACTTCGCCACTCCAACACACATCCTCCTAAAGATTCAACGGTTTCCGCACACGTGAGCATGTAACATCTAGTTGCCCATTTGAGAAACATGGATTTTCTGAGTCCAAGTATCAAATGAATATTGTCCGGGTTACAGATTCATTTATGGTAATCGTGAAAGCCAAACGAATCGTGAATTGAAGCTTTTTGAATGGTATTAGACATTCTGACGGTATCAGTGGAATACGTGGCAACAGATTCCGTAGTAGCAGAACCGAATTTTCGTTTAAACTTTACAGTCAAAATGTTTGCATCAAGAAGCTCTCGGTATAATTCTTTTGATGATCAAACGTGCACCGTTGCATTATTTAGGTGAATTTAAGTTACGCAGATAATAACCAGGGAACCAACCGAAGATTATATGGTGACATTCCTGATACATCTGGAGAATTCAAAAACTCGGTTGGAAAATTTACGGTTTTGTTTTCATCAACAATAGTGTCGATTGGTTTAAAAGGCGTTGGATCAATTAGCAAGAATCCTGTGTCTGGAAGTTTATTTCATCACAATATCAACATTTTTTCTGATTAAGTAACAGGATTGCAGAGACAATAATTATCTAGATAATTATACAGTATAATCGGGAAGACACTCTCAATCCTTTTTGCCTAAAGAACATTACAGAAATCGTCTGGTTATTTCATGCATTATGTATTGAGATGAAGTTCTGCTTCACCATTTCCAATATTCAGTAGTTGGTTAGGAAATATTTGCTCAGATTGATCATTTTGCAAATGTACTCGCGTGTTTATGGTCAGTAGAAGTGTTTCCATGTTTCGCCATAAAAACGATTGTTTTAAACAGGCGTTAATCTCGTGAGCAAAAGTAGAGCGTGTAATGGCTGTTAATGTCTGTCTCAAATCACCAGACAGTAATACAACAGCAACACCGAATATTCTCTCGTTGCCATTTAAATCTTGCAAAGTTCTATATAATGCTTTGAGTGAATGTTTAGGGGTCATGGTGCACTTATCCATGATCATAATTGAATTCATTTGCAATACTGTAGCCAATCCACTCTTTTTTTCAATGGTTCACATTGCATCTTGTATCTTTTGAATGTCCAATGGCAGCTGATGCGGAATGGGCAGTTTTCCCACCATCTAACAAAGTGACAACAATGCCCGAAGATGCAATTTCCTATTGCAATCATATTTTCGCACGACTGCATCTGAAAGTTTAGTTGCTATAGGGAATGAAAATCCCGAGGTGGAACTTGAACGCAAAGCCATTTGACCTCATTCCAGCAATACCCAGAAAATTTACGGAAGCTTTTGAAATCCGTATCCAGATTTTAGTTCCCACCCCGAGAAGCACTCGGTGCCCACTTTCGGCGCCCCTGCTCCTGTAAGTTCAGTCTTTGAAGGGGGACATTACGGTCTTCCGCATTATCCGGCAAAGTTACGGGAGTTTCTAAAATCCGATTTCAGATTATTCTTGTTTCCCATCCAGAAAAACACCAGGAAAGCATTTCTCTCTCCTCAAGAATTTTAAAGCAAGCCCCTTCCACAGTTCGTGCAAAATACTTTCGTCTGGCATTATTTGACGTAGATATGAGATTATTTTGAATTGGATTGAGAATATTCGGATCGGCTGTTCCGAAATACATTGAAGACCCACTTTTTGCGTCTCTACGTCAGCATATTAGGCTGGTGCTGCTGTCCTAGAATACTCCGAGCCCCGGCATTATCTGGCAAAAATACAGGCATTTCTATATTTCGATTTCAGACTCGCTTAAACCATCTCAAATTACACCAGAAATACACTTTTCCCGCGCCAAGACTTTAAGGCGAGCTCCTGCCCCGGTTTGCGTAAAAGACGGTCATCCTGAATTATCCGGCAAATTTACTGTTATTTCTCAGATTGAATATCTGATTCGGATTATCCGTTTTGAAATACACCAGGGACCAAGTTTTCATGATCCCAAGGCTTTTAAGGCAAACCTCTGCTGCGGTGTGTCTAAAATACGGTCGACTGGCTTTATTCGGCAAAGTTATCGAAACTCCTAAAATTCAATTTCAGATTCTTATTTCTCACTCCGAAATGCACACGGAGCTGACTTTTGATGCTCCAGTGCGATCAAGTTCAGTCGCTAGAGAGAATGAAAATCCGGACGCGGGACTCGAATCATATGCCTTTTCTCTTAATTCAGACAATATCCGTCAAGTTTAGCGGAATTTCTGAAATATGATTTCAAATTATCGTTTCCCGCGCCTAGATACAACTGGAGATTACTTTTGTGCCCCTGAGCCGGCAAGTTCAGTCCCTGGAAGGGGCATTAGGGTCGTCCGGCATTATCTGTCAAAGTTACAGGAATTTCTAAAATTCGATTTCAAACTCTCGTTCATCATCCCGAATTACAACAGAAACGCACTTTTCCCGCACCAAGACATTAAGGGTAAGCTTCTGCCACGGTTTGCGTAATAAATGGTCATCCTGAATTATCCGGCAAAGTTACAGTTATTTCTCAGATTGGATATCTGATTCGGATTATCCATTTTGAAGTACTCCAGGGTCCAAGTTTTCACGATTCAAGGCTTTTTTAATGTAAAGGCCCCTGTTATGGTGTGTCTAAAATACGGTCAGCCGGCTTTATCCGGTAAAGTTACCGTTATTTTTTGAAACTGACTCGAAAATCGGATTCCACACCCCGAAATACGCCAGGCACTCAATTTTCGTGCATTTTGGTTTGCAATATCTGCTTCCACAGACACATGAGCATTGCCACATTTTGCGAATATTCCCATACGGGAATCTGGCAACGTGTTTTCCAGATTCTTCACATTTCCGGCAATAAAAAAATTATGGCGTCATTAATTGAAATAAAAACTATCCTATGTTTTAAGTTGAACGAAAGGACACACAGTATGCAAAATTATATTATGGTCGGTTGAGTAGTTTTGGAGTCCATAGCGGACAAATACTGTGACACGTAATTTTTATATATAAAGATATAGTATAATAAATTGAAAAAATAACAAGACTAAACTATCAACTAACAAAGCCAGAAGATAGAAATCAGATTTTAAGACACATAACTATAAAAAATGGTGGAAATATATATATTGTACAAGATTTAAATAAACGTAAGTATAGAGCAGGAAACAGGGTTAGAACTTTAAAATGGAAGAAACCAAAAGAGTCAATGGACTAAAAAGGAGACCTATTATGACTTCTAAAGCTGTTGCTGAATTAGGACCAGCAAATTAGGGTTATATATATGTTTTGTAGCACTTTTTGAATTCCGAATTCTTAACTTTTCCCCCTTGATCTTTATATCTGTGGTTGGGCATGGTACACTCTAGAAAAAATAATGGATTGCTTTAAATGTGTTACTAGTTTGAGTAGCAATGTTAAGGTTACAAGTGCCCTTTTTAAAGACAGTAATATTGAAAGTAATTTGTGTTTTCTTTTCAGATTATATTATTAAATTGATTCTGGAAATAAATAATAAATTTGACCGATCTTTATTTTAAAGATTACAAATTTTTCTTGTAAAATGCTCAATTTTTAAAGTTTTTTAGTTATTTTCAGTAATTTCTGTTTCTTAGATTATTGAGAACAAAATTTAGTATGGAATTGAACATTTCAAACTAATTTTCCCTACTAAAAATTCCTTGTTGAATTTTAATAATTATTTTTACAGCTAAACCAAAAAAAAAAAAAATATCAAATTTTTTAAAACTATTAATTTAAGATTTTTAGAAAAAATAACTAGTGCTCTCAGACCGAAATCCATACTAACTTTTAAAGAACATATATAAAAAAATTCTACACAATTGTTTCAATATTATCTCGAACAGAAAAAATCCTTGGGAGACCACCTTTTCCAAATATTGTCTTTTAGTAATACAAGAATATTTTGAGCCCGGCAATTTCTCAATAGGAAAAAATTCATGAAAACAAAAAAAGCTTCTAAGGTTTTTAACTATGTGTAAAAACACAAATATTGCTCTTTAAAAATTTAAAACCTCTAAACATAACTGAACAGAAACTATTTGAGTAGTAAAAGTAAAAGTTAATAGCCATTTCACTGAACGAACCGATTATTCTCCCAAATATCTCTCTTTATATACAAAAAGAATTTTTCGTGATGCTGTAAAATTTTTTTTCTACTTAAGGTGAAGTTGATAAAAGAAACTACATCTTTATAACAGAATGTAGCAAACCCACAGTTTGGACAAATTGACATTTATGATAGGGAGGCTTTGCATGAACGTGCAAAAATAGTTAAACGTGACGATGTGTTACAAATTTTACAATTATAAAGAAAAATCCGTACGAACTACATAATACAAGGAAATTACAGTTTTGCAATTTGAGCCGTGCTAGAAATGCATAATTTGTATAATGGGAGTTGGTCCGGCAGATAGGAGAGGGGGCGGTACCTCCTTCCAGTTTTTAATTAATTAAACTTTTAAGAATGGAAAAATGCTTTAAAATGAGTGTTAAACTAATCACGCTTTGTCAAATATTGAGATTGTCAACTCTCAGAAAACTTTAAATATATTAAAAACTGATTGGTTATCAGACTCCCTTAACCTTTTCTCTCGATATTTGCTATTCCTAGTGGGCGCAGTAGCTTAGTGGTTATGTTCATGAGTTCATGGCTGGAGTATCATGGGCTCAAGTCCTGTTGCCACTAAAGACCCTCCGTGTAGATGAGGCCGTTCCTCCCGTTCATGTGGTAGTTAGGAAAGAGGGATGCCAGCTCAGTTGTCATTCTCATTACTCGACCGAGGTTGAACATTACGAGATTTGTGATCAATAGCCCTCTTGTTGCTTTTTAGAGCGACGTTAATCTCTTTTTCTTTTGCTAGTCCTGCTCCAGGCACATAAATTACTTTAATAAACCTTGTAAAAATTCATTTATAGTTAATCTTTTATCTTCAAAATTTATATATCTAATAATGGTTTAATTTTGTTCCTAATGGGAAATTTTAAGAGTGCAGTCCATTTGGACGTAGTTACTTTAATATTGGAAAGGAGAGACTTCCTTTCCTAATTCAAAAATAACTTATTTTTGAGATCTGTGCATAATTCTCTGTTTAACGAATTTTTTATTCTGTTTATGTGATCCATTAGCACAGAGTAGTATTTACTTAACAATTCGATTAATAAATTTCCATTATGTGGGGCATACTTATTACTTCACGATGGGGAACATTATTACATGTTAAAAATAGAATCACATCTACAATTCTTTGAAATAGTAATTTTAGATTAATGACTACGCGGAACAGTGATTAAAAAAACATACAGTGAGTGATGTTTTCTATATTTAGGGTCAATTGAATTAGAATATGCATATAAAATTGTTTTAAGAATGTTATTATAAAAAAATATTTTTTAATGTAATTTTATAGCAAAAAACATGAAGAAAAATTACATTTTCAAAACATTCTCTTTTCATGGAAAATACTTCTATGTAATATTTTTTCTATGTATATATAGTTAAGATTTTTCTTTACAGAGCCTGAACTAAGATTTTTGAAACATTCACATTATTTTTAGAGTTACTATTGAGATAACAACCAGGCTTCTTCATAAAAATTTCGCTACTTTGTTGCATTAAAATATTAATATAAGTCCACTTCTAAATTATATCTTCTAAAAAGTCCATTTGAGATAGGGATTCTTGGGAGCTTCCCAAATCGAATAACAAAAACTAAACTTTCGTATCATCAAGAATTAGTTTGAAGATTGTCGAAATTTAGATATCTATAATGATAATGTTTACGATAAATTTTACATCTCGCCATATTGACATCAATAGGAATATTGTAAAGTTTCCATATGCAAGAGTATATTTTTTTAATTCTTGATTATTTTAGGGCCCCGGTGCATAGCATCCATTGACGACACCACTCCCTGCAGAAATGAGCTTTAAGAGCTTTCAGTCCAGAACCCACCTGTTGCTATGAGTCAAATTGATCAATCTCAGCGCCTCAACATCAAATGACTATCATACGTAGAATTCGTTAGTGGAATTCCTGTTTTCATGTGGAAACTTCACCTTCTATCTCAGGCTTTGAGTTTCTAGCAAAACAATTTTGGCTTTGCCCTAACCCATATTGCATTAAAATATTAAAAGAAAAAAATGGAAATAGTAGAAGTGTATTTAAAAGTTAAAGTAAATTGTAGAAAATTCAAAAAATTAAGTGTTTTGAAATAAAAATAGTATGAAAGGAAAAATATAAGAAATTAATAGAGAAGCGCTGGAATTTTAAGAAAGTTTTTTCTATGTCCAACACTGTGCGCCTCGGGAATCCGAAACGTTTGCGTGAGGAACTTGTCTGGTGAAAATGACAATTCTGCAAATCTTTCACTCACTAAGAAAGTATTATACACCCCACAATAACTTCTATCAGTTCCCAAAATAGATTCCAATCGCCTCCCCCTGAAATAAACAGCTAGCCTGTGCATGCATTCCCCCCCCCTCGTCAGCTGATCTCAAGGTCACTTGACCGTGTCATCTTCGAATCAAATTGTCAGAATTTCCTTCTTTCATTCCAATGAAGAGGGTCCCCCCTCCCTAACAATGACGTAGTCTAGGGTTACTTAATTCTCTTACTTTATCTCTCCCCCCCCCCTTCATATAAAAATAAGCGGAATTAGTGTTTTTGAAGTGATTAAAATAATTATTCATGTATCAAAATATTCTTTTTCGTAAAATAAAGTATTATCACTGTGTATTTAGGCAGTTTATGCTCAATTTTCTTCTAAAGTAATGTTTTAAAAGTTTTGTACGTAGATAGCATACACGTGGCGACATTTGCAGTCATTACAATAAAGCTTGTAAAACATGGCGTCCGAGCATTTTGGAAGCAAAGATATATGTATTTTTCGTAATTTTAAAATTTTCTAGACTATTTCTGACATTTTTACATTTCATGGTGGATTTATATGAGTAATTTACGTTCTCAACAAAAGTTTCATATCCAAATAATGTGCTTTAATAAAGTTGAAGTACCCTAACCTTTTCAGTACATTTAGAAGTCCCCCTTAAGAGTAATGAGTAATTTTTCGTATCTGACTTTAACCGCATGAATTGACTCATAATGAGAAAACCATCCTGGTGTTGTTGAAATTTTTGGATGAAAATGTCAGTGATGCTGTTTCACTTAATATTTTCTTATGGTGTGGGGGAGCTAGTTGAGGTGTGTTAATTTTTTGAATAATTCCTAAATATTCTGTTTTTTCCGTTACAACAGATTCTGATTGCTCTCCAACCAAATTTATAGAATGCAGCACAAAGGACAAAATCTGCTAGTGCATTAATTTTTTTTTATTCGTGCTTGTAAGTCCGTATTTTCCTCTCATACTAGATACGTTATCGTATGATTGTTCACCATGTTTTCAGTAGGCAGGCATGCATCATTTAAAAACTGAATACTTTTGTAAGTATCTCCCTGCTATGATTTTTGATCTATTGAAAGGTTGTAAATTGTTTGAATATTTTCCATTATATAACAGTATCTTAACCCTTAATAAGGCCGTTTTTTTCCCCATCAAAGATATGTTAAAATACTTTTGGCATTGGGATTGATTTATAAAAAGAAATTCATTTAGCATATTACACAAAATTAAATTGGTTTTAAGACTATTTTTAACATGCTTTTATAAGTTTCACTTGTATGTAACAGAATCTTTGAACTGTATTTTTACCCACTTTAAAAGGTCAGATTAATTTGAAATTTTACACACTTGTCTAGGACTGATGACAATACAATAACTTCATAATTTTGTTCCATTGTCCTGATCAGGATCATCACAAAAAACAATTTCCAGATTTGGCGACTAATTCATTATACCATTTCCAGATTTGGCGACTAATTCCATACATCATTTCAAGATTTGGCTACTAATTCATATTCCATTTCCAGATTTGGCGACTAAAAGATTAAGTTACAACCCTATAAAAGCGAAAACGTTTGCGTCGGCAATTTCTTACCATAATATAAACAATTGTCTAGTTTTCCTGAAAATGGAAATAAAAAAAAAGACTCATGCATGTGAAAAAAAATAATTTGTTTTAACTGCTAAATATTTTTTATTTTTATAAAGCAATACACACATTTAGAAGTGATAATATGAATTAACATTATAGCAATACGTTTAAAAGGTGATAATATGCTTGACACTTAATATTTCTTCTTAACACACTTTTATTAGTTTGACCTGTATCTATAAAGGTGGAATCTTTGAAATATAATGATATGGGACTCATCCGAGGACTCGTAAATGGAGAGAAATTAATATCCATTAAAGAGCCAGACTAATTCTAGCAGCCACGTAATTCTGGCTCCAAATATCAAACTCAAGGATAAATTCAACAATGAATAAATAATGTTTAAAAAACTAAAAAAACACGCTTTTACTTTAGATCAAACTAAATAATGAAAAATAAATTATAGTTTTAAAAAAACTAAAAAAATACGCTTTTATTGTGAATCAAACTAAAAAATATGCTTTTATAGTGAATCAAACTAAAAAGTAAAAAAATGCAGATCTTTGGCAAATCCTTTTCTAATTTCTCTGCAAAATGTTAATTGTTGCCTACTTGAAATCAGAATAAAAATAATGTATATAGCACCATACCACACTGAAAAGTAAATGTAAGGAATTCTATTGAATTTTTAAAATTTGTACTAACAAGCAATTTTTCAAATTTACATGATTTGTTTCTGTCATATATTGTTGTAGATTTGAATCAACATACATTTGTGAACAAATGTTTTCTATTATGAACATAACAAAATCAAAATATTGTTCAAAAATTAATTAAACTGATTAACTATAAAATTTAAGTTTGTGCTTTGATCTAATTTATTACATTGTTTTAAAATTTTCACTACTTGTTCTTTAAAAATGTGCTCTTTTTTGTGTAAAAGTTACATAATAAGCCTATTAGTAACATTTTTCACCTTTTCATTTGTTTGAAAAGTTGGAAGTGGCCTGCTTATTTATTTTTTTATCTGAAAGTGGATTTCTTCCTAAAAGGTTAGTCACCCCTGTTATAGATATATAACCATGGATTATGAATCTATAATTTCTTCATTCTGTTTCATGATTTCTGTATGGACTTGTTCTACTTTGTACTTAAGTTTGTATTTTTATTTGAAGTATATTTTTAATGTTTTCGACTTTGTTTCTTAGGTCTCTTTTGTTATTCGTGATGAAGTTGAAAAATATCATAGATCTGGTGTAAATTCACTTCAGTATGATGGTTATCTTGGTCGTTTATATTCTGCTGGTCGCGATTCCATCATTAGGATATGGAATGTTAGAAATCTAAAGGTATTTATTTTTAATTTTTTCTTGTTCATATTAAAATAGTTGGTATAATCACATGCGTATGATTTTAAATTTTAAGCTGCTGCAACAAATTTTATGTATTATGAAGTTAATCTCATAATGTTTTATTGTTTTTGAAATACATGAAAATAAACATTTTGAATTAGAGATTCATTATCAGTCGCTTTTTTTTAAGGACCCCAGAAAATTCCATTGTTACAATTATTTCTTTGATTCTAATTTAAAAAAAAAACGAATAAAACACTATGTATATAAAATATTTCAAAGTTTGTTGAGTTGAAAGATATGTATTTGTTTTGCTACTTTTGAAACACTTTTTCACAGACATTAAGATAGCTGCAGTCATTGTTGCAAATTCTTGATCTGTATTGCCAAGTCGTGGTTCAAGTACTGGTGCCACTTATGACCTGCCATGTAAAGGGGCTGAGGGATATTAAATCAGCTCAAAGTCCTCATGTTGCTGTGATGTGGAAGTTTGTAGAATTGGATGGCAGTTGAGGTGTCTTCCTTGATGGGAGGTTGAATATTATGAAGTCTGTTGCCCAAACCCCTCATATTGCTTTAAGAATGCGACATTAATAACGATCAAATCAAATTAGACACATTCAAGAGAATAACCAAATTGCTTTCTTAAAAAATATTTAGATTTTTTTTTGTTCCCATTTTTACCCACATTAAGGAAAAGTGTACATATAGATAAAAAAATATTCTGACATAATTACAATTAAGCATTTTAAATTAAAATATGATTTTTTTTATTAATGTAATTTTTTTTTTTGCTATTCATTTCTAAATTATTCATTATTTTACTGATTCCATTATAATTGCTATTCTTTAAAAGCATCTTCCAGAACATTAATTCTCTATCCTTCTATAAATAAGTTGTGAGAGTTACCAATCATTACTGTATAAATTTATTACAGCAGAATTCTTTTACCCGTCATATGTATATTTACTTGTTTAAATTAGTGATTCTGAAACTGAAATATGTTTACATCTTAGGGGGTACTTAAGCATTTCAACACATTGCATACGGAAAGCGTATTTTAATGTTTTTGCAGTCCGTTATTAGAGCGTTTCTATCATGTATATACTTAATACATACTTAATAGATAGGTGCTGGAGAGAGTGTCAGATAAATTTTATAAAAAAAGAAAGGAAGAAAATATGTTTCATTGAAAAAAAATGAAGTAGTTGTTGATCTGTTGCAGTTTTACTGAATGAAAAAACTCCCATGAAATTCATGATCTGCCTACTATGTGTTAAAAGAAAAGACTGTTAAAATGAGACTATCTCCCTCTCTCTATGGTCTTATAAAAGAATTATCGATTTCTAACCATTTTAATGATAATGAGTCTGTTTGAAATGCGAATTATTACCTTTGGAAAATATTCCCTTGAAAAGAAATGTTTATTTCTCTAAAAGCAGTTATTAAGTACATTGATTTATAGTTTTTCCAGATAAGGATGAGAGTTGTGTCAAACTAACTATAGAGTTTCTTTTTTCTTTCTGCAAATGTTCTGCCATCTGATTTTGATTTCCCTTTTTAAGATTTAAACATACAGTACAGCAGAGTTTGTACTTATTATCTTCTGAACAATTAAAATAAAGACTTTTTTACAACTGTTTGAAAAAAATATAAACACATTTTTTTATGCACTATAATTTTTTAAAAGTTAAATAAGTCTGCATTTCACGTTTATTCTTTGTTTAAAAAATCATCACATTTTAATGACCCATAAATAATTCAGTAGATAATTAGAATTTTTTTGACATTATCAGTACATAATTATTAGGTTTTTAAAATAAAAAAATTTGGTTTAAAAACTCGTTAAAAATTTTTTTCATTTAGAAACTTGTTATTTAACACTAACTTAATTTTTTATTGCATCATACTTATATAGCATTGGATAATATTAAGAAAATTAATTACGAATTATGCTTTTCGTATGTTAAATAAAGCCTTTTTTCTAGATATACTCATAAATTGTTGCTAATTTTAATCTTTAATTTTTTATGGTTTATATAGGAGCCATACATTCAGTCAATGGAACATCATACTGACTGGGTAAATGACATAGTTTTATGCTGTGGTGGAAAAAATTGTTAGTATATTTTTCTTTGTTTTGTAACTCCTCCTTTTCCCTCTACATTGTGACTTATGTCTTAATCTGCATTTTTTTTGTACACATTAAATCTTTGGGTTTTAAAATCCCCCCCCCCCTTTTAAGTGATATTCATGTTTCTCTGGGGGAAAAAATGATCTAAATTTGATGCCATTGTGATTTTCTTTCCTGAATTTTTTAAATATGATCAGTATTTTTTAGAAGTATTTTTTCACAACCGGTTAGTTTTTTTTAATAACCAGGTTAAACTGTTTTTAAACTATTCTAAAATAATGTATTTTGTGTACCATATTTAAAAACTTGAAAGTTAATTATACTTTTATAAAAAGAGTATTTCTGATTTTTTTTTAGTTTTAAACTAAGTTTTAAAAGTTGTTCATCACAATTTTATATCTGCTTAATCCTTTAGCTATTTTCAGAATTTTTTTAAATTCATTCTTCGGATCTTACTTTGTTCATTCAATGTTAATTGTTTGCATCTTGTTTTCTCAAATGTTGCCTTTTTGGTTGATGACGGTTGGTCTGTGGACATACGGGCTGCATTGCAGCCCTCTATCCCATATCTGGTGATCTAAGATGTGGAATCGGCGATGGTGGGGTTTCTACTTCTGCGATGGTGTATGCTGATAGGTGGAGCGGAAATATGGGCGTGACTATGGAAGGAAGTTGCTTGATGTTTCATGGATACTTTGCATGGGAGAGAGCTCAGAAGCTGCTCTCTGATTGGATACTGGAGGGTGGGGAAAATGACTCCGATTGGCTGCCCTGGGGTCTCAGAAAGTTTGATGCGAAAAAGTGGGAGGAGCTTGTCCAGTTTGCAAGTTAGAGTTAAACATTAAAAAGTAGAGTACAAAAATAATAAATAAAGATAAAAATACAAGATACAAATTAAAAATATTTAGAAGGTATGCAATATTGAGTTATTGCAAGGATATGCGATGCTAGGGAGGATTGTAAGAGTCTAAGAGGATTCTCCTAGGCCTTTTGGTTTTGTCGTGAGCATCGTAGGAATTTAAATTAAGCATATTACTATTATTGGTATCTTGGAGAGAGTTAAAGAATTTAATTGCTATTTTTTGGATATGCTGCTTGAAGCTATTGATTTTAAGAGCTTTTCTTAGGTGGTCATTACGCATGTACCTTGTTGCTTTGGTAATCATGTGAATGTAGCTGTTTTGAACAGTATCTAATATTTTAATGTTAGTATTTGCAGCATATCCCCAAACTGGACAAGCATAGGTTGTATAGAGAAGCACTTTGTTTTCTATACATAAATGAGAGTTCCGAGAAATTAGGGGGAAAAGTTTAAACATTATTCTCCGGAACTTGTTGCGAGCCTGTGTAATGTGTTATTTCCAAGTTAGGTGAGAGTCACACACACAAAAATAATGCCAAGGTATTTAGCTTCTTGAGACCAAGGGATCTGTTTGTCATACATGAAGATGGGTGGTGGAGTGGAGTGCTTGTAGGTGAAAATGACTGCTGATGATTTTTCAACGTTGATGCTGATTTTCCATTTATTGTAAAAAATTTCAAGAATATGAAGGTGTTTGATAATGGCAAAAGAGATGGTTTTTAAATTTTTATATGTGGTGAGGATAGCCGTATCATCTGCATACATGTTAATGTTTGTAAGGGAGTAGTTAGGGATGTCATTGATGTATAAGTTAAACAGTAGGGGGCCTAAGAGAGAACCTTGGGGACATCCTGTGGAGATAATATTGGAAAGAGACTCATTGATTCGGATTTTGAAGGAACGGTTAATGAGATAGGAATGAATTAGATGAATGAGAGGTGGTGGGAGTTTGTAGGTTAGTAGCTTGAAGGTGAGACCAAAAATCCAAACACGGTCGAACGCTTTCTGTATATCCAGAAAAATGACTCCTGTGCTTTCCTTTTTCTGAAAACCTTCGGAGATATTTTCGGTTAATCGGAGTAGGGGATGAAGGGTAGAGAGTTTGTTAGTGAATCCATACTGGTTAGGGTTAAGGAGATTATTATCGTTGATGAAGGTTTTTAGACTATTAAGGATGATGGATTCGGTAAATTTACTAAGAGAAATTTACTATAAAGAAATTGGACGATAACTGTCAGGAAGGTTAGCATTTTTACCGTATTTAAGGATAGGAAAGATGATTGCTTCTTTCCAATTGCTTGGAAAGTGATTAAGTTTTAGAATTTTATTAACAAGAATGGTTAAAATAAGGATAAATTTAATGGGGAAATTTTTGAGCATTTTATTGGTGATTCCGTCCTTGCCAGGAGCCTTTTTGGAATTAACACGTTTGATGTAATCAATAATTTCGTCCGGCACCTTTTTGGCATATGGTGTGTGATTTGTTAAAGTAGGTTACAACTTGAAGATTAAAATTAATTTAAAATAAATAAAACAAACCCAAGAAAAATTGAGGTTGGCTCTACCACTTTTTCCAGCTTTCTGCTTGTGTAAAAGTTATAATTATTTTGAAAGAGATAGTTAAAACTGTTATTTTCTCTGACATGTTTATATTTTTATAAAACTCAGATGCATGAAGATTTTTGCTTATCTTATTTTTTTCAGCTCTGTAAAGAGAAGTAGAAATTATCTATTTATCACATTATGAAATAAATGTTGCAATTACAAAATATTTTAGTTTTTTATTTTGTGTTTTAATTCATATTTTTTTTTTTAAAAAAGGTTTTTTTTTATTATTTAAATCATTGTATGAAATTAATAATATGACTAACAATAACTAAGTATGTATATACAATCTTAAAACATAATTAATATTTAGTTTCACTATTTAAACAGAAAATGTTAAAGTCAAATTCATTTGTCTTAAATTGATATTTAATGCATTTGCTTTATTAAGGAATTGGAAAAGTATGATTTTCATTTTAAAAAATATAATTATAAAAGCACAGAGAGTAAAATAATTACAATATATTCTGTAATTGCAATTAAGAAATAAACTTGTTTTTTATGCTCTTGGTCATCTTTTCAAAGAAAACATACATTTCTGAAATTATTGTAAAATTTATATGAATTATGCATTTCTATATTTTTAGTAATATCTGCTTCAAGTGACACTACCGTGAAAGTATGGAATGCTCATAAGGGGTTTTGTATGTCAACTTTAAGGACCCATAAGGTAAAATCTCCAAAACAATCCAACTAATAATCCAATAAAATATGTAATTTTATTGTTATTTTTATTTCATTATTTTTCTTATATGTTAAGCCATTTTATTTTTAAGGAAAAAACTTTTTTAGGATTACATAAAACAATTTGAATTTTATCATTTTTATTTTAAATGTTTTTGTTAGTGTATACTGATTTTTCTTCCATTTATGAACTTTTCAAAAATGATTTGCTCTTATTTATGATTTTCTGTGTATAAATGTAAACATTGATGCATATCTGATCAATTTCTATTTTTGAAAATTAGTTATATGTCATGGAATTTATATGGATTTTGTGTTTTCTACATTTTCAATCATCTGAAAGTGTAAAATTTTTAAGTTTTCCCTTTATCTGGAATTAAATTTAAAAAATTCATTAGACTTCGAGAATGATTCCAATTTGAAAACAATTGGAACAAGATATCTCACACTGTATGTTATTACTCGATTGAGAGAAATTCCATTATTTCCATTTCATTTTACTACTTAAGTCATGTAGCCTTTTCATTCTCTAAACTTTCCATCTTCACTGTGCTAAAAATGTAAGATGTTCATATTTAAATCTTTTATTGACATTGCAAATTTCCATATTGCAAATTTTGCTATGTAGTATAATGTTTATTACTTTATGTGATGTAATATGTGAAAATGCAATTCTCATATGAATATTTTTTAGATTGCATTAACTGATTTTCCAATCTTTTATTTATATGTTTGATTAATTAGTCATTTTTTTATTTAACCAAGTTTTCTTTTCATTAAGGCTTTAAAGTAAGGTTTCACTTTAATAATTTTTTCCCCTTAGGATTATGTTAAAGCTTTGGCATATGCAAAAGATCGAGAACAAGTTGCTTCAGCAGGCCTTGACAGAGCAATATTCTTATGGGATGTGAATACTTTAACTGCATTAACTGCTTCTAACAACACTGTTACTAGTAAGTAGTGTAATAAGATTTTTTTTTGTAATATGCATTTAGTTTCAGCTGAGACTATTTTTAATAAATTTGATGAATGAAAAATAGTGTGTTCTTAATTTATTTTATTATTATTTTGTTGCTTTATGTTCCCATTGCAATTTATTTGTCTTTTTATAATTTTGTGATACTAACATATTGATTTATTTCATTGAATACAATTATTGAAGATTTTTCTTTCAAGTTTTTAGGGGTTATAAATTAATCATTCCATACTTTAAATAAGTATTAAATATTTTTATAACAGTTAATATGAAATAATTGTAATGCAAAGCATTAATATAAAATCTTACTGTTAATATGAAATCTTACTTATTTTTAATTGCCACAGTTAAAAACTAAAAATTTAATTTCAATGCTCCATTTTTTATTGTTATTCACATAATTTTATAAATCAGTATTTAAAAAAATTCCAGTCAATGTTTGGAAAAATATTTTTTAATATGCAAATATTCTACCATTGCATTTTTTCCATTTTCTAAACATTTTTGCTGATCCTGTGTCTCCTTCAGTAGTTTTATGAGTCGATTTGTTCTGTTTTTCTCTTATGGCACTGTAGATTTACTGTTAAACTGACACTCACAAATCCAAAGAGGGTGATATGGGTAACTTAACTTCTCTAAATTTGAAATATTTTAGTTTTATGTAAAATTTCTGATTTAGTAGTTAATTAATTTATTTTCTTATAATAGTTATCAATAGCTGGTTTTATGTTTTTTTGTCAACAATGTCATTATTTAGAAATAATAACTGAAGTGTTTGCAATTTAATGAAATAAGAGCTGGGAACAGAATGAATTTGCACTGTTTATAAGTATACCATTTAAATATTTATTAGGAGAAATTTTGCATAACTATCTAGAAAGTAGTTATAAAATAATTTTCTTGATAAAGCATTTTTTTTTAAATTGGTTGTTTTATTCACAATAAATGTAAATATTCACTGGCTATTCTAGTATTTATTCTAGCTGATAAACCATCAAAATATGACAAAAGGCTTGATTGTTTATAATTTAGATATAATCTTGATTTTTATTGTATCCTATGTTCCATTTTAAATATTGTGTATTCAGTTAATAAAATATAATCCAAGATTTTCCTAAAATACGGTCAGTTTGAAAGGAATTTTAGGATTGACTGTGTTTAATGATGAAAATTTTTTCTCTTAAGTATGAAACCTTATCTTTATTACTCTTTTTTAGCTTCATCTCTATCTGGCAACAAGGATAGTATTTACAGTCTTGCTATGAACCCGTCTGGAAATGTGATTGTTTCTGGATCGACTGAGAAAGTCCTGAGGGTTTGGGATCCTAGAACTTGTCAGAAATTAATGAAACTAAAAGGCCATTCTGATAATGTAAAAGCACTTGCTATAAATAGAGATGGCACCCAGGTATGGAGACATAATTACTTTGTACATTAAAGATTATATATTGAGTTATCATAGTCTCTCTTAGAAAAAGTGAAAATTTCCTTGATATGAGATTAAAAATTTTCCATATACAAGTGATCTTATTTTAGTCTTTCTTATGGGAGAAATTTATTTATTACTGATCAGGTACAAAATATATTTTCATTTTACAATAGTTTTCTGTGTTTGAAACTGACTTTTTCTCTTAATCGACAAAATTTCAATTCATGGAGGTTTGCACTTTCTAAAACAATATTACTAAAACGTGTGTGTGTCAAATTTGTTCAGAAATATTGCTCACTAATTTGATGCTGCTTTATTTTGATTGTGTAAAATTCAAAGATATATTTTTATTATATCAAGTTAGTCTACATCTTTTTTTAAAGAACTCATTTTAGTGATCATGTGTATTGTGTGCGTGTAATATGTATCACATCGAAAAACAAAGCATGTCATTTTTGTCTTTTGTCCGTACTTATATTCCAGCTAATTAACAATTAAACAGAACCAATGGTTCTGAAACTTTTTCTGGGTATACTTTTTGGTTTCTAAGATTTAATATTCGAATTCCAAGATTTTCCGATGCAGTTTCATCTTTGATGTATGATTTTGTGTGAATAAGTTTGAATGTTCTAACCACATTCAAATCAATGACTAATATTTCAAGTTTTACTGCAAGGGAGACTGTTAAATGTATCTAAATATTCTAAAAAAATCTTCCAATATTGTTAAAATTATCAATGCAATAAATTTTTTTTACAAAATAAGACCAATATTTGTGTTAACACAACTATTATTATTTTGGTAGCATACAGTGTTGAAATTCACCACAAAGTATATAAGTAACTACACACACGCATACATATTTATATATATAACATGATCTGTGGAATGGCCGCAGAAGCCTAGTGGTCAAAGCCACAGATTCATGGCTGGTGTGTCATGTGTTCGAGCTTAGTACCGCTGAAGACCCACCATGCAGAGGGGTCAATGCAAGTTAAATCTATCAAGGCTCAAACATCCTCCCATCAGTGTGGTAGTTAGGAGAGGGGGTGCCAGCTCATGTGTCGTCCGCGTCACTTGACCATGGTTCAAAATTATGCGGACCGTCGCCAAAAGTCCTCGTGTTGCTAATCAGTGCGACATTAATATTCACTCACTCACTCATGATTTGTGGAGTACTTTTAAGCTGACATGTTTGAAATTGATAGGAACAATGAAAAGGGCACCCATTTATGATACATTTTATTCCAATGATTCAGCAGATCATTCAGTACCCCAAGCCATGACTAGAGTGGAGTTCTCTTTCAAGTGTCGATCAGGAGAAAGTGCCCCGTTCGTACACATGTTTGAAGTTGAAGTCAAAGTACTTATGGGGAGGTGGGTTGAGTTGTCCTGGTAGGGAGTTTATCCCAACTGACATATAAATGGCTGGGGATTCATCACACACACACATATTGTGTGTGTGTGTAATGGTTTCGAGTGGTGGTTTTATGTAGTTCATTATCCTGGTTGTTGTAGCGATGCTATTTTTTTTTCAAATGAACATCTTTTTAATTTATATCCAACTTTTATTCATGGTGACACACAACACAGAAAATTGAAAACACACAACACAAAAGTACACGTGTGCTTAATATGTTGACAAAGAGCAAGAGAGGGGATAACTATGTGGCAAAGACATAGCAAAAGGGAATTATTCAAATATCAAGTTTTTGTTTACAGAGAAAAACTCATTATAAAAAATATAGTCACATGTTTAGGTGAAGGGAATAACTAGTTATTTATAGAAATGACATCATTGTTTAGGGAATATTAAATCCCGACTAGTAAGGCGCATGAAGACAAGTAATGATCTTGTATTTCTTGGAATCGCCAATAAATCTATCAAAAATTCATATTAAATATACCTACATAATGTTTTTAATGCTTCAGGAAAAGATAAATTGAGACGCTTTCCAAAATATAGTATTAAGATTTATAAATTAGTTGTTATGATTCGATTTAAGAGTAGATATTAATTTAAGTTATCACAAATAAATATAGAAATATACTAGCCATTACCCATCTATACAAAGTGACTTAAAAAGTGCTGCCCTTGCTACTATACATTACAGATATCCTCTTAAGAAATGGTTCCATGTATGCACAGATGGTTCAGCAGAAGATGCTATTAAAAATGCTGGTGCTGGAGCCTTTTCAAGTGCTTTCAGTATTAGTTATCCTGTTGGAAAGTATTGTGACAGTTTTGATGGTGAGATAGCAGCAATTTTTCATTTGCGATTGATAAATTGGAAAGCATAATATCTGAACCTAATATTGTATTCTTTATCGATTCTCAAGCTGCCATTTTGTCTCTAATAAACTCAAGATATAATGAAAGTGCTCTAGTGAATTCCTGTAGAAGGAAATTAGCTGAACTTGGGAAGTCTAGAGAAAGCATTGCCCTCCAGTGGATTCCCAGCTACTGTAACATTTCTGGAAATGAGAAAGCAGATAGGCTTGCTAAAGAGGGATCTCTCATGTCCCAACCTGACTCTCCTTTGCCTCTGCGTAACATCAAAAGAATCATTTACAATAAACTGCAAATTAATAGTCTCCCTGTATGGTGAAGCAGCTGCAGGTAAAAAGGGGAATATCTTGCTTAACAAAAGTGGTAGAGTTCCCATTTCCCTGCCTCGATCTGTTGGAGTTGCGTGCTTTCGTCTACTTACCGGACATGACTACTTGCAACAGCATTTACATCGCATTGGACTAAAGGATTCTGCTTGGTGCCCTCTGTGCAACCAGGGTGAAATGGATGGCGACCACCTCAGACACTGCCCTATTGTTTTAAAGTGTTTTGTAGACAACTCTACAGAGACAAATTTTAATTCTTTTTATGCTTCGTCATCATTTTATTGGGCTCCTCGTCGACTAATGGCAGAAATGCCGAAGACGGGTGTAGGATAAAAAGAAACAAAAAAAAAACAATGGATGTCGATTATAGGTGTAAACTTCTCAGAGTCTTTAAAGAAGGTAACATACGTCTTTTATTTTATTTTAGTTCTTATTATTCTTTGAAGGAGAGTATGTCTTTTTGTAGAACATATACCTTTGAAGCATTATAAGAAACATTATTAATTGCTAAAAAAAGGACTTCTCAATTATTAAAAATTTTTTAGACATTGTTGATATTTTTTTCTTTTCTTTAACTCATGTATACATTTGAAGTTATTATTATAAATTATTTCGAGATCTTTATCCAATTAAGAATGTTTTGAGTTATTTAATAACTCATATAATTATTTTTGGCATAAAAAGTTATATTTAATGAAAAAAATTTTAAGGAAATAAACAGTAATAGAAATTTGTTGCAGAATTAGATTAACTTCTATTGGCTGAACATTAATTTAATTGCAAAGCTCAATTTTTATATGCAATTACTCTATTATTATGTGTAAGAAATATGATTTAAAATGTTTTTTGATTATTATAAATGTATGTACATCTTATGGGGAAAACATCAACTTGAACGTTATAGTTTTGAATTCAGATATCTTCTAATATATATATATTGGAGGTGTATTTATTTAAAAACAGAAATTGGAAAATTTTTTGTCATATTAATTGAAATTTAAATTGTTTGTATCGCCATTGTCAGACCAATATCTGCTGTGTGCAAAAAGTGTAACTGCAAGATTTGAGACTTGAGATATTTTTATGTGACAATATTCTAACTGATACTCATAGCATATTTTTTTAGCGACCGCAGTTCACTGTACAATGCTTAAGAGTCACATAGCAGTTTTTTTATACCAAAATTTTCTTAGTAAACTTGTCTTAATAGTCAAAATGTTGAGATCTCCAAAAAGTACAAATACCAGATATTGGCTTGATAACGATAATGTTCAAGTTACATCTTTTTATTAATGGCTCAATTTCTTTGTAGTGTTTATCTGGAAGTTCAGATGGTACAATTCGACTATGGTCTCTGGGTCAACAAAGATGTGTAGCGACAATAAGAGTCCATGAAGTAGGAGTGTGGGCTTTACAAGTATGTTTTTTTGTGTGTGTTTCCTTTAATAAATTAGAAACTGAGCTATTTATCATTGAAAACTTAGACTGAAACATATACAAAAGCTGCTGTAATATCATGTTGATTGGGTGTTTAACATTTGTTAGAAATATTAAATTTTTTTATGTGTATATCTTGTACAGAAAGTTCTTTTTTTACATGGTTTGGAAGTAATAAAGTGTTTATTCTTTCTTTCTCACATCTATTTACTTTAACATGATTTAAAATCGTTGGTTGTTTTCTGAAGGCTAAGAACAAAATTCAATAATTAATTACTAGTTTAATTTTTGGGAACCTTACACTTGATTCAATTGTTTTTTTACCCTTGATCTAAACATGCAACTCTCTTTAAAATTCTGACAAAATTTGATGTTTTGCTTTGTTAGGTATTAAGAATGTGATAAAAAACTTTCAAAGTTAAAAGAGCCAATAAAATAGTCAATTCTGAAGAAAAAAAAAAAAAAACTGTGCCTTCTTCAAGAAGTTCATCTTCTGAGATGAAAAAATATTTATATTTTTAATTCAAGCGTAATGGATATGTTAAGTCTACTAATCGAATGTGTGTGTGTGAAGTTTGCGATT
Organism: Trichonephila clavata; assembly: GCA_019973975.1. Classification (NCBI taxonomy): domain Eukaryota; kingdom Metazoa; phylum Arthropoda; class Arachnida; order Araneae; family Nephilidae; genus Trichonephila; species Trichonephila clavata. The sequence continues at coordinate 39,829 of BMAO01034745.1, forward strand.
TTGATGAATCTCGCCTTAAACAAATGGGCTTATATCACTAATAGTGATGACTAATTTAAAGCTATTTCTTCTTGATGTAATGTGAATGTGTTCCTAATTTTATGGTGGTTAATAATTGAAACGTGAAATTAATATTAAATATATAAACATAAATACACATTTTTAAGAACTATTGCAGTTGAATTATTATTTTTTTTCACGATTTTTAGAATTAAAGTTCTTTATTTCACCTTGCCTAGTTTTTGAATAACATAGAACACATCCACCTTTCTTCCATACAAATTGTATATATATTTTGCATGGTTTTTCAAGGAACATATCCACTTTATGTACAGTCGACTTTCGATAATATGAACCTCTTGCTGATTCGAAGTAGAGAAATCGAAGTAGAGTCCCCTAGAAATAATACATTTTGGTACACTCAGTATTTCAAAGTAAAATCTGTAGGTTGCCAAACTACAACACGCAATAATTCGAAGTTTATCTTTCAAAACTTTCGACAATTTGAACACTTACTATCATGCACAGTCCTTTAGCAAACAGGTTGGAGCTTACAAGTTTTGTGTAGTATTGTCTCTGCATGTCTCCCCTGTAACGTAGCCCCTTTGAGGACTATCTGTCTTTTACCTCTTCTTTGTGTTTCCTGGTTTCTCAGGTGAAAAAACTTTTTGATTGCTTTCCTTCTTCAAGTGGACAGTTCTGGTCGCACCTGTTGTCAGCTGTCCATATCTTTCAATTAAGATGTGGCCTTTTTATACATGTGTTCAGAATTGGATGGTCCGCTATTGTGAAGAAGAGATACTTGTGTTTTTTGCATCGGACTGACGTAACGATTTTTGGGCTCATGTTAGTAACTTATAGCATCTGGCACCAAATAGGGCTGAACTGGACCCTGCCTTTAAGAACCAATAGTGTTAGGGACAGTGTCTGAGGGAACCAGGTGAGAAACTATTTTATTTCCAATGAGGAATCTAAGAGATTTGATGAGGCGTGTAAGAGTCCTGTTCAAGAATTACTACATAAATGTATTCATTTAATACATGGACTTTTAAATTCTGTATAATATTTATACTGTATAATGAGTACGTTTAAAAAATATTTTAAAGTAATTTTATACATATGTACAATTGTTGTTTTATTAAATAGTTTAAAATATAAATGTGGTAGAAAAAAAATTTGGGAGTTTTTTCTTACTCTCTTGATAATTAAAGCTCTTGATAATACAGAGTTTTTTATTGGTCCTTTCAACTTTGAATTATCGAGAGTCGACTGTATATATATGAGTACTTGTAAAAAAGATTTGCTTCAAAAAGCATTAAGTTATTAGAATTATACTAACATATTCTATAGTACCACCTTGTTTTAAAATGAAAATGTTTTTAAAAATATTTAATTTTCAATTTTGTGTATTTGTATTTAACTATGTGTAACTTTTGAAGGAGTTAAAATTTGTAAGTTTTTTTTTTATTATTGTCTCATTTCTTGCAATTGTCTTATTGTATGAGTTGTATCTTTAGTTTCAAGCAAGTTTTTTGTTGATTTTTAGTAGTATCTATACTGTTCATGAATTATTAGACTTGGAATACTTTCCACTTTATATATCCAAAATAATTTACATGATGCATAATGATATAACAAGACTTGGAGGCATGCACTTACAATTGCTTCTTATAATGGAGTAATATGAAATTGGAATGAAGCTTTAAAAATGTGTTATTTACCAATTTCTGGTAAGAGATATGTTTGTTACCTTAATGACATTTTATAGAAATGATTCTGTTCAATTCTCTATCAAATAGTGTGGTCATTGTTTGATTCAGCAATCACAATTGCAAATAGAGGCATTTTACTCACTGAATGGAATAAAATAGGTACATGTATGTTACATTATGAAGAGTGTAAGAAAAAATTAGAGCTTTTGCACAAATAGTACTTAGTAATATCAAACTTGTAGCTGGATCGGATTTCAAAATGAAAGTTGAGTGTTTTCAGCTTTTCTTATGACTAAAATTAAATACAAAAAGTTTACTGCTCTCCACCTCTAAAATTTCTTCACAATGATTTTGCTTACTGTATTGTATCACTGCAATGTTATTCAGAGATATCACTCCTATTAAGTTTTTCATAAATTAAAAAAAGTTTTAAAATAGAATATTTTTTATTTGTATTAAATTTTTATTTACAAAATGGGAATTGATTAATGATAATATTTCAAGAACATTGGATCAAAACTTAAATTAATTAGTGCCTACATGAGAAATACTTTATCAATTATAATTCTCCCCTCAGGGGGCTCATCTTCTTTAGATGAGTACGGGTGTCACAATCCCGAGGTGCCCTAGTGATCTTTCCTTTTCCCAAGGGGTTTACTGTCTTTGGTAAACACGGGTTTCACAAAACTGGGATACCCTTGTGATCCGTCTCTATTTTCGACCCTCTTTCTTGTCATGCATTTCCTCCTTTCTCTCTTTTCCAGTCTAGACCACAGTTTCAAAATACATTAAATAAGCATGTTTAAAATTACAAATTAATTTGATTTACTTAGATTACTTATCATTATTAATAACATATATTAGTTTCATTTTGTATTGTATTGAAATAGTTTCATTTTTATTGAATTTTTTTCCTATTATTTTGATTTTTGTCTTGCTTATTTGTTTTTTACTAACACGGTTGATTTGCCAACTTGCATGTTTGCCATGTGCTGCATCCTGTAAGGAGTAAAATGGCTCCTGGGGATACCTTTTGCATACTTTTGTCCCACACTTCGCTGTAAATGGGAGGCAGGAGTTTGCCAGTTCCTGTCAATCGGCTGGTAATAAGTCACTTTGGTGTCCCCATAGAAACATTGCTGTTGGGCTAGTGAGGTATATAAGGCGTGTCAGGTTTATTCTGGGTATACTACCGGTAAGTGCTGAACATGACTATTATCAGTTGACCGGCACACTGCCTCCCTTGTTGGACTCCATGGTGGAAGGAGGCACGCCAGGATGAAGTTTTTTTTCGCGCCTTTTGGATTCGAATATTCTTTCCTCTTGTTTAGGCCTTATATTACTCACTTCCAACATTGACCAAGTTGTAACTAATTCTAGACTTTTATTTATTTCGCTTCTTAACAATGGCATGTCTGAAATATCACCATTTGCTATTCATAAAGCCCTCATCAGGATGGGTGTGAACCAAAATTCGTAAATTGATTACATTCCTGGGATCTACTACCAACTCCACTATTCAAACAAAGTTGTTTCTTCTCGCCAAAATCTTACTCAACTCGTCTGTAACTATAACTCTGCACAAATCTCAAAACTCCTGCACAGGTGTCATTTCTGAACCTGACTTGATGAGCACTCCTGAATCAGAAGGACTTGAAAGATTCTCTGATCAAGGTGCAGCTGTATCCACAACTATACAAACAATTCAAATATAACAAACATAAGCTACCCGCCTTTGCAATGTCTGTAATTTGATTGTAATGGGAAATTTTGTGCCACTTTTAAGTCGATCTCTTATATTTAAACTTTTTTAATAAAAATAAAAGATTCTCTTGATAAAAAAATAAAACAAATCCAAATTTTCATAATTTATTAAAAGATTTTTCTACAGCATTATTTTATTATTATGCATTAACATATTAAAAAATTAAGTTGTTAAGGATTAAATTTTTAAAAAAATATATGATTAGAATCTTGAAAAATCAATTAAATTTTTTTCATTATTGATAAATATCTTTTCCTACATGCACCATAAACTAAACTCAGTGCTGCAACAGCCCATAAGGACCAAGGCCTATCTCAGTTAACGTGACTTTAGATGCTAGAGTGCATATGCAGATGTTTCGCTCAAGTGGTCTGTCTGACATGAAACCCCCAGTGTTCAGTTTCCATGCAAGCTTGGTACTCATTTATTGACTCACTGAAGGGATGAAAGGTTGAGTTGACCTTGCCCAAATCAGGATTTGAACCCCTTACCAGTGGCGGGGAAGCGCGATACACTACCACTCAGCCACTGGGTTTATTTTATAATTATGAATTAATAAAGTTTATTTCCTGTATTTTATGTTATTCATTTTCGAAAAATTTTTACATTTCTTAAACTAATTTGTCTAAACTAAATAATTCAGTTAAAGTTCACTGGGGAAGATTGTAGATTTCCAGTTAAAACTGAAGATTTTAACAAAACTCAGTGGCGCAGCAGCTCATGAGGGCCAAGGCCTACTGTGCCCATCTCAGTTTTCATAACCTTGGGTGCTGAGAAGATGTTTTGGTCAGGTGATCAGTCACATGCTAAACCACCAGTGTTTAATTCTGAAGCTAGCTTAGTACTCATTTATCCACTCACTGAGGGGGTGAAAGACAGTCGAACTTGCGCAGCCTGGGGTTTGAACCAAGAACCCGAAGTACGTTACACTACCACTCCGCCACCACTGGGCTAATTGAAGATTTGGCTCTTAATATTTTTTTCTTCCATAACCGAAATTTTAAGGGGCATAAATATATTAACATATGTATACATATATATACTTACAGAAATATGTATGGATATTATTTGAACACAACTCTTCTTTTTTTATTGTACATGGTATAAAACTAATATGGAATTTAAAATTCACCTTTTCACAGCTATTCCCCTTCAATATATATTTATGGATCAATTTTTAATCCATGTTATATAAACAGTCATAGTTTTTACGAGGTTTGCATTCCTTCCTTGTAATGAAAGTTTTTAGTTTTAAAGCAGTTTAATGATTTATCATGTATCCAATCATTATGTTTTGATATATTTATTTCTTAGTGAAAGAAGTCCACTCTTAAAATGCATGCATAATTTTGTTTGGAGTCTTATGAAGTAAGGTTTTCTGATATATATTATAGACAAATGACAGTTTTACAATGGCCTTTTCCGGTGGTCGTGATAGGAAAATATTCAAGATTGACCTCCGAAATACTGAAATCAAAGCCCTGATTGGAGAAGAAACTGCCCCTGTATTGAAAGTAAGGAACATTTTAATTTTTGTCTTAGCCCTTTTTTATTTTTAAAAATGTTTTATAATTCCTATTTCTGCTTTTTAGATGATTTTAACTCCAGATGCCACATCATTATGGGTTGCAACTACTGACTCCAGTATAAAAAACTGGGTAATTTTTACTACCATTACATTGAATATTTTCTCATTTTAGTTATAAAATGTGCATGTATTGTAATTAGGTTTTGCTATTTAAAATGTGTTTTTTGTTTTCAGAATATATAATTTTTTTATCGATCATTTTCTTACTGTTAAGTTGAAAATTTGTGAACTTTTTGTGATTGTATAATTTTTTATCGCCATATGTATTCACTACAAAATAAAATTAGCTTAATACTTTTTATATAAGTTTTTTAAAGAAATATGCATCTTTTTTTAAAAGTTTTAATTCCTGATATTTCATTGCTGTTCAAAATTTTGTCTTAAAAAATGTTTTGTGCTATCTATTATGGGCAATTTTATCCTTACTTGTAATAAATGAGAATAGTTATGTTTTTTTGTAAAATGAAGTTGTCATTTATTGTGATAAAATTTTTTAAAAATAAACTATACTGGAAAAAAATCTAGGTTTAGAGCATTTAATTTATGCATAATATTGTTACAAGAAGAAGAAAAAACGGCAAAAAAGGCAGGTTATATATATATATATATATATATATGTTATGGGGGAAAATTATAATCGTAATAGAATACTTTCTATGTAAAAACAAGGTATATGTTTGTATAAAATATGTAATCATTTCATTAACTTTACATTCACAAATGTTACATGGGTCTTACAGAAGTAAGTGAAGCAAATATAAAATGTAAAGTAATTGAAAAGGCAAATTACAAAGCAAAATAATGTGAAGACAGCTTTACTAGAAACAAGCTATAAAAAGGCATGAAGCCAGTTTATTTTAAGAACATGTTTTTTGACTTCCAAGCATTTCCTTTCTCTATTTTACTTTGAATAAAAGGAATGAAATTTAACTAGTAGTGCCAATAGTCTTTTGAACTATTAATTGAATACATCAAATATCTGAAAAATACTAATTTGAATAAACATAATGAAACATTTACATAACAAATCATGAGTGAGAATTTAGATTTGAAAACTAATAGCCACATGCACATCCCCTTTTTCCTTGTGTATTAGTGTTGATCATTTAAAAATTCGCATACTGCATTTGCTGGTAATAGATAAGGATGTTTCCTTTTTATGCATGCTTGGCTGTAATTATTTACAAATCAACAGCACTTGCCAGTAGTGCAAAAAATGCATTTCACAAATGTTTAACATTTTATATTATCCTTAAGAGCACACACAATGCCTAAAATAGAGTACAACTGTCAGGGCAGTGGTGTAACAGATAGTTAGGGTCCTCCTGAAAAGTCAGATTTTGGGCCCCAAGCCAGATCTCAAAAAGGGTTCCAAAACCATAACATAACATAGGCTTTAGGCCTCCCCTCCATGATGCGGGGGTGTACATTACACCACTGAGTTTAAATATCTAAATGAAAATGACTAATGTAATATGACTGTTATCTATTGTTGCTGCTAATTATGAGTCACATGGACAACTTGTGATTAAATTATTATGAGTTATTTGCTTTAAAATATAATTTTGGAATTGAATTTTGTGTGTTTTTTTATATTATATGAATACTTAAAACACATTATGTAATATTTATTTTACAAATGCCACACTCTACAATAGCACCCATGCCATTAGTGCACATGCTCTCCAATATTTTTCAACATTTGAATTAAGACTAAATAGTGCAGGACACACTATCAAATGTTTAGGGGTCATAGGCTGACCAGAATCACACAGAGTACATTTCGGTGGTTTGGCGATACCAATTCTGTAGAGATGCGATTTCAGACAGTCATGACCTGTCAAAAGTCTAAAATGAGCTACAGCACCTTTTCTACCTTTTCTATCCAGGACGTGTCCTTCAAGATTGTCCAGTTCTTGTCCTTCACCGTGGCCGAGTGGTCTAGGCATCAGATCATTGCTAGCATGTCATGAGTTTGATCCTAGTACCACTAAAGACCCGCCGTGTAGGGGAGCGATGCACGTTAAATCTGTTGAGAGCTCAAACGTCCTCCCGTTGGTGTGGTGTGGTAGTTAGGAGAGGGGGTGCCAGCTCAGGTGTCGTCCGCATCTCTTGACCATGGTTAAAAATTATGCGGACCGTTGCCAAAAGCCCTTGTGTTGCTAATCAGTGTGACGTTAATATTCTCTCGCTCACTCACTCTTGTCCTTCGACCTCTCCCCAACTTCCATTTTAAAATTATGCTTAAAGGCCATATTAGAAAAAAAGCTTTAAAAAGTTAAAGGTTGAAATCTTTGCGGCTCTTTGGATCACAAGAGCTCCTGTCTTAGCAAGAAAGTCAGCATGCTGATTTCCAGCATTGTCACAATGAATTGGTATCCACTGAAAAGAGATTTTATGAGGAAAATCTTTTAAGAACGATCTGCATTTTAAAATTCTTTGTGAATTACAGAGGTAATTTTGAGATACAGCTTGTAATGCTGAATTACAGTCAGAAAAGATTACGGCCCTGTTGAACTTGGAGCTTCTTAGTGATAGTTGCTCAACTGCTACTGCAATAGCTTCAATCTCGCCATCAAAAGTTGTAGTAAAAATATCTACTGGTAGGTAAAAGATAAACAATTCACAGAAGGTACCGTCTCCAGTACCATGATATATATTTAGAAGGGAGCCACACATCAGTAAAAACATGTAGCCATTCACTTGTTGGGAATTGATTGCCAATAGTTTCCACAGCTATAGCTTTAAGTTGTTCGGGAGACATTTCACTCTTTAATACCTTTGCATGAAGTTCAAGATTTATATCAAGATAAATGCAATCCAGAGGGCACAAAGGTAGAGGCAAAATAGAAGTATCTTGACAAAGCTCCAAAGAACAAGTGACCTTCATGGCTGACTGTATGAATCCCTTCTGAGTCTTTAAATTTCTAGTTCTATTCAGATCATAATTTCTCCAAAACGGGTTATTAGGCAAACTTTTAAGTTTTTGGAGTAATATTACTGCCTTTCTGTGGATGGACTTATAGAATGGTATGGTGTTGGTCAAGGCCTGCATAGCAAGGATGGGAGAAGATTTCACAGCACCAGTTATGATATGGAGGGCTTGATTCTGAAATACCTCAGGACATTGGATGGTGTGTTTGGGAGCAGTAATGAAGATTTCATTACAGTAACCTGTAACTGGTTGTATAAATATTTCATAAGTAGTCTGTAGAATCCTTCTGTTGCATCCCCAATGTGAGCCAGCCAAACGCTTTAAAATTTCTCTGTTCTGTCTTTTTCTTCAAATATTCTGCACATGTTCTCCATTTCAGGCGGGAATCAAGAATACATCCGAGGTGGGTGGTAGAATCACTGATCTAACAAAACTTCTCCCTGGAACTTAAGATTGGGAGTAAAAGTCTGTCTATATTTAATGTAAAATATTGGGTCACAGTTTTATTCTTCTTAACTCTCATTCCATTTTCTTGGTACCAAATTGCCAATTTTTCTAGTGCAGAATTTAAAGTTCCATTTAGACTATCTTGTGTGTGTGATTCTTTTTCATTGCACTATCGCATAAAACGAGATCGTTAGCGAATAAATCAGAGTTAACAGCTGGTGATATAAAACCTGGTAAATCATTGATAAAAATATTTAAAAAAATCGGGCTGATCACTGTACTCTGTGGGAGGCCAGTTTCATTCTGTCTAAAATTAGAAATAGCCTCTCCTTATCTAATGGCTGAGAACCTTTGTGAGAAAAAATTGTTTAGCCAAGAAAACATATTGCTGCAAATTCCTAGATGTTGTAGTTTTTGAAGAGCTCAGAGCCTCCACACTCTATCATATGCAGACTCAATGTCGATGAAGGCAATGAGGACAGACTTGTGTTCATCCGGTGAATCTTTTATAGCTTGTGACAGAAAAGAAACCTGTTGGATAGTTGAATGATATTGTTTGAAGCCAGCATGGCAAGGAGAAATGATATCCTCACTTTCCAGAAACCAATTAAGATGAGACGCAATCATTCTTTCCATGACCTTTGAAAGAGCACATGTCAATGTGATAGGGTGATAACTTCCTATAGAATCTGGTGGATTCTTTTTTAAAAATTGGAATAATGAATGCTTTTTTCCAAATAGCCGGGACCACATTGTTCCAACTTAAGTTTAAGATATCAAGGAAAGCCAGAAGGGTATTATTACCAAAATCTTTTACTAATTCTTTATGGATGTTATCAGAGCCAGGGCTCTTACCATTCTTTAGACAGTTAATTGCCTCTTGCAACTCAAGTAAATCAAAAAATTTTGACAAAAATATCCCGGATGTTGCAAGCTGTCCTATGATTCCTGTTAATATCCTTTCTCATAAACCTCTATCTTCTCTGGAGATCTGGTTCAAGTCTTTGATTGTTTGAATGAAATTTAATGAAAGCATTTGAAATATCTCTGTCATAAAAAAATCTTTCCATTAAAATTCATAGGCTCTTTAGCCTTTCTTGGGAGTTCACCTTTTTTTTTATTAACTTTATGTTAAATATGTTGATAGTTCTATATGATATGTAAATGCACATGCATTTCTTGTGTTTTGTTTATCTGCTTATAACCTTTTACTAAATTTTATATAGAATTCGATCAACTCATATAGTCAAATGTTTCCATATTTTATGAATAATTTTCTATTTTTTGCAAATTTTTTAAAATGTAATTTCTTTTTTGAATTCACTGCTTGTGATGTAATGTATGTTTTTCATGGGTAACATGCTATTTTTTTGTTCTGGAAATTAAAAACAGTTCTGGAATATTTATTGGAAAAAGGGTATAAGACACACATTGTGCAGAGGACTGATAAAAAAAGGGATCATTAAAAATGATAATTTGCTTGGTTATGTGTGATAAATTTTTATGCATTGTGAAAATTCAATAATCTTTGTTTTGCATTGTTTCAGATTAATTTTGTGACTTGAATAATTTACTCTCTTTAGTTTCATATGTGACACTTTTAATATCAATAATATTTTTTTAGTATTTTTCAGTTAAAGTAAGAATTTCAATTTTTTTAAATGAAAACATTTGTTTCAGATGCAAAATAAAATTGCTTTTATCAGGCTATTATTCATTTTATATTCATCGATTCCATAATGAAAGAAAGTAATAATTTTAAATTTCAATACAATTTATCCATTGCATACAGTTATACTTAAAAGGTCACTTCAATTTGTACAAGTATACATAATTCAATGAATTAACTCCTTTAATTGTCTTAAATTCTTGCCCTTTAGTAATTTTTGAATTACTGTGATTTTTAATTCTCATATTATCAGTGAACAATGAAAACAAAAGAATATAATTTTTGCACAATAACTGCTTCCAAATTATTTTTTTACTGAGAGGAATAGTTTTTAATCTATGTATTTCTCTGTCAATTGAAGTGAAAATAAGATTTTGTTTCTACAGGTTACTTATGGTTATAAAAACTCATTTCCAAGTGCATTTTATAGTCAATTAAGTTAATATTGTAGCACATACCAGTGCTATTGTAGTTGGGAATATTAGTTTTACACAGTAAGATAATTCTTTGTTTTATGTAAAGAAAAAAAGTCAATTACTAATATTCTATTCTCTTTTTTTTAGTCTGTAAATAGTCGAAATTCTCGAATGGAAGATTATGATACTGATTTATTGCCTCCAATTAATCAGAATCCAGATCATGTGATTAAAGGTAATATGAAAAGAGCTTATGAAATTAGAAATAAAATTTTAACTAAAGCTATTCAAAAATACATTTTGTAACTTTTACACATTTAATGGAGAGAGAAGTGCTTTTCTTTTATGAAAATAAGTATGATTAAATTCTTTTTATATACTGCTAATAATTTGTGAAAAGATTGCACTTGATTGCTTACAATTTAAAGCTAATAAAAAAAATTTGCTTGACTTTAGGTAATCCTAGCATAAGACACTATGCTGTTCTTAATGATAAGAGGCATATTCTAACAAAAGATACTGATAATAATATCCAGTTGTATGATGTATTGAAAGTAAGTTGACTTGCAGATTCTTATTCAGCTTATTTACATATTTTTTCTTATTTTCCCATCATGTTATACTTGCCTTCTCTTCAATATGTTTTAAAATAATTTTTAAACGTGCTTAAGATTGTTTAAAAAGTTTTAAACATTATTGTCTTTTTTTTGTTTGTTCGTTTGTAATTTGAACAATCTTGATGCAGTTCATTAAATTCCTAGAATGAAAAGATATTGTTTTATGCTAGAACAAAGTTATTCATTTTATCTGTTTTCAAGTTCGTTTTAATTAGCGAAAATTGTGTGTGGAAATTAATCTTTAAAAGTCAACAGAAAGGGAGTTAGACAAGGCATAACAACATGTCCATTTGCTGGGTAATAAATTAATAAATAAAGCTGTGTTACCTTAATTGAAGTAAAAATAAAGTTTATCTGTATATTATTTCATCTGAAAGTTTTAAAATATATATTGTTTTCAGTGGAGATTTTTATGAATTGTATTTCAGTGTTTTTTTTAAAAATCAATTATCATTATTTATGTATTTTCATTGGAAATTCCTTTATTTTAGTATATATCTTTAGTGTAAAATTTAGTCTTTATTTCACCAGGCTTCAAAAGTGGACGACCTTGGACAAGTTGATTTTGATGCTGAAGTAAAAAAGAATTTTAAATTAATTTATGTGCCTAATTGGTTTACTGTGGATCTTAAAACTGGGGTAAGATTATTCGTATTTAATTTATCAAGTTTTATTTGTGTGTTATGCCTGTCCAAATATAAAATTGAACTTAAAAGCAGAGCACTAATGACTCAAACTTGCTTTTCCGGTGTAATATTTTATAGTGGTAACATTGCACATGCTATTTTCTTATTCATGACTCAGTAATTTTAATTTTTTTATGACTTGTAGAGTGAATCAACATTTTATTCCTTTTGCTGTGTTACATAAAAACACAAGGGAAATTTTACACATTAAATATGCTGAAGCATTTATTAAAATATTTCAAATGTTGCAACTAGCCTACAAAACGAATTTTATAGCTGCTATTGTATCTGTAAATGGTGCTGATTTTCATATTTGGCTGAATGTCCAGTAAAATTTATCCCAAAACTGAAAGCCCTTTCTTATTATTGGACAATAATTTCACTGAAAAAGTTCTTTCTTTAATTCTTATTAATCGACTAAAGAGTGTTGAAGTTGTCAGGGCCTGCAATGCATATGTTGTACAGTTTGAATATTTGCAGGTGATTCAAGTTGTTTCAAGATATATTTCTTGTCTCTTGTCTGATAAGCTTAAGACAAATCCTGTAGGTTTACCAGTCAGGAATGGAGGGCTCACTGATATGCCATTCAAAACTTTTAAAAACACTGTAACTGAAATAAAACACATGGATTTATAGATATTACATTGGTGCCAGAAAGTACACACAAGGCAATTGGACCCTTGTGTAAAAGCAGTCAATAGGACAAAAAAAAAAAGAAAAATCTTGGTAAAATGGATTAAAGATGAAGGTGAGGTTTGGTCACTTTGTGTTGATTGGCAAACAATTTAACGTTTTGGTCAAACAATTAAGCTTTAAGACAAACAATGCGATGGAATAACTGTGAAACAAGATCTGAGTGCCTTACTATAATTATGTACCTGTACATTGTTGTATCTTATCCCTCAGATTTAGCACCTTTGCACTCTTATTTCATTTCCAAAACTTCATAAAATCTCATTAAAACCTATTCAAGTACTTTTTTAAGACAATGTTTATATAAGAAACGATACATTTGTTTTGTTGTTGAATATCATCAAAGTCCCTGCATATAATCCAGAATACTTCAATGTACAAAATTGGCTCATATTTAAAACTGATAGTCATTTACAACCACATGAACATAAAATTTGAAAATTAAGTTGTTAAAAACCTATTTTGGTCACAACTTTTAATTATCTCTTATCAATTTGCAGTGCCTGTCGGTTCCTGCTTCCCTCTGAAACTCCTTGTCTACCCTCGGACCCGACTAGATGTGAGGGAGAAACTGAATAATCAGTAGACATGATTCACTCTAATTATTTTTTTTTGTCACCATAATATCAAGCAGACACAGTAATAATCTGATTAAGATAACAGATCAGATAGCAGAGCGCAAAGGTGAGACTCAATAGCCTGGGGATAATAATATGGACCCTCAACTGATTCCACGATAGCTTAAACAAGCTCAATGTAAACTACGTTGTACACTAATAAGCTAGACTTCTATTTAAATGAGGATCACGATACCTGTACTTTTATGAAGTCAAGTCCTACACTTGAGTCTTTGAAGGCTATCCTTATCCGGATTTAATCGCTGTCGATTGATCCTCTCTCAGTAATCTTCAATTTATAAACTCCAAATGCACTTAATCTTTTCAATCTCTCCTGCTAACTCACTCTTAAAATTCGCGAATACAGAATTTATATAATATACTTAATTTGCATAATCACGCTTTCCTCACTCGGTGGAAGTAGGTTGATAATATTGTTTCCCCAGAGGAATCCCCAAGGGGTTAGTAGAGCCTCATATAGATCCGTCACAATCCCCACCGAGAAGAAAACGTAATTTATCCGAGGGTCTAAACGACCCGATAGAAATTATGTTAAATACTTAACACTTAAAAACGATGAACCTGCATTAAAATTTTAACTCACTAAATTATCAATTTTAATTGAACTAACACCTACAAAATTCACTACTGTAAAGGGCACTCTACTACTGATCGACTATCTTGCACAGAACATCCGTACAGTTCATTTCATTCAAGCGAGTATCAAGGGAAAAACCTTGAAACAAGGAAGACAAAAAAACCTGATCATGCACTTTACTTAAGTACTAATAAAATTTTTTTTATGTATTATAGTTTTCACACGACAGTATCCTTCTTTATCAGCAACCTTACATATCTTCTCACTACAGCCAAGGTTTCAGGCACTGCCGCCCTATAAGAATACTTGATCAATACTGATTCAAAAATATGACATTCCACCCACATGAACATTATACAATTTCCATATTTATAAATATGGTAAAACTTATATATCAATATATACATTTTCATATCAATTAACCCTCATCTGGTTTCATTTTTACAAAAACTCTGAACCAATCACGCTGCACTGTTAGTGTTATTGTTAGTTATCCTAATTAGGCTGCATCCCCAAACCAGATAATACTTATACACTTTAATAAATACACACAAATATATATACACTTTCAAACATACAATATATTACAACAAACAATACAAGTAATTCTCACATATAAAGCCAAGTCTTAATGTGTAGCAAAACAAATGCAAACAAACAAATGTTTTCCACAATTTTGAAAATTTTACATACAAAAGTTCATGTTCCCAACAATAAGAAAAATGCACTCATCGTAGTGACAACTTTTGTACACTTTATATTTTATGGAAAAAAAATTTGAGACTAGCCCACATGAGAAATACTCTGAACTGTTTGGCAGAGAGAAAACTAAATAACATGGAATTATACAGCCTGGCAATTCTTATATCCATTCTGCATAGGCTCCGTCACCTGCTATCGCTTCTGTACTGGCTGACCTTGTCCTGAGGCGGTTCTCCATCTGCTCCGACCTCCTGGTTCTCCTTTACTCCGTGTGTGCCTCATGCAGTTGATAGTTTCCTCCAGGGTCGTTCTATTCTGCTGAGGGATTCTGCTCCTTGCTGCTGTCCACTCGACGTTGGCTCCGAAGATTGTAAGGGCAGTGGGGCTCCTGCTGTACCTGACGGGAACGGTTGGACCTTGAATATCCCGCATCCTCTCAACGTGATAGGCCTTGGACTGCTCTGCTGGGATCAGGTTGTCTTTCACTGGCTCCCTTCCTAAATCTCTTTGTCGACAGACGAGATGGCATGGATGAGGCCACTTTCCTCTTGATCCTAGATCTTTGTGCCTGTGGTCTCCTTTTATTCTGCTGCTGCTCGACCCAAGATGCTGGTCTCTCTTTTCTGACGCTCTACTATCACCTGTCTTCTCTTCCTGAAATGATCTGTATTAGCTCTTGAAGAAACAGTTGATTCTGTCTGCACACATTTCCCCTGTCTCACCTCCCCTCTATCGCGCCTATCCCTGGTTACATCTCTACTACCTTCCAAATATGTTGATCCTGATTCTCTTTGATTGTTCTCAGCCCTTTCCAACTGTACTTCCCTCAGCCGCCTAACATCCGACCTTTCTGATTGTGCTGCCCTAGGCTGACTAATTTCCGAACTTCCTGATTCGCCGACACTCCCTTTGATGGTAAATCCGCACCTGGTCTACCTTCACCATTATTTGCTTACCAAATTTGAATATAACCAAATTATTATTAATCACTCTTAAAAACTTTGGCATAAATTTACCCACAATATTCTTACTAGCTGAACTCAATGGGTGTGTTTGAACCAACACAAGATCATCCACTTTTACATCAACCTCACCTCTCCTCTTATTGTAATATTTCACCCATTTTTCCTGCTGTTTCCTAGTATTTCTCCTAGCCTCCTCAAACAATTGTTCCATGTTACCACACACCAAGTCTGATCCCTCAGTTACCATTACTAACTTTTGAAATAGGGTAATTAATTTTTGACCTAAAATAACTCTGCCAGTGTTTTACCAGTTGTTTCATGAACCGCCTTTCTTAAGGCATAACCGAATTCCTTAATAAATTAGTCCCAATTACATTGATTCTCTTTTACAAAACTAGAAATCATTTGTAGAAGAGTAGGGTTAACTCTCTCAGTTTGATTAGATTGAGGTCTATAAACAAACCACCATTTTAACACGTTTTATGTTCAACCTGCGACACACATGCTCAAAAACTTGGGATATCATTTGGGGGCCGGTATAACTAATTAACTTTACAGGAGCTCCGTAATGTGAGATTCATTAAAGAAAAAGTCTCAGTATTTTTTGTACAGCTCCATTCTAATTAACAAAATCGTTTAATTTCAGACAACAATCTACTTCCCCCCTTTCATTTCCCTTGTCATACTTAAGATAAACTTTATTACAAAATTTTCAGTGATCAGTGATTAAACCACTAGCTGGTAAACTCATTCTTTGTACAGGGAATTGAAAAAAATATAACAATCAATACAGAAGGATAAACGTAGGAGGTCAAATTTTTAAATTATATTTTAAATAATTTTAATTAAATTGCTAAACTGTGTGATGGAAGAAGCTGCAGTATACGGAAATCAAATTAGTGTACCTAAAACTTATAAATCAAATAAATACAATTTATTTCTGTACGACTTTCCTTCGTCAAAATATTGCAGCACAAGCCAGAACTCCAGACAAATATCATACTGCCAATTAAAAATAATAAAACTGAGTTGTTTAAAGAATAGTTTTGAAATTTTTTTTGTTAGAATTACAATTTCAATTCTGTATCAGGGAATAAAATTTTCAGAACCATTTAATGTAAAATGGCATCGTATTTGTTGTTCACAAATAAAAGACTTTTTTCTGTATGAAGTTTTGTTTGTTTCTAACTGCCTTTTGAAACAGGGGAGGTTTTTTTTTGCCTCACCCTGTATATAAGTAAAATACATTTAACGAGAAAACGCTTAAGAAAAATATCGATTAATACGAAAAAATACAGCGGTCATGACAAACTACTATGTATTTCATACAGTTTTTCCTCTTAATTCGAAACGAAAACTGCTTAACATGAAAAGATTTCCCTTCTAAGAATGAATAAAATATGGAAAATATCAGACTGTCCTCCTGTATCATCAGAAGAATTTGTTGCAATAGATGGTGATAATGTGTGTACAGCCCCAATCATAGCAGACAAAGACCGTTTGGAGTTTGTTCAAAGCTCAAAAAATATCATTGATGCAGATTCTGACCACAAAAATGAAATGAATATTGCAGTTCCTGTTCCCACATCGTCTGAAATGAGGAACATCGTTTAGAGTATGCGCAATTATTTAGATGCACAATCCAATGGTGAAAGGAATAACAAAATGGACGACATCAAACAATTTGTTAGCAATTTGACACTAAAAATGGCAATGCAAAGAAAAATAGCTTATTTTCCAAAAACTTAATAAATGTTTTGTCTTTCAAAAAACTTGAAATTTTTGTGTTAAATTTCATTAAGTTCTTGTGAATGTTTTTATTTCATTGATTTTTATTCAATATGTGCATACATACATATCTCTATGTAAATGAATATACTCTAATAAACAATTTTGTTGAATATATGTTGTTTTTGCTATATCCTTTAGCACGAAAAAATATTTCAGTTCCTTCAGTTTGGGGTTAAACGATTTTCACTGTAGATAAAGTATCGAGGATCGGAAAAATTTCTGAAAGAGTTTTTTGAGATTAGGGGAACATTATAGCATTAAAAATGGCCAGAATGACTTCAAATTTATTGACTCTTTAGTACTTGTGAACTCATATAATTTCTTTGTTTTTAGAGAGATCAAATTCAAATTGAGGCTATTCTCTTATATTGTGATTAAAAAATGTTTTATATAGGCATTTTGCATTGAGATTTATTTAATTGTTTATCTGAAACTAAAGGGATGATACCGTTGTTTGTCTACTTGACTTCTGCAGGAATTTTTCAGTTGCTCCATTTTCTGTTTTAAGATACATACATTCACTGTTTTAAGATACATACATTCACTGTTTTCTTTTGCAAAATGACATTCCCCGAAATATAAACTTTTTTGGTTCCAAAGCTGTTGATTGTTTATTAACATTGTGCTTGGAAGCATCAAGAATTTTTTTTTAGAAGGAAGTTTTAATTTTAAACTACAATCAAATGATGACGGTGACATCTTAGATGGCAGATTTAACATGCAGCCTCTAATACCAAATCTTTAAAAATTGAGCTGCAGTTCATTTGATTGTTTCTTTCGTGTGTTTCCTTTATTTTCTGAATTATCTGAACACTGTCTTATTGACTTTTGTGATTTATTTATTTTGTATCACGAAATGTGTTTCATCAAATAATTTGTTTGTATAGTGACAGATATTTGTTAAATTGTATCATTTTGACTTTGAAATATCATTTATACATATTGTATACAGATTTTTTAAAACCTATTTCAGCTAAGATGGAAAACAAATATATTTTACTTATGATGAAGCTGATACAGAAACCTTGAAATATAAATGAAACACTTGTATCATGTTTGGATATTTAACAAAAAGATAAAAGAATTCATACAACATGCCTATTTTGATTTTTAATTATCTTGATGACACACAAAATTCAAATCCACAATTTGGGACCGCAACATGAACTGTTTAGTTAGCAGTATCTAAATATATACTCTCTCTCTCTATATATATATTACTCTAATTTTAAAACAAATTTTCTTTATGAGAATATTGGCAAATTTCAGAAGCAATTGTATGATTTCATGATTTGCCAGATCATTTAATTCAACTGAATGCTGTTGTAGCTTTCTTTTCTCATTTTCTAATTTGTGAATCTCTGTGTATTTTGAATTTTAACCAGTGACATGTTTTTTTTTTCTTTCTTTTTTGTAAGAACACTACAGAAATAGTGTAATGTTATTTTCAGTCATGCTTCCAAATTATAAAGACACTGATTTTCTCGTTATATAAACATTTTTAATAAATGGTTCTTTTGACAATAAGCTTGCATCTCCTTATTGCTGAAAATTCATTGCATGCACAAGTTTGCACTGTGGATCGTTTATTACATATTCATTTACTTACATTGCATGTTTTTTGTCCCTATAATAATTTAATTTGCTAAAAAAATTTTTTTTTTTGTCTTAAATTATCTGTTAGTGTAATTTTACTTGCTTCATAAATGAACAAGTACACAAGAATTTGTAATTATTGTTTGAAGATTTTGGTTTCTTTCAGAATTTTTATTGAAATTAGCTGACAATGTTAACTTGTTATATTATTTTACAAAAGCATTTACTTGTTTTTGTCATAACTTTTTATTGTAAAATAAGTTTTGGGTGCAAATTTTTTTTATCAAAAATGTGATAAATGTGTAGCAATTTAAAAAAGAAATTAAAATAAATTAGTTTGGAAACATATATTTTAAAGGAATAGACATAAATTTGATCTCCAATTTAATATTTACTAAATTAAAAATAATTGTAACCTCTCCATTATTATAATCCATTATGATGCTGTTCTGTCATTTTAGATAATAGTTGTTTTACATACAATTAAAAAATTTTTTTTCTGTGTTTTCTATTATTGGTTAAAACTACTGTGTATAAAATGTTTACTTAAATGTATTTAAATGCTTGAAACATACTAATTGAGAAATGAATGTTTTAAGTTTCAAATAAAATTGATTAGTTTTTGCAATATTGGGAGGGGAGATAGAAATAGCTGTGTGAATATATTTTCTGAAAGTTACAAGTGCTATTTGTATATTTGATTTTGTAATTAGTATATAAGAAAAATTTCCGTATTGTGCTTCTGTTTGTGTATTGATATATCTCATTTGTTTCAAAATTGCATATCTTTTTTTAACTCCTTATTTTATCTTGTTTAATATTTTGTATCCATTTTCCTTTCACCCATTCAGTTGTTCTACTTTGCGTTTAAGAAATGATTTGCAAAACTTCTTATATCCCTGAATATAATTACATGTATCTACATTTATAGTCATTATATATAGAATTTATTAAATTTATTTGTTGTTGTGAGGTCCTAAGACCTGTTAAAATTTTCCTTTATTATTGCATATACCACTATAATTAATCACAACCTGAAATCTTGAAATGTACAATTTATTACAGTAGGAATATTATAAAACAAAACAAAAATGGTGATTTTAATATTTTTAAAACCTTTATTATGTAGATATTGCATAATATTGCTTATACAATATTTATTTAATAGCTTCTCTGCATTCATATGGATGAACCTGATAGCTTTGCTGCATGGGTATCTTCCAAAGAATTTGGCTTGGGTGGTAATGATGGTCCTGATCCTAAAGGTATTTTTATTTAATTAATCTGAGCATATAAGAACTGTATTTAGAAAATTATTCATATGCAATAAATTTTGTGGTAATTTGCTGTAAAATACATCCGTATAACCTATTTATCAATGTATAACTTTATAAACCATAATCTGATATGTGTATTTTATTTCTCAACACTTTATAAAAAACTTAAAAAATTAATGTTCAAACTAGAGATATATATATTTTTTTATCTGTGTTCAGAATTCTAAAGAATTCTTTAAAAATGTTAATAATATTTCAATCTAAGCTAACATTTTCTTATTTTACTTGTTATAATTTTGTCTTTGTTCCATCAAAGCTTGTAATCATGTTATTCACTCGTGTTTTTCATAAACAGGTTTAAACAATCCATTTCATGTAATGTTTTACTGTTACAAATTAGTATAGATATTCTGCACAAATAATGTATGAAAAATAATACCTTTCCATTTATGTTTGATATGTATTTTGTATAATACAAGTTTTCGTGTGAATTTTTTTTGACTGTTTTATTTTTTAAAAAATTATTTAATATCTCAAACAAAATTAAGTAACATAACTGTATCCTCAGGATAGTAAAGCATTCTTTGTCTTTAGCCTTTCATAAATAGAGGTTGGTATTAAAAATGGGTATCTATTTATGATGACTGTTGTGTATATAACACAAAATCATTGGAAAGTGTTCTTTTTTTTAAGTCTTGTCTCCTATATAAATTTTTGTCACTAAATGTATGTTACAGCTATAATTTAGCTTATAAAAAGGTAGACATTTTTAAAATTACTTTTGTGTTTACAGTTAATTTGGGAGGTCTTCTACTTCAAGCTCTTCTTGAACACTGGCCTGCTACATATTCAGCAGATGAAGAATGTGATAGTATGCTCGTTTTCCTTTTGTATATTTTTTAGTTAATAGCTTTACTTGTCTGTAAAAATTTTTCTAATCTATGATTCTTTTATATAAAAATGTATAGATCACCAGTGTAGGAAGAAATGGATTTTTAATGTAATTTGAAATATTGGCATCTTTTAAATTGTAAACTGAAATATTTTTTTGGTATAGTGTTTTAAGATAACTCTAAATTTGTTTTTGAAAGATAACAGAGGAAAACAATTAAGTCAAAATTTCACATGAAAAGATGTGTGAGACTTGATGAAAATATGCATCCAATTACACTTTATAATCTGATTTGCCATCACAAACTATTTACATTAAGTTTGGAAATGTTTAGATATTTAATTATTGTTTTTTGTGTTATTTCAACTGTACCTACCATTTAGTTTTTATTTACAGGTAATATGAATGAACGACCCATAGAAGAGAGACAGGCTGCACCTGGCAATCCATATTTCAGTGTCCCTGAACATATTCCGGTGATATTTAGGTACTAAATATTGCTTCGAGTAAATTTAAAACAATATAAATTCATAAACATATAAATTCATAAAACAAAGTAAATTCAGAAACAATTTTTTTCAAAAATTGTTTATGAAGGAACTTAGAAATCGATACTTACATATTTTTTCTTTTTCAACTTAAATAGCAACAAATTCTTATTTTCGTATTGAAACTATTGAGAATTGTGGAATAAGAATAAATTGATTGTAATATGATTAATGCTTTTTCATTTCTTAAAGAAAATAGCTATCAGAGTGGCTTGATCAAAATATGGTTATATTATCTTATAGGTTTGCTTGTGTTCAAAATTAAACTGTTTAGTTCTGGGGATTGTTGAATATTTATCAATGTAAAAAACATAGCTAAAAGGTCCATGTTTAAAATGAATAAAATATTTAGAAAGTTACTAAATTCCTTATAGATCTTTTAAAGCATTGCAAGTTAATTCAAATTTAAATGATAAAACTCATAATACTGTTGATTATTCTAAAGTTGACAAAACTTCTTTAAAATTGTACTTTAAAAGAATTTGGATTTTATTTTTCACCTTAGGGCACTTTAGACTAAAATAATCCTTCTATAATGTCAATAAAATTTAATTTTGATTTACAGTCATTTAAAAAATTCAGTCAGTATTTAAATAAGAACATAATTAAAAAAAACATGAAAATTTCTTTAAGAAGGTTTTGCTTTTATATCAAATAATTTTATTACCAATTTACTATGTGATCCGTTCCTTATACGTTAAAAAAATTGTCATCTTATGAAAAACCAAGTCCATTTTTATTATCTAATAAAAATTTGTATGTAAATTAAATTTCTGTGTTAGTTATGAACCAAAAGGCATTCCATTTGTATATGTGTTGCTTTTTGATGATGTAAGAAAACAAACTAAAATGGTTCTGTATCAGAAGTTTTTCATATCTTCGATAATATCAAACTTGAAATACTTAAACGCAATTATTCTTTGTTATTTTTAAAAATGTTGAATATTTAATCTGTGTCCAAAAAAAATTCTGATATAAATTTTTATGAAGAAAAACCATTATTTACTATGTTGGGTTGTTGAAATTTAATTACTAAATAGTTTTAGGATCTTTTTCTTATTTCTTCTGTGGTGTTTATTTTTTGATTATTATGAAAGAAAACTGAAAAGATAATATATAGGTCCTTATTTCATTACATAATTGTCTTACCTAACAAGGATCAATTATTTGTTATTAATTTTAACTGTATTAAATTTTATTTTCCTACAGTGTATGAAATTTCAAATTACATAAATAATAAAATTATTTCATAAATACAAATAGCCAAATGTATTAACCAGGTCCTTATATAATGTATTTAATATTTCTAAGTATTTATTTTGAGATCTTTTTTACTTATTTACAAAAAATTATGAGAAATATAAAATGGTAAAACTGTTTCTTTTTCATATTCAATATTTATGTGCAGTCATATATATGAACGTTTAAAATTTCACTAATTAATTTAAAACATATATCTTTGAAATTAACTGGGTTCAAATTTTCTTTCACCCTTCCATGATTTTTAAAACCATTATTCAGTAAATTATTTCTATAATTATTTATTCCTTTATATATTCAGTGACTTTTTTTTACTTTGCATTGATTTTGTGATATAATTTTATTTTCTATCACCACTATGTCTTTTTGAACAATGCTTTATTATAGCTACAAATGGAGGATGTTATTTTTATAATTATATTGCAAATATTAGAAAGCTTTTCCTTTTTGGGTTTAAAAATTTTATTCTGTGTCTTTAGTGAAGTAGGTGGCCGTACCCTCTTACGGCTTTTAGTTGGGGATGCTGGTCGTGAAACTGAAGAATTATTACTCCATGAAACTGTTCCTGCTTGGGTTACAGATGTTGTCGTTTCAGTTAGTACCAAATTTTTGTTGTAAAATTTATATTAGTTAATTAAGAATAAATTAACACTTGTTATTCTATTACTTATATATTTTGGAATACTAATTGTACAAATGCAAGAATTAAAGATTTATTTTACCTTTAAAGAAAAAAAAATATAAGGAAAATTTAGTTTCATTTAATTTGTGAATGAATTGAAAAACATTGCAATGGACTACCTAACTGGACAGTAGTATTACTGACACTGAGACCTCAAAAAGATTTCAAGTGTTTTTCCGTGTCTAGAACGATTACCAGAGATCAATACACAGAAACACCTTTTTAAATATAATCATCATCCAATTATTGTTTCGTCTTCTTGGTGGTGATTTCAGTATACCGTTCACATTCACTGCAAATCGACTTTTGTTGTGATATTACATTGATATATTTATATATATTGATATATATATATATATATATATGTAATAATCCCAATTAATTTATTCTTTAAAAACTTTCAATTACCTATGGTCCATCCCTTCAGGGCCCACATTTTAGTAATAAGTTAGCCAGCCACCTAACAAGAGTATTTTGAACTACATCTATCCACCCACTCAGATCATGTGATTTGAGCTGCCTATAAATACTGAGATTTCTGTAGATAGCGCTTTTTCCTTTTCTGTTATTTGTCTGTCTTCAACATGTAGCCAGCTGCAGCTCATTGTGCATTCGTTTTCTTTGTTCTGTATTGTGTCGTCCATTCTATTCTTTATGTTTAACATGCTTATGTGTTTCAAGATGTGGAATAAAACAGATTTATATAATCACATGACTGCCTCATCAATCTCATCCAAAGAAAACATCAACCATCATAAACAATGATCTAATTAAGGAATCCTTCACACTCGCCAAATTGTGATACTCAAATACTATCATATATATATGTATAAGGCTGCAGTGCTCATATGAAACCGTCACTTTGTAATGTCACCAATTAATTTTTAATAGTTTTCTTATTCATATTGATTTGTGAAACCTTGTATATCAAAAGTGAAAACACATTTATATATAATTACATTATTTAAGAATTTCACCAGTATACTTATTTTTAATTTGTGATCTATCTTATTCAAAAAGTGTTACTTTTAAATTCTTGCCATGTTCTTTTCTTTATTTCAAATCCTTATCATTTTTCAAGTTTCAGTGATCTTTGAATATAATTCTTTATTATTTTTCTGAACAAAAATATTTTTAATCACTTTTCTTAAATTATGAGTTAATTTGCATTATCAAACTTTTCTACATTTAGTGTAGTATTAATGAGTTTACATTGAAAAAAAATAAAAGGTAAATATATAAAAAATTCTTTTATTATTATTTTGTGTCAAATTGATTCTTCAAAATTTAATATGAATGAAAAAATTTTGAGATTCTTTCTTTTAAAAAGTTTACATCATTAATATATATATTCGGTTTTTTCTTCAAGTTCATTGTATCATTAAACATTAAATTTGTTTATTTCATAGTATACCTCAAGTCAGGGGTCAACTCCAAATCAGGGCTTTCAGGAAAAACAAAAGCCTAGAATTGGCTATTCTGTCTCCTTCCTAAAGTTCTTGTCTGTTTTCTTGAAGCATATCTGAATTATAATTTGTAAAATATAAATCTAATTCTCTTTCAGTTTTTGTTCATACTTTTTTAGAGCATATTGGATTCTTAAGAAGTTCTCAGGATGTGGAAGTTACATTTACTTAATCCTGATTTTTTTATTAATGTTTTTTTTTTGTCAGTCTTTACATTAAAATCAAATGTTAATGTGTCAATCACTAACAGTTTAAATATTTTTCTTTTGTTGGTTGTATAAACTTTTAGTGGTTTATGAACTAAATATTTTGGTATATATTACAGTAAAATTATAATTAAAGTATTTTATTCATTATCCAGTATTTGAAGTATATGCATTTTATGTATAATTTCTGTAGTAAACATTAGTAACTTTAGAAATTAATTTCGATTTAAAAAAAAAAAACAATCTTAGTGTGTTTCAAATTATTTCTTCTACAATTGTCGAAGGTTTAAGTTTTGTATAGAAAAAGATATTTTTTTTTAACAAACTAATTGTATTTCATTACATATTTATAAATTGTATGTTATTTTAAAACTGATTTATTTTGATTAAAAATATATTTTATTCCTGTTATACTTTATTTGATATCTAGTGTTTCTTTTTTTTCTAGTAAAAAATTTATTAATTATTTTACCCTCTCTTTAGAAAAATATGCCTAGGTTCAATAAGATTCCATTTTGTCTTCTTCCTGTGCAATCATCCGGAGCTAAACCACTTCGGAAGTAAGTTCTATAATATATATTTTTTCATTTTGATCTCTAGTAAAAATTGCCTGTTTTCTTTATTGGGGAAATTAACTTGACAGTTTTGATTCCATCAAATTGGTGTATGAAGTTATGGACGCTATTGATCATGGCTGTATAACTGCAGGATCTTTGTTGTTAGCTAATATTGTTAAGCTGTTAGTTTTAATTTAAAAGCAATGAATTAAAAAATGATAAAGTTTTATAGAGAAAATGATTAAATGATTGTTAGTATACTTCATAATCACAAATGTAATTTCAGTTTTAAGGAATTGTTTATGTTGTTAATAGGATTTTTTCAAATACATATTGCATTTTCAGAGAACGTTTATCAGCTAGTGATATGCTTCAAGTCCGGAAAGTTATTGAACATGTTTATGAAAAAATTATGGGGGCTGGTTCTGATGCCGGTTCACAGACAGCTAGTCAATCCGGTGGCTCTGGAGGTCAAGAGAAATGTGAATCTGAGAAAGATGAAGAGCGAACATCAATTGCTGAAGAAAAAGTTGAATTATTATGCCAAGATCAAGTGAGTGCTGCCAGTTTAGTTTTTCTACATTCGTAAACATAGCACTTTAAGTGCCAATTAAAAAATGAAATGTTCAAATATTAGAGATCATTTTGTAGGAGGGGGGATATTAGTCCAACTTGAGCAAATAGTTTCTGTTCATAATTATTGCTAATTTTCAATATAGATGATATTGTAGACACACACATTGCTTTGAACAAACATTTAAAATTACAATTTTTCCCCCCATTTAAACATAAGGATGTTGAAGGAGTAAAATGGCAGTTTTCAGATTTCTATAAATTGTTGCTTCATTCAATTAGCGAAATTTTTGAAAATAAACTTCAGTTAACCCGCAGTTTTCTGATATTTTTCAATATAAATTCTGAATCTTTTGATTTGCATGATGTATAAATTCTAGTTTTGTGAAATTTTGTAGTTCTTACCTGTAAGTAAATAAAGAACTTGTTTGAGAAATATTATTCTGAACATGTGTATTGGTTGACCTTTGTACTTTTTACTGTCATGTGTTTTATGAAGTATAGATGTTTTTTGTCATTTAAATGTTATTTTTTTTATTCTATGTGTCGTTTTTAAAATGTGTTTTTTTTCACTAATTTTTGTGTTTATTTAAATAATAAAATTAGATTTGTTTAAAATATTCTGTTTATTTTTAATCTTTTAGGTTTTGGATCCAAATATGGATTTAAGAACTGTTCGACACTTCATATGGAAAAGTTCAAATGATTTAGTTCTCCATTACAGAGCTATTAAGTAGCTCTTCATTTTTTAATATTGAGTAAATGCCACATAATTCTAATAGTTACTTGAGGGAAAAATATTTTTGTACTATCAAATCTTGGTATACCAAAATACTAAAAGAGTTCAAGCCTTCTTTATGTTACTATGTAGACAACAGAAATATCGAGAATTTTATTGGTATTTTGTATAAGAAAGATTTGTTCTTTTGATTTTTTTACAATGGATTTTGTTTTTAGTTCAAAGTGTAATATATTTAAATTTTGCATGTTTGAAATAACTGCATGAATCAGATTTGTTCAACCCACAGTCCACAGGCTAAATTAGATCAAGGGCAATAAAGAATGCAGATTAACAATAAAAAAATAATATGATTACAAATTGGTTAAATTGCTCAAAATATATACACTTACTTCCAAAAGTTAAGCATGAAGATGTAAAATGCAAAAAAATCAACACATACTGCTTTGATTGACACAAAATTTGGCAGTAAAGTAGCATATATATTTATACCTAAAACAAAATCAATAATTATATACAGAAATGAAAACAATATTAAATTTTTGTAAGTTATCAGATAATGTCATACTGGAGACTTAAACAGAATTATATATATTAAGTGAAAATAAACAGCATAAAATGAAAAAAAAGGACATTTATAGGGTATGTGATCTCCCCTCATCTGTATGTAAAGTTTACACCTTCTGACCATGCTTTCAATTAGGTGGTCAACCACCGCAGAATTAAACAATCGCCATTCTTCTTGTAGAGCAGTTTCCAGCTCAGTAAGAGTGGATAGGGGTGGGAAACGTGAAGATACAGCTCGGCCAAGAGCATCCCAAAGATTTTCAATGGAATTAAGGTCGGGCGAATATACTGGCCACGCCATAAGTGCAATCCCTTCACTCTCTAGGTAGTCATCAACGAAAATTAAAATTCGTCCATTAAAACAAAAGTAGGGCCAACTGCTGCAGCGTACAATCTTACAATGGGTTCAAGGACTTCATCTCGATACCGGACAGCCGTCACCGAACCCCGTTTATAGATGTGTAGGTCGGTGCGGTATCCTAATGAAATCCCTTGCCACACCATAATGCTTCCGCCTCGGAATGCGTGATGTTCGGTGATGTTTTGCGGCTACTTCCATCTACCTCTGCAGCGAATTGCATCCTCTTCAATTCTGATTGGCTTCTGGAAATTAGCATTTTCTTCTCCGTGCTTAACTTTTGGGAGTGAGTGTATATATACACCAATACTAATGTATACTGATTTCCTCAATTATAGACAGATATCTTATTTTAACAAAACACTTAGTGGAATAAATTAAAATTTTTTAATGAAATATGTTGACATTATTTATAAGCTTTTGTCATTTTTAAAAATGGAAAAGTACTTCAAGATGTTAAGAACAGTTCATAGTATTTTTTACAATTATTCATAATGTTTTATAGACCTTACTTTCATAATGAGACAATGGGCCATTCTGTCTTGTATACTTTCACTAATGGTCCAGTCATATTAGTCAAAAATTAGGGTCAACTGTGGAATGAGAGATAATAAGCTGAAAATTTGTATAGACCTTTATTTTGTTACTCTAAATGTTGTCTCAAAAGTCTCATAAAATCTCATGTCCGCGTCTTAAGATATTCAAGGTCAAGAAACTCGAATTTTTGCAAAAATCTCGTTTACTTTGGCTTTAATGCTATTAAAATTTATTATAAATATTGTAGAGAATAAAGTTTTCTATAACTTTAATTGAAGCATTTTTTATACATCAAACCGTTTTTGAGATAGAGGGTGCTGCACGTGCAACGCTTAGCTATCTAAAGCATAACACAAGGTCAACCATTAGTGACATGATATAATACGCCGTATAAAATCTATAAACCTTAAAAATATATATAGTTACAAATATGTGGCATTTTTTATTATAATTATTACATTACACTTATTAATAGTTTTCATTAATCAAGTATATTTTTTTAATAACCCTCATCTGTTCGTAGAATATTTCATCGTTTCCTGGTGGGATGGCTTTCTTGAACAGCTAACTAAATATATTAAGGATTTTTCTACTTCTCAGGTTATGTTTCTTCCCTTTATTGATCCTCCTGCCAGTAACGTAGACACAATTTATACTCCTTTACATTATACTCCCAATATTGCCTAGTTACATGGCCAAAAAACATGTTTAATTACTCTTGATCAAACTCTCTACTCTAAAGCTTGTGAAATAGTTGCTGCATCAGATGCTAACTCAGAATTTTGTAAGATAGTTGTTAAATTAGGAGGATTTCACATATGCTCATGTCCTTTCTTGGATCCTTAGAAAATATAATGGACAGAAGTGGACTCAAAGAAGCTCTAGGTAAAATATATAC
The DNA here is from genome assembly GCA_019973975.1 of Trichonephila clavata. Classification (NCBI taxonomy): domain Eukaryota; kingdom Metazoa; phylum Arthropoda; class Arachnida; order Araneae; family Nephilidae; genus Trichonephila; species Trichonephila clavata. The sequence goes on from BMAO01034745.1 coordinate 69,186, forward strand.
TAAAAAATTCAGTCGATAAAATGTTGAATCGTCACGCTTATTGAAGAAGTATCAGAGGTCATATATACATTATTGTGACTTGCATTATCAATGATGATCTTCGAAGGCATGAAGATTGTGTGTTGAATGGGAGTTATCTGAACAAATCAATTGTCGAAATGTTTCCTATGAAGGTGTTGAAGATTGTGTAGGTAACTCAAACTTATTTATTGATCCATATCAAAATAAACTGAATGAATTAAAAGCTCGATCTCCTACAGCACAATTATGGGTACAATATTTCGAAATGGTATCAATAGCACTCAACTTCATTTGCGCTGAAAAACTGGGACTTTTCAAAGAACATCGTAATGCTGTACAAAGAATGCTGCTGTATTTTCATGCTAGTGGTCATTTTTTCTATGCAAAGTCTGCACATTTATATCTTCAAGATATGACCGATTTGTAAAGTACAATGAATGGACAGACTTTTAAGAACTTTAAAAGTGGATTCTTCATCGTGAAACGAACAGAGAAATTTAATTTTGGTAAATGGACAGATATGGTTATCGAACAAAGTCTAATGAAATCTATGAAGACAGAAGGGGGGGGGGGTAGTCGAAATACGCAAGAAAGTGTTTTATGTAAATGGGCATTTGCTATGTACGCTACAAATACAATTTGTGAGGAGATGGAGGAGTCTTATACCATTTCTTTAAACTCTACTGAACAACACATTAATGCTAAGGATTCAAAAGAGATAATACTGATGCAAGTAAACTAGTTGAATGGCTTACACCTCATAATCCCTTCCTAAATACGCAACAATTGGTATCTTTAGCTTCTGTAATGGTTGGAAATGATCAAATTATTTGCACAAAGCCTATGAAATCAGATTATAATCAATGGTAAAGATAACTGGTTTAAAATTTAATGAAATAAAGTTAAAACGATCCGATAAGGTTTTACCACTTTCAATTTGTCAACAAATCTGTCTAAATTAACGGTTGTAGAGTTTCAATTGATCTGTTGCTACTCTTCCAAAGGATAACTGAAAGCAAACAGTTTGAATGTAATGTTCAAAAATTTCTCCATTATGAACTAAGTCCATATCCATCTCATTTATTTGATAATTATGGGATGTGAAAAACCACGAAAGCGATATTATACAACAATATGATTCCTGTCAATTTCGACCAAAATAATGTAACACATTATCGATGGTGGGTTTCTTCTGCATTGTGTCGTATGGAGTAAAGACGATACTTTATCGATAATTTTATATAAATACGTAAAATACTTACAAAAACATTATGATTCTAAAATTGTAGCTGTATTTGATGGATACTCGGACTATAGCAAAAGCATAAAAGCAATGGGACAGCTAAGAACTGCTGCTTTATCAAAATCGAATGAAGTTTGTTTCGACGAAAATCTGGTCGTAGCAATTAGCCAAGAGAAATTTTTGTCGAATCGTTGTAATAAAATTTTTTTTATTAACATGTTGATAGGAAAATTAGAATTTGTTGATATCACGACAAAACAGGCCAGAGATGATGCAGATGTTCTTTTCATAGTCACAGCTATTGAAGAATCGGAATATCACAGGATATTCATAGTAGGAAGAGATATTCATTTGCTTGTCATTTTGATTGGACGTATTCAAACAGATTAAGAAGAAGTGTTCTTTAAAAAAGTTGCCAAATGGGATGTTAAAACTCAAAAATACTCTTCCAAAAGTTTTGATAAATTTCCTCATTGTAAAAAGCACATTTTATTTCTGCACGCATTTAGTGGCTATGACACAAAATCTGCATTTTTTAAAAAATAGAAAAAAACTTTCAATATAATATTAGAGAATGTTCCGTATTTTGATCAACTTGCTCAAGTATTTCAAAAAGAAAACTGTCCTGTACAAACATTATTTGAAAATAGAGTACGAGTCTTGTTGGCAATATATAATGCTTCAAAATCTGAGAACAGTATTGATAATCTTCGTTAAACTCAATTCATCAAGTCAACGAAGCTCAATAAACTCGTGCCATTATTCAATCTTCCACCAACAAATACAGAGGCTCATCAACACATCAGCTGTGTGTGTATATTATCAAGTTTAAATTTGGTTAGGCAATGATTTAGTACCCCAGGAATGTGGTTGGATTGTGCGGAATGAATTCTTGGAATCGATTACAACAGTATTACCGCATGCTCCAGATGAATTAATACAATATTTTGCAACTGCAAAAATGGATGTGGTTCACACTGTGGATGTAGGACATTGGGGTTGCAATGTTCTTCAGCTTGTGGCCAGTATAATGGGCAAGCTTGCTTCTATGCTTCAGAATATGAGAGCGATCTCGATGAAAGTTGTACTTTTGATCCCGAAATCCTTCTAGATTTGGAGACAAATACCCTTCACATCGAAAATGATTAGAATAAATTAGAAATTTTCAAGTGACCAGAAGATAATGAAGAAGAGGAAGAAATGAAAATGACATTCTGTTCGTCTTATTATTAAAATTTTTGTGAAACTTCTACACACATCCTAATTTTAATTGTAATAATTATATAAAACGATATTTCTCTCTAAATAAAAATATAATTAAAAATACCTTAAGCATATATCTGTCAACAAGTTTTGAACTAGCGAACATGTAAGTGTTATAAAAGAAATAAATACTTGCTGAAATGAAAACTATTAATAAATGTAATGTAATAATTAATAAAAAATGCCAAATTATTGTAACTATATATATATTTTTAAGGTTTATGGACTTTATATGGCGTATTATATCATGTGACTAACGGTTGCCCTTGCATTATGCTGTAGATAGTTAGGCGCTGCGCATTCAGCGCCCTCTATCTCAAGAACGGTTTGATGTATAAATTTTTTTTTAAATTAAAGTTATAGAAAACGTTATTCTGTACAATATTTATAATAAATTTTAATGGCATTAAAGCCATAAGAAACGAGATTTTTTGCAAAAAATTGAGTTTCGTGACATTTGACCTTGAATATCTTAAGACGCGGACATGAGATTTTGTGAGACTTTTGAGACAACATTTAGAGTGACAAAATAAAGGTTTATACAAATTTTCAGCTTATTATCTCTCATTCTGCAGTGAAACCCTAATATGACTGGACTATAAGTTTTTAAATATTCAGGATAAATACCATCTCATATACTCATAGGTGTTAGATATTTTTTTCTGCTAATCAATTATTTGTTGTTAGTATACATTATATGTGGTCCAAGCAAATCCTTTTCCAATGTAGCCTAGAGGAACTTAGTGGTTGGACACTTCTGGTGTAAATTATAATGTAATGTGTGAATGATCATGAATGAATTTGAAAATTTATTACAGTTTGTTTATATTTATAAGCAAGTAAGTCTCGCATTAAAAAAAATCACTGTACATAGTACAAAAACATTGTAAATAATAAACACAAATTTGTCATGATCTATGACCTTTTAATGTATTTAGTATCACACATCCATTAATAAAATTCTTTTTGAAAGGACAGATATTTTAGACTGCTACATATTTATTAATATTTGTGTGTATATACTATTAACAAGTTAGTAAATTTTTGTAATAGATATTTATGTTTTTAAATGGTGTACCATAGATATTTTTTATGAATTGACATTATTTAAGGCATAACTGGTTTTAAAGCATTTACTTTTCCTTTCTGCTACTGAATAATGTAAAAGATAGCATAGTTGCCCAGTGTATTTTCAGCAGCATAGTTGCCCAGTGTATCTTCAGCAGCATAGTATGCAAATGCATTTAAATTATTTGTTGTTCAATGTACTTTTGTATAAGTTGTATAAATTCATTTAATCTCTTTTTGATATGGATCGAAAATAAAATTTGTTGTATTGACATTAAAAATCAACAAGGACTGCTTTTAGTCTTTTGAATTAATAATTTAAAATTGTGTTGCAGAAAAAAGTTTTTTGTAAAAAAAAATTACACTTATGAATTTTAAAAAATACCGTATATTTATGAATATATGCTGAACCGTGTATGAGTCAAGAGGGCGCTTTTTCTTCAAAAATTTACCCCAATTCAAAATCTATGTATAAGACAAATTAAAAAAAAAATGTTAATGTAATTTTCAAACATGTCACCACAAGGACGAAAATGTTATCAAGCGAGTAAAAAGAATGTTTTCCAGTCTAATTGATATGAAGAAAAATAACAATGACAATAGTTTTATTTTTTGGTTACCCTATCTGTAAAGAAGTGTACAAAATCAAAGTTCACATGCGACAATTTGTTTCAATCAAAGTAAAGTTTATTCTGCTTTATGTAGGGGGTGTTGACCCCACTGTTGAAAACAACCCTCACTCAAAACAACAAGGGAACTGCTCCTTTCGGATCTTTTACAACAACCCTTGTGGCATATTGGTGCTCTTAGAAAAGCTAAACACCCCAACTGCTATCTGAAACTTTTTTTCATTAATTTGTTATTTTATATAATATCTGCGCTAGTTATTGAACCTTTTTTTCGCTTCGAAAATGAGCTCAAAAAGTAATTTGCATACAGCATGTGATTGCCGACCTGTTTCATGGCCTGGAGGAGAAACTAGCTGCATGATGCCCATATGCATTCTGACATCCCGATGAGTAAATGCAAATATTACGAATTACTCAGATTCTGACACTGACTTAGAAGGATTTTGTCTTTTTTATTCTTTGAGTTTTCATTCAAAATGCACCCACTGTTAAAAGATTAAATTCACTTACACACTACTAACTGGAAAGGTTTTAAAAAAATGTTTGTCCTAAACTATGTTATTCCTGCCCTCCCCATCCTCAAGATTTGTGGATCCGTGTATTAGCCAATTCCGTTACTTTCACTTTAAAAAGTTCCCAAAATTTTCAGGTTATACACAAAAAAGTACAGTATATGGATATTAGCTATTTAATTATAAAATACTTAAAAATGCAAAATTTTTGATGAAAAAAATCATTATTATTAAAAAACAAAGGCTTTCAATTACTTATTTCTTCAAGGTTACCAATATATTTTGATTTTTAAGGGGGAAACCATTGGAATACAATTCAAACAAAGTAAGACACATATTAATCATTTTCATATATTTCATTAGTGAATAATTATTAAACTATTGGAACAAACTGAACAGAGCATATTTAATTCTAAACAATTTACAAAAAAAGAAAAAAATATGTTATCTTTAAACTTTGTTATTAATCTGTAATTTTATAATATCAAGTTCTGAAGTCTTCATAATTTTGCACTTTTCTCACTCTTTGCATATTTGTTGAAAATATGCTAGGGAAGCAATGATTATCCTTCCTGTTTTTTAGAAGACTTATCTATCTGACTAATATTTAAGAAAATATATGACATAATGATACCATAATTAATGTTTAGAATCATGCTTGTGCGTTATTTTTGATTGTTGAATATTCTATACTCAACGCAAACAAATTGTATATTTATATTGCTAAAAACTTTCATATTATGGAATATCTGTAAGTAATGAATTTTAAGTGTACTTTCATCAATTATCCTATATGAGGAGACATGATACTGTGAGAAAAGTATAAAAAAAAATTTATAAATCTGCATTTTCATCCAGTTTTATTTGTCATTTGAAGAACATATAGTTTAAATTTGAAAACCATAACAGCTATAAGTATATGAAACACTGTTTAATTGTTCTATAATCATTTAAAATACCACCATCCTCATTCATTACTCTTTCTTTTTAACAACCAAAATTGTTTAATTATTAGTTACAATAACAAATACAATTAAGTTGGTCATTTGAAGGTAGGAATATCAATTATGATTCCATACTCTCCCATTATATCAATTTTTCTTAATATGAAGTTTTGAAAAGATGTTTTAACACTAAATAATATAAGCCAAATATCCTAAAAATATGAATTATATGGTCTGTCTCTATTAATATGAACTTTTTGTGAATTGTAATAAAAGGAAACAATACTGATTATTAAAGAGCCTCAAAATACCTTAAGCTTCTGAAAGCTGTGCTAAAAGACTGGTTATACTATGTTCATGGTAAAAAATTTGGCAAACTATGAAATGTGCACAAATGGCACAGTAAAAAAGCAATATATATATATAACACTCGAAATGTATTTTTTTAAAAATATGGTACCAAACACAGGGGGAGGTGTAACGTCGTGGAATTGGATTGAAGGTGTACGCTAAGCTAATTATTAAAGAATGCCTTATTACTGTGATCTAATCAAATGTTTATTTGACGACAACATTCAAAAGATCATTGGATAGAGAAAAAATATTAGTTACAAGTGTTCGTTTGATATAGCCAGCTGGCTCTATTTCATATTGGTGTCTCCATAGGGGTCCGCTCTTTGCTTCTTTTTCCAGTCGCCCGTTGGGTACCGCCTCAGGAGTCTCTCGTCGGTATGGATCCGGAGGCTTACGCCTTGTGCTTGCTTCCTATATCCGTCCCTAACGTCTCGCAGGTCAATCGTCGGAGTCGATCGGGGTCCTCCCCTTCTTCCTTCGTCCACAGGCTTCTCTTTTTAGAATCTCTCGTTGGAGTCTGTCCGGAGTCTCTTCCTCCGTCCGCAGGGTTCAGTTACAGGAATCTCGTGGGAGTCTATCAGGAGTCCTCCGGAGTCTTCCTCCGTCCGCAGGGTTCAGTTACGGGAATCTCTCGTGGGAGTCTATCAGCCGTCCTCCCTCTCTTTTCGAAGTCCACTCTTTTAAACTCTAGGGGCGGGTTCACTCCACCCCCCTCATCAATCCCCATTGGCCGACCTCAGGGTTTTGCACCCGGCATCAACGGTCTTGCACATCATCCATTCGTGCAGAGATGACAAAAGTCCGGTCCCTCTCAAAGGTTCCCCGGCGACAAGGGCCCGGCTGACATCTGACACTTCAAACACCTCGCCGCCGCCTGCAGAGGTGCCAGCATTCAAGACGTACAATCACTGCCCATGAATAGAAAATAATACAGCGATGCCCGGCCCATAGTGTCCGCCAGTCACACCGTCGCCGACGGTCCAGCTGTCTGATACAACACAATACCACCAAAGCCACGTGTTCCCCGGCTGTGGATACGTTTATGAATAGAGGCGCTTTCTCCATTGTCACGACGTCACAGAGGGTTATAATTTTTCACCCTAATATGCCATACCTGGATTTAAGTTTCCCCTAAGTCAGATTGAATATTTCCGAATATAATTAGATCCATTTATAAGATGAGTGCGTTTTTTCTTCAAAAATTCACCCAAAACTTGTATATAAACCAAAATGGAAAGAAAAAAATTCCTAGTTTCTAAATATGCACAAAGAGGGGTAAAGGGGAGGGGGCTCTATAAAATTGCTGTTATGTAATGCACCAATGCTGTTTTTCTAGTAATCCTACGTTTAATCTTATCTTGTACACTTGTCCTGTCCTATATTCCCGGAGATCAGCAGGGCTAGATGAGATTCATGACTATATACCCTAAGGAAATCCAAAACCAACAATATATTGGCTGTAAGATTCTGTATAGAGGTCTCAGGAACTCTAGGAAATGTTCTGGAAAAGCAAGTGTGTTCAGTGGTACACTTGGTGGAGACTGAATAGCTCATAGCACAATAAGTATGTCCAAGATCTGAGATGTCTGCTGTGAAAGCGAATAAGTGTGATTTGGTCCAGTCTGTTGCATCCAAGTGTCAGAGAACCACCAGGACGATTGCTCCAATACCAGTAATGTGGTGGAACAAACTAAGTAATTTTTGTTTTTGCACTTTGCCCTGGAAAAGAGCTCCAAACTGGTAAGAGGTGCAGATGATATCAAAGGAGCACCAAGCTCTGGCCAAAGTGTCTGCAGTCTGACTTTAACGTCAACATGTGAAGGGATCCACTGGAGGTGAATCTGATGAGACGTGGAGTGGATGAGGCTAATGGGCAGCTTCTGTGATCTGGAACACTGGAGAACCGAAGGTAAAAGACTTAGTTTCTTTGCATTCAGACCTTAGCCGAGCAAAATGAAATGGCTTTCACGTCTAGGGCGGCCCTTCCAGGTGTAAACTCCTGATGTACATCGCCCATTCCACTCAGGAACAGCCCCTCACCTCGGTGAGGCTGCGTTTTACCCTCTAGTCTTACTTTTTGTATATTTTTTTTTGTTTGAAAAGGAGCAGAAAGATATTCGTGAACAGCAAATGCTCGTCGACCTGTTTAATACCCTGGAGGAAATTTTTGTTTCATGATGAACATATGCATTTAGGCTTCCCAAAGAGTGAATATAAATCTTAAGAACGATACGGAAACTAATTTTTTTTTCTGACTCTAAATTTGAAGGATTTGTGGGTGTTTTCCTTCCTTTTAGAATAAAAATTCAGTTGAAAAAAAATCAAAAAGTTTAAAAAAAATGTTTTTCCTAAATTAAGTTTTATTTTCTCGCCTTGTGTTATGGTAAGCGATTACGCACTGAGAATTCTAAAGTAACTAGTGACAATTGCCTTTAGACGTGGCTGAAGCTTCTGGTTCTTCACCTGGAGGTCGTACATAAAATTCAAATGACCTGTCATTCCCTTAGAAATGGTATAAATTGGATATCCCCTTAATATGCCATTATGGAAGGTCTTGTTTTGATTTACTTGTGCTGTGGTTTTCTTTGCTGAATGAAGTAAGGTATTTTTGTTATAAAAAAGAAATAACTTGGAATAAATATTTTTCCAGATTAGATTAATCCATGCTTAGCTAAATATATATAGAAATCACTCGCTGAAGCTGTGTGGAATGTATTGATAGTCAAAAAATTAATTTCAAATATTAAAGGGTGGGTGAATGAAGCTTTTCATAATTAAACTTAAACAAAAATTTCAAGATTTATTGTGTTGTAAATGTTTTTCAGATCCAAACCACTTAATATATAACTAATATTCAACATATACACTCAAGAGCCAAAACATGACCACCCCTACATTTTGCAATGAACTCGCCTGGATGACGTGGAAGGCACCTGATCAGGTGGAAGTGGTATTTAACTGCTGCTGGAGAGTGAAGAATCATTCTTTCACTTCTGTGTGTGATGGGAAAGGCTGCGGATCTAAGCTACTTTGATAGAGGGCAGATTGTAATGGCTCGAAACAAATATTTCCGCAACTGTACGACTCGTGGGTTGTTCGCGATCTACAGTTGTTAGTACTTATGCAAAGTGGATGAATGACGGTGAAACCAGCAGTAGACGACATGGTGTTGGACGTCCACACGCTATCAAAGAAGATCGTCGGAGACTGTCTCGCATGGTGAAGCAAAACCGGAGCCAGACAGTGGTTCAGCTGACAGCCCAATACAATGCAGGGCCAAGTAGAATAGTATTGGAGCATACTGTTCAGCGGACACTGTTGGATATGGGGCTACGCAGCAAACGTCCCACTCGTGTGCCTTTGCTGATCAAGCGTCTGCGCCGGGCCCGGGAACATCGCGACTGGTCTATGGATCAGTGGGAGAGAGTTGTTTGGTCATTCCTCACGCCGATGGCTGTGTCAGGATACGCCGTCTTCCAGGCGAACAGTTCCTCCCTCAATGTACAGTAGGTCATGCACAGGCCGGTGGTGACGGTATTATGCTTTTGGGGACGTTCTCTTGGGCGTCTCTGGGAGCCGTGGTTGTGGTAGAGCAGACCATGAATACTACAGGGTATCTGAACATCATTGCAGACCAGTTGCACCCTTACATGTCCTGTTTTTCCAGCTGGAAATGGAATGTTCCAACAGGACAACGTCCGGTGTCACAAGGCTAAAATTGTGTTGGAGTTGTTCCAGGAACATGATGCTAAATTCCAGTTAATATCCTAGCCGCCTAACTCACCGGATCTCGATCCGATAGAACACATTTAGGATGTCATGGGACGGCAGCTCAGAGTTCAAAGACCACCAATTCGCAATATCTCGGATTTGCATGACCGTTGCTTAAACATCTGGTACAATCTGTCTCCGGTCATCTACCAAGGACTTGTGGTCATAATGTTTTGACCCGAGTGTAGTATATGAGCATGGAATTATTTAAATGAAAATCAAATCTCCTTAAAGAAAATGAAAATTGAAAGCTATAGTAAAAATGTTTCAATTTTATGCGTGTGTATTTTTTAACGAACATATCTTTGCGATGTTTGAAGAGTACTTCTCATGATTGCCTACGTTAAACACTTTTACATATTCTTGGACAAGATTTTTTTTCATTTGTCTATATATTTTGTTCTTTAATATAAATTCACTTATTACAAAATAAAGCGTAAACTTGATTAGAAAGAATTTACTTCTACAGCTACAGTAAATCAAATATGTTTATACGACAAAAAAGATTGTTAGTTACCAAAAGTGTTTAATTTTTGGTCTGAATTTCATTACTCATTTGATCAAGTAAATGCCCTTAGAATTAAATTCTTATGCTAAGAGGATTTAGTCTTAAAAATTTCAATTTAAAGTTTTAAATTTAAATACAAATTTCAAGAAGTGCGAAATTTAACCGCAAATGGAAAAAATATTGCACCTCAAAGTAACTCAAGGACTATTGGCGACAGACCTCGTAATTTTAAACCACGATCTAGGGACGAGAACGACACCCGAACTAGTACTTACTCTCCAAACTCCACATCACACCAACTCGAAAACTGAGCCTTGAGTTGGTGCACGGTTAAAACTCATGTATATTGCGGTTTTTACTGGCTCAGGACTCTAACCCACACCTGGAGATAAACCACAAGTTCGCTATCTTGACTACTTGTCTACTGCAGCCTGATTGCTATAGACTATTTTTAGCTACATATTTGTTAATGCCACTAAAATTTAATGGAGAAACTACAGATATCCGATTATCTCCATGAAGAAAATTTAAATTGGTATATTTCTTTCGAGACTAAAATAATGAATTGTATCCAAGACAAACAGATAAAGCTTCATTCCAAGACACATGGGTGGCTTAACTACATGACATTTTTTCTGTAGGCATGCATTTCATAAAATTTTTCTTGGAAATTCGAGATTTTTGTAACACAATGAGCTTCACCCCTGAATAATATTTCGTATTCATAAAATAGAGTACGAAATGTGAAAATACTAAAATTTTTTTTAAGGTGTACAAGTTCCTTTGAAAATTCACAACAGCGTTTTTCTAAGAATTTGCTGTTAAAGACTTGACATGTAAATGACTTTATATCCATTGAAAGGCAATTTTAAGGTGAACTGTGTTTTAAGATATTTTTTTTAAAGATTATGTTAGGTAAATGTCCACGCAAAGAAATTTGATTATATTATTTACACAAAAATCTGTACTTCATAAAGAACTTTGCACATTTTTTAAGTAATGACAAGCAACATTTAAACCAGTTTCGTTAAGCTTTTAATATAAACGGGTAAAAAGTATATCGAGTTGGAGATGTTTGGTGCCTGAGCCAACTGCAGCTATTATGTTCTTTGAGAAATGTCGCGTTTAAAATCGTTGTGTTATTCTTGTTAAAGATTCGATTGTAAATGAAATAAGTTATAGAAGATACGAGAAAATATTCAGATCTACTTAACATAAACTTAAATTTAAGTAATTCTATTTAATATTTACCCATTAGTTAAATATCGGTACTTATTTAATTAAATATTAATTGAATAGAACATTATCCTCATGAAGAAAAGACCATATTGCACCCAATATGCAGTAATTACTCTGCGCAACAAAACTCGCATGTTCTGATTGAGTTTTTCAACATCTACCAGAAAGCATGCGACTTGACCCCTTGAAGTACAAGTAGTGTTATATCCCTCATCTTTATTCTAGAATGTACGAGATTGTTTAGAAAAAAAATTATCCTTTGTGTAATAAATATTCTTGAAGTCTTAGAGTTATCCTTAAAATTTCAATATCAAGAATTCATTCAAGATTTACATGAATTTATATACAAAAGAAAGTTAAATATTTAGAATCTCTTACGAAAAATTGCTTTAGAATAATGAAAGAAATTATGCGATATATCAATGCTTTTAATGAGATACATGGTAATTATGCATTTGGAACTCAGGAAATTAAAACGTTTTAAAATAGTTTATTGTATTAAAAACAGAAATTAAATAAACATTACAAATCAAGAACGCCAGAAGCCAATTACACATTTGTTCATACATCCATCATTGCAACAAATTAGCGGACTCTTACAATCCGTGTTGCTTTTGCATTCATCCACGGGACTCCAAGGCGTAAATGGATTGCATAACCTATTAGGCGATGGAGGACACAAACGAGCTGCAATAGAATATTACACTAAATCTTTCAGACAAAAAATACTTACGAAGATGGTCAAATTAATATTCCAGCTAAAAATGAAAGATTATGAAAACTCGCAAATTTATATGTTATGCTACAGGACGATAAATAAAAGTTCAGGTAATTGAAATAAAGTCTTTATCGTTATTTGGTATTATTCCTTTCAGTATTTAATTTTAACTTGTTTTCTTATACAACACACGTGTCCTGGAAATCCCTAAATGGCTAATCAAATGTACAGATCGAATGTGTTAAAGTTTGTATAAAAATTATGGCATTTTTTTATAAAAGAAAAAACATTAAGCTTCCGCAATTTAAGATTAAGAAAAAAACACCAGTTGTAGCTATAAACTAGAACATTTCCCATTATCCACTGTTTTCTTTTAATTTAACTTAACGCTCGAGTAACAGAATGAATTAAAAATTAGTGAAGACTTTCAAAATTTAAATAAGCTTCTCTTCTAAATTCTCAGATGCTACGAAATGCTTTAACTTCATGAAACTTATTCCAAATATTGAATCAAACTATTATATTTAAGTTTTTTTTTACGATCTATCGGATCATTTACTCTTTAAGCTCACATTGATCTTGATATTTTAAAGACCTAAAAATTCGAAAATGAATTTCTGGCTTTCAACTTTAATTTCTATATATTATACTTAATGCATAAGTTGGATATTACGAAAGCCTTGAATTTGAAAATCTCAGTGAATTCATGCAAAGATTCAAATATTCATTTCTTTGCAGACTTGGACATTTGATAAATATAAATACCGAAAGGATTTACTAAAACTGAATTTTTTTTTTTTACAGATAATCCAAAAGATATCCAAATGCAGTATCAAATTACAAAAAGATGCTGCACCCAAATATAAATACTGTCACATTAGAAACGAATGAATTTCACACGAATTTTGATTATTTTTAGTGCAATTTCTTACTATTTTTTGCTTCAAAATCTGGTATTATAATATACGTTTTAAATCCGATTTTAAAGTTATGAATACTGAAATGTAAGCCAGGATTAAAAAATTAGAAATAACTTACCTTCTCTCTGTATGTCGTTACAGTTATGTTTAATGAAACACTGTTGAACACAAGAATGCAAACTATTGTAACAATTGCTGCACGATGTGCTCATATTAGCAATTAAATCCAAAGGTGTTTGCCGTTTATTCTTTGTAGGGGGAACAGTCGAAACCTTTTCTTGTTCTTCTATTGGAGCAACATCCCCTTGACGATTTGAAAATTTTGAATTATCCGCTACAGAAGATTGCGTTGTGATAACCGTATTCGCCATCTGGGTTGCCAAAATCGTCGTTGCTTCGATTATACTGTGTTCAATAAGCTTAATAACTTGTTCAGTTTTTTCATCTACAGGTCCTTCAGCTAATTTTATAGATGGATCAAGTAAACCATCTCGGGCTTGAAACCAAAAATCACGCATCACTTTGAAAATAGGAGCAGGATCTTCCCTCATAGCAGGCGGTTCTTTGGTTGCTGGGGTAGTAGCAGATTCTGTAGTAAAATCGATTTGCTCCTCCAGAGTATTTAACGTTTCAAGAGAAAGATTTTCTGTTAAGTTTATCGTTTCATGATGTGCTTCAAAAGGAAATTCTAAAGAAAAAGCAATCATTCGTTTGTCGAAATTTATGACTTATATTAAGCTAAAAATATTCACAGTCATCATCAACAGAATTATACAGAATTTAAGTTGAGAAGAGAAGGAAATATACACAGAGCAGTAAAAATACAAATAGAGATTTAGATTTTAAATGTAAAGCATGTTCAAGTTTTATTATCCCAAGAGCTAACTGTTCTCAAGAAATTTAAATTCAATTTTGAAAAATCACAGCATAACACAAATTCAATGGAGCTTAGTATTAAAAAAAATTGCATACTTAAGATTAAGTTTGAAATACTTAATGACAATGTTTAAAATAACTACTTTTGGAATGTGATTTTAAAGTACGTGAAAGAACGCTTTCAAATGTGAAATATTAAATAAAAGTATCTTATTGCTACTATTGTAACTCATACAAATTGTGGGAACAATATTCGAAGATTTTTAATAAACATTAAATACGAAATTGTGAACGAGCCAATTTACGTACCTTGAATAAACGCGATAATTAATATACTGAAGAGAGTTACCGTAACTATGACGAAATATTTCATTGTACCAATTATTGCATCGTCATTATCTTAAATTGTTTTATAATATTTAACTATCCGTTTTAATCTTATGAATATATTTTTAGAAGTTAAACCAATGATCCGTGATTAAAGAATGAACATACCTCCTACTGTTGCACAGTAAGCAGACGCGTAAAAAGTAAGAATCAGTGCTAAGTGCTTCATTTTAGGATTAGTAGCTAAAACAGAATTTTGTAAATAGTATCGTAAGAGTGACTAAGCTATTGCTGATGGTATACAAGAACAATTCTGTCCGTATCACATGCGTAGTACGTATTCAGAATTAGATATATGCGCATCATTCCAATTTTTACATATTGGATTTGTTTGGTTAATGTTCCACTTTCTCTCTCTCTCTCTTCTGTCAATAGACTATTAACTAAGTATTACGCTCAGATCTGAAAAATGCATATCGGAAACTAGAAGATTTCCGGGCCAAAATTGGTCGCGGTAGCCAAGTGGTTATGGTCACGAAATCGTAGCTGGTATGTCGGGGATTCGAGTCTTGTTGCCACTGAAGATCCACCGTGTAAAGAAGCCGATGGATGTTAAATCTGTCGTGGATCAATATCCTCCAGTAAACGTGGTGTAATAGTTCGGAGAAGGGGTGCGTGGACATTCTCGTCATTTGACCACGGTCAGAGGCGGATTAAGGTAGTTGGAGGCCTTTGGCGGTAAAAGGTTTGAGACCCATGGGCTTAAGAGTCGAAAAACTAAAATAGTGAAAAAAGTCGCTTACTTTAAATTCTCAAAATAAAATGTACTGCTATAGTAAAACTCATCGGCTAAAGAAAACCATAACTGTTTTTCAGAAAAATTAAAAACCTTACTTAAGAGCTTATAGTTTTGCTATACAGTTTGATTTCTCTTTGGCAAATTCCTCAATTATTTTTACCGTATCTATTTTGTCCCAAACATTTATTCTGTATATAATATGGTCATGTTGTTTCAATTTGTCTTTTATCCCATAGTACTTCTTGAATTATTTTTATCATGTTTTAAAACTAAATGATCATTCACCTGAGGCATTCGATATCGGTATTGTTAAAAATATTTTCAAAAGTTTTTCTACATTAGGATTTCTCTTGGATCTCGATAAATTTCTAGCGGGGGTTTCACTGTATCTTTGTTTACTTTTTATTTCTTGTTCCAAGGTGGCGTGGTTGGTTTGTCGCTGGCCTCTGCACTCATCAAGCGTGGGGCCCTTACCATCTCTGGGGGCCCCTGGCGGCCGCCAGGTCCGACACCCGCTTAATCCGCCACTGATCACAGTTCAGAATTATGTGGTCCGTGGCCAGTAGCACTGATGTTGCTTTATAGTGAGATGTTAATTAAACTGTCATAAACTCCGGGCCATAAAAATTGAGTTTCGAATCCATGATCAAGCGGTAAATATTTGTCGAGGTATTGGAATTTCTTTTTTAGCTTGGTAAAATATACTTTAGAATTGTGTTTGTATTGATGGTCTCGGACATTTTTGAAATCCACCTATGTCAAAAGTTTGAAAATTAATTTTCGAGTACCAACAGCACAATGAGTATTTCTTAAAATTATCCACTTAACTTAATCAATCCACATTTCTTAACTAGTCCTGTTTAAAAATAGTTTACCAACTTGTGCTGTATGAACCATTTTACTTCATTATGATAGGCGTTAAAATTATACTTTATTGTACATTACAATAACATGAGTCTTTTAATTATTTTGAAAATAATGTTTAAATTCCTGGATTCAATGTTTTTCACACCAATCAATTTCTTTGTAAATAATGAAATTTACTTCAAGGAAGTTTTAAGTAGAGTGAAATAAAAAGTTAATGAAAGAGAAAAAAATATATTAAAGTTAAAGTAAGTAGCAATTTTTGATAATTTAAATTGATTAACAATTCGTTAAATTTTAATAATTAATAGCATTTGACTCTACAATTTCTAATAGAACTTTTTCAGGAAAACTACTCTCCGTTTTGTGGTAGTCGTTTGTTAAATTCCAACTATTTAAACGTGTATTGAAACTATTCACACACAAAAAAAAAATAACCCCAGGGTATATATAATCTTAATTATTGATAACTGCGTGCAAAATAGATAAAATATTAAATGTATTTTAAACTTAACAGATCCGTAAATTGGCTTTCCATGAAATGGGATAACTAATTAAAATTGTCGTGAAAAAGTAGAGATGAGATCAAAATAATAATTCATTCAAACATTTTTTTAAAAAATTCAAATAATTTTTTTATTACATTTGATTTTTTAAATTAATACCGCACTTTGAAGCTGTGTGGTGACAGCGGGAGCTTAATCAGCATAGTTATGAGCTCGTGACCGGTGATTGTCGAGCCGTGGGTTTGAATCCTGCTGCCACTGAAGGCCCAAGGTGTAGAGGAGCTGATGTACGTTAGCTCAAAGTCCTGTGATTGATGTGAAAGTTAGGTGAGTCAGGTGTCGTCATCGTCATTTGACCATGGTTCAAAATAAAGAAGTCCGTCACCAATAACCTCCCTGTTGCTATAGAGGGTGTTATTAATAAACACTCACTTACTAGAAGTTGCGAATATAGTTTATTGGTGACAGACCTCGTAATTTTGAGCCTCGGTCAAGCCACGATATCTAAGCTGGCGAGTGAGTGAATAAAAACGTCACACTGTTCAGCTACTCGAGGGCTTTTGGCACCGCCTCTCCTAACTACCACACCAACGAGAGGACGTTTGATCTCTCGACAGATTTAACGTGCATCGCTCCCCTACACGGCGGTTCTTCAGCGGTACTAGTCTCGAACTCATGACACGCCGGCTACAAGTCCGTTATCTTGACCAATTAGGCTACCGTGGTCACTACCTAAGCTGGCAATCTGGTCTCTAAACTTCCACACCCCTTAAATTAATTTACTTAAATTTCTTTCCATTTAGAAAAGAAAGAACCAACCAGAGCTGCGCACAGTCTTCTGCCCCCCTCTTAAAAGCTGAAATTAATTATGTTCCTTTTCTATCCAATTAGCTTCTCTCTCACCACTGTTCAACTGTAGTCCCACCCTACGGAAGATCAGTTGGTTTTTTCATTGCGTGTTTAACGCACTTTGATATTTTTGATCATGAATTAATTTTTATGCAATTTCAATTTAATTATTTATATTTTTTATATTAATTATGATGGAGGGTTGTACCTTACGTAATTTTGAGCTGTGGGTGTGGTTTCCGTTTAGTATTTATAAACAGAGTTAATACCACTTTCAGACTTTTATAGTAGATTACCCTCCCGCTTCGCTGGGTGTTTCATGATGTTTTATAAATATATCTGTTTATATATATATAAAATATTGATATCTATGTCCTAGCATATATTAAGAATTCTATTGTATTGAAAAATATACTTATACCTGTAACTCTCCCCTCTTGATAAAAAAAAAAGGACAGAACTACTAATTTGTATTATCTAATATTCTCTAAAATTGAGTATAGAATGATGTTTACACTTTCGTAACCCTATAACAAAGTGGATTTCCGCAAAACCAATTTTAGGTGGATCTCTACTCCATGAAATAAACATGGAAGCCAAATTTCAAATCTAAATCTAATAGGGTAAAAACAAAATTTTTACTTTCAATACCCCCCCCCCCCCCTCGTAATTCCGTTGAGAGTCGTTCTCTCAAAAATCGTTCTTAGCGGATTTAAATTTAACAAAAGAAAATGTAAACCAAATTCCATTATTATAGTTCTTGTAGTTCGAAAAAAGAAAATTTTTGTCAACACGGCTCCAGTAGGAGTTGATTCCCGTCAAATGCATTCTTAGTGGATCCCTATTCAACAAAAGGAACATGCTTAACAAATTTCAGGTACACAGGTCTAACAATTCTAAAACAGGATTTTTTTCCTATAACTTCCCCTTCACCCCTTGCAACCCTCCTTAGGTGTCGATTTTTGTTTTACTCTTTTTTTGAGGAACTCTATTCCATGAAAGGAACACGCCTACCAATTTTTAAACAGGTAGATCGAATAGTTTAAAAACGGAAATATTTATCTATCACGCCCCTTAATACCCCGAAATGAAACTTGGGGGTTAATTTTTGCGAGACCAATTTTATAGCGGATCTGTACTCAACGAAAGGAATATGCTTACCAAATTTCAAGACTGTACGTCTAATAGTTTAAAAATGGGAATAATTATCTATACCCCCCCCCCCTTGAGCCCCGCAACGCCACTTGGGTGTCTGTTTTCACAAAACCCATTTTGTAGCGGATCTCTACTCTATGAAAAGAATCTGCTTACCAAATTTGAAGACTGCGAGTCTAAGCGCCCTTTGAGACCCCGCAACGCCACCTGGGGGGGTTGATTTTCACAAAACACATTGTATATTGGATCTTTACTCCATAAAAGGATTCTGTTTATCATATTTAAAGACTGTGCTTCCAGGAGTTTAAAAATGGAAAAGTAATTATCTATAACGCCCCTTAAGGTCCTTAACGCTACTTGGGGGGCCTATTTTCACAAAACCCATTTTGTAGCGGATATTAACTCCATGAAAGAACTATGCCTACCAATTTTCAAGCCAGTAGGTCAAGTACTTTAAAAATGAAAATATTTATCTTTACGCCTTAACCCCTCTCAACACCCTTAGGGTCAATTTTCCCGAAACCCATTTTGCAGCGGATATTAACTCCATGAAAGAACCATGCCTACCAATTTTCAAGCCAGTAGGTCAAGTACTTTAAAAACGAAAATATTTATCTTTTACGCCCCTTAACCCCTCTCAACACCCCTTAGGGTCAATTTTCCCGAAACCCATTTTGTAGCGGATATTAACTCCATGAAAGAACTATGCCTACCAATTTTCAAGCCAGTAGGTCAAGTACTTTAAAAACGAAAATATTTATCTTTTACTCCCCTTAAGCCCCCTCAACACCCCTTGGGGGTCAATTTTCCCAAAACCCATTTTGCAGCGGATCTCTACTCTATGAAAGGAATCTGCTTACCCAATTTCAAGATTGTAGGTTGAGTAGTGTAAAAATAGAAACAATTATTTATAACCCCCTTAACCCCCCCCCCCGTTACTCCCCTTGCGGTTCGAATTTCGCAAAAAAAATCCGTTCTTTGCTGATCTCTACTCCATAAAAGGAACATGTCTACCAAATTTCAAGTCTGTAGGTTGAATAGTTACGGAGATATCGTGATTAGTCAGTCAGTCCAGTGAGTAAGTCGCTCTTTTCTCCTTTATATATGTAGATTATACCGTTATTTCTTTATTTGTGAGAAATTATATGGTAACTCAGTAATCTCTCTGTCTCTCATAGACGTGAAATAAAAATCGTTGTTGCTGCTGAATCTTGGATTCGAACCTTAATGCCACTGAAGACCTGTTTTGTAGTGGGGCTGATGCACTTTAAATCTGTCGTAGCTCTGAACCTTCCATTTGACATGGTGTGAAAGTTTGAAGAATGGGATACAGGCTCTAGTGTCGTCCTCGCCACTTGATCATGGTTCAAAATTCCAAGGTCCGTCACCAAAAGCCCCCTTGTAGCTCAATAGTGCGACGAAAAAATTCACTCATTCATCCACTTGTGTTGTTTCTGTGTACAAGTCGTTAATAAATAGTAAACTATATTCTTCCATTAGAACTTATCTGTCTTAATTTAAGCAACAGTTTTGTAAGAAAATAGATTAATTCTAACGTATTTTACATTAGGAAAATATATCACAGTTTTGTGTGAACTCATTCTCATAACCATTAAAAACATTCTTGCTTTTGGAAAGAACAAAAAAAAAAACAATTGAAGAATTTTACTTCTTTAATTCTCCAGTAAAACAATGGTTTTTCTCAAGGTGAATGCCCTGCATTGACCCGAATAAAAAAAGCCATTCTTATTCCAACTGGTCAGAAATTTGTATTATTATAATTTATTTTCAAAATACAAAAAGTTATATATTTGTCCTGAAATATTAACCGGTATTGCTTTTATTATTTTAAACTATTTATAACATACTCATTATTAAAATTCCATATTTTTATTAAAATATTTTTTAAAAAAACCTCTTTTACGACTATTTAGGAATGTGTTGTTTCTTTCATATTTTCAAAACTATACTAGTTATATATATAAACGAAAATTGCCATAAATAATTAAACGTCTCAGAGCATTCCTAAGTACAAATAATAGTTTAAAATTTTTTTTGTAGCACCCCCTCCCCCGCCTCTTCCCAATCTTTTTATTTAAACACAATCTCCCACACGTTCAAGGAACTCCTCAATAAAGCAAGTTTTATTTTTGTATTTTTAAGTCTGATTTATTTATTTTTTTGGAATGTGTGCAGTTTTCAAAAATAAAAGTTTTTAAAATTTTTTCCCTAGTTAAACTCGATAGCTTTCGAATTCTAATAAATAATATGTGAATAAATATTCTAAACCAGATTTATATAAAATAAATCATATAATTGAACAAAGGATCATAAATCTAGAAATATATTTCCTGTAAGGAAATCTTCTATATCAATACAAAATAATTAAAAAAAAGGAGAAGAACCTTTTTTCTTTTTCTACAGAAATATTTTCTAAAAAAAAAAATTTAAAAAAAAGGACAAGAAAAAATGAAACTTATCTTAGCAATAAAAAATACTTTTTTAGAACAAATTATTAGTGTTGTATTCATTAATAACGTAGTTAGATCTTAAGTAGATTTTTCTCCAAAACTCGGCTTCAAAAAATAAGTTAAAAAACCAAAAAGAAATTATTTATACTTTTTTTGGAATAAGTTCATTGAATCACATACGGCAAAAGGAATATCCATTTAAATGCTACACATTTCTTTTCCTTATAATTATTTAAATATAAACATCGAATGTAAATTATTCAATGTAAACATGTAGAAGTGGAGAGAATCCACGCAACTGCAATGAAGCTAAATTAATCTATCTCTCGATATTTTAAATTCTAATGCAATGCAATGATATATAAATTAAGTGAACTTTCAAAATAAATTCTAAAAATTAAGAATAATGTACTTTAAAAGCTTCAAATAATTTTCGCCAACGCCCTCATTTGCGAAGCTTGTGCAGGTGTTCGTTGATTTTTTTCAGACATCTGATGAACATCGCCATAACAAAGAAATCAGATGCATTAGCGGTGACCCTGCTACGGCACAAAGATAAACAGCGCGGAGAGGAAGTTTAGTAGGAAAAAAAAAAAAAGACACCAAACCTGTCTGGAGTAATTGAACCGAGGAGAACTTCGGTTGGTACGGTGTGAAACTTACATAATACCGGTTAGGCATACGGTATATAGTCGTAGCAGAATATAAATAACGAAAATGCAGAATATAAAGCTTATGGGTGTTTTATCATGAATCAGGGTTGTTTCCCCTTGTTTTACACAATTTTCAAATGTGCATCAGTGTTATAACCAGAGAGGGGAATATCCTTCAAAATTGAATATTCTACTCAAAATTTCTATTTTTTAAAATTTTTATTACGATTAAATAAATATGGATAAATTTATTTATTCATTAAAATTATTAATTTACCTTGGAGATTTTCTAAGAGCTATAAAAAAAGCACTATATATATTTATATAGTTATATATATATATATATATATATATATATAATTATTCTCTACTATAGAAACAGAAATATCATTAGAACACTAAAGATAAATGAAATATTCAAAAACAGATATTGGAATTTAAAAAGTATAGAGAGAGATGCTGCAGTATTATAAACATTGCTAATTCTTATATATATGTACATGCTGATCAAATAGCGAATTTTATATTATTATTCTAAGTATATAATTTCCAACATTATTTTTTAGAAAACTTCTAAATAAATGCTTGTTTTTACTTTTTGAATGAATCTTCAATAATATAATACGAACAAGTCTTACTCTTGTTTTACTTATATACACAATAATTATTGCCAAACAGAAAGAGCCATAATTAATTTAATATAATATCCTTAAGCTCCACATAATAAATTACCAAATGTTGTTAAAATAAGACAAATTAATTATTGAAGATATGTAATCAAATATTAAACATAATTATAATACGCAAAACTATATGAATTGTTATTCCAATTTATAAATAATTATTATTCATATTAAAATAGTTTCTGACTAAAGCCCTATTTTTTATATCCTTTAGCCTGAGACGCTCTGATATGGAAATAATTTTAAAGATTCTGGAGAGTAATTTGTAGCAATTTTGATTGTTCGTCCTAGTTTATTTCTCCCACCGTGAGGGAATGTTTTTATAAATATAACACAACTTAAGAATAATTACAAAATATTATGATACTTAAAACGTATAATATTCTATAAAATTTTAGATTAATATCTTATGTAAAATCTTGAATATATTCTGGCACATTTTTTTCTGACAATGGGAGATAATTGTCATAATTTTGATTAATAAATTGTTTGAAATAATACTTTTTTAAAACTATTTATTCATAACGATTTGAGTTAAAAATTTTAACCTATTATTTCTATTAAAATTGTTCAAATGATTTTTAACGCTGTGTTTTGTTGAAGTGATAGAGTGTTTATTAACGTGACATTATTGAATTAAAAGGAAAAACATTATTTGGAAATATCATTTTTTTTATTTGGGTACTTTTATTACTGTTCTTCTACAAAATCTATCGGCGATATTCAAAAATGATTTTAAACTATCAAAACTCCTTTGAGATACGCTGCTCTATTTTTTCACGCTTAAAAACCAGTTGCGTGGTGTTTTTTGACATATGTGGCCGACAAAAAGGTATGATTAGCAGGCTAAATAAAATAACCATTGACGCACTTTTCTCAGGTGAGCGACCTTGAAAACGTGCCTTACTCTAGCTCTACCAACGGGAATCGAGTTACGTCAGGCCATTTATATTGAAGTTACCGTTTTTATTTATTTTTTTACTGTGGTTTCCTGTTTCAACAAAGAAAACGATCTTTCGCGGGTTCTGATAGAATTAGCAGCTGAAATAAGTAATCACTGATTCGTTAGTGAATATTAACAAATGCGTGTATCTTGTTCTTTTCGAGTTATTTTAAAGTATTTATCTCATTTATATATATTTTTAGATAAAAAAGAAAATGAGAAATAAGGATATATAAAAAAAGAATTTACGTTGTAAAATCTTGCGAAAGGAAAGGATTTTCTTGATATTTTTCTCAATTAGGTCTAACGATCCGTTATTATTAAATCTTTAAAAAAATTAACACTAACATGAATAATATATAAATTTTAAATGGGAGAAATTCGTTTTGGAATATTCTACAGTTTTGGTACAATATATTTGTGATCAGAAAAAGTTGAATATATTCTTTCATCTGAAAGTTGATACTTATATTTATTTAGAGTTTCTGAGGAAGTTTGAATGAGGATTACAGTTTTATAAGTTTCAAAAGTAAATACGAAGTGGGGGGCAGGTTAGTTGTCAGAGAAAAATAATGATATTTTTCATCAGAAAATGTGTATTAAAAAAATGAAGATTCTAAATTTTTGTTATATCATATTTTTCAGGGTAAAAGGGAGATTATTAGTGTTTGGATAGTTTTTTGAAACTTCTAGATTGACTTGAAAAATTTAGAATCTTAACAAAAATGAATATTTTATGATATAAAGGAGCAAATTGGGTTTTTTTTTTCTGAAAAAAAAAGTACTTAAAAAATTAGAATTTATTCCAAGTAAACATTAAAAGAGATCCAAGCCTTTTTTAATGTAACCCTTAAGCATGTTTAATGAGATTTTAACAGTTATTTTCCTTGTGCAATCGTATGATGAACAAAGATTAGGTTAGTAGCATATACAGACCTCTCTTATAGAGGGGGGGAGGGGGTACATTCTAAAAAACTTGTAGACCAAAGTGCCGAGGGGTAGTCTGTATGGCAAAATTTAAAAATCTGTTGGTCTTAGGAGATGAGATTGAACCCCCAAACCTCTCACCCTTGTGTACGCCACTGGATTAGGTACAAATAGAAATAGTATAATCCATACATTGCTGGTCTCGTTGCTTTAAAAAAATTATTTGCTTTCCAGAACAGAAAAAGCTCATCTTGTTTCTACTTTTCCTATTCTGTGATTGATGCAACATTTCTCAAATAGATGGTGCTAGGATCTACGTAAATGCTGCTTCAAAAACCAGTTTTATCTGACTTCTTTTTCGGCGACATTTAGCAACGTGGAAATCATTCAGCTATTTTTTCAACGGCATTTCGTTTAGTTGGAAATTTAATTTAAAAAGAAAATATTGCATGCTATTTTTAAAATAATTGTAGAATATTTCCAAAAGAAAAGATTTCTTGTTTGTATATAGTATAATTTTATTCTGAATTTCTCCTTTTTATGCAAATAATAACAATAATAACATTGTAAATAAAAAGCAAAAAAAAAAAAAAAAAAAATCAATTTATACATAGAAACGAAATCAATAAAAGGTTAAAGGGAGCACTTTAAACCTTTAACATTTAATTTGTGTCTAGAGTGTTTTTCCTTTTAATTTGAGATTTAGTCCAATATACGTAAAATTTTGAAAACTTTTTTCCATCAAAAATTTTAAATTGTAAAATTATTTTACCCCAAAATTCTTGGAGAGACACAATTAACACATTCAATGGATCTATCTTTAAACAATTTTCAGGAGCTTTTAAAACTGAACTAAGAATTCTCATTCTAAGAAAAAGAAATTTGGATGTTAAGTTACAAATATCCTGCCTGAGATAAGTTTTTTTTAAAAAAATAAATAATATTCGATTCTGATTTACGCATAAAATCTAGATTTACTAAACATTTGAGAGGATTTTGCACAATTCATGGTTTTCTTTTAAAATTTTTTTGAATTTGATTTAATATTTTGAGTATTTGTATATTTTTTTAGTGTCTACGTTTATGTAACAAAAGCATTTTTTTCCTGTAAATATGCGCTCGAAATTCATTAGCATTAAATATTACATAGAATTGTAAGACTTTCAGTTGACGATTATTTTAGTTTTTTTTAATACTCTCTCTCTAAAATATCTAAATACTCGCTCATTACTAAAATATACTCGCATGTTAACAAGTGACTTTTATTACGAATGTTCAAAAGTCCAGGAAACAAAACGTTTTAAGGAAATTCATTGCGTGTATGTTTATTTATGAGTACTGAATTTGTATTGCTCTCTTTTGAAAAGATATGAACGATGGATTCTGAGTAGGAGCACAGATAGGAACTTTTCAGGGGGAGGGGGGGGGGAAGGTCCAGGGTTGAAAGTCCACCATTCTCATATCATATTCCAATACGCCGCCCAACATATTCTTTAGATTTTGTCGATTTTCGAGAATAAAAAACAGCAAAAAATTAATTATTGAATAAGTAATTAGCATTAATTAATTAAACTAATTATTAATAACAAATACTTTACTAAATTGTACGTACTATATACATAGGAATATTATCAGTCGAAAAAAAATCAAGGATTATAGGAAGGGGCCTGGACCCGGGACTCCCCCCTTCCTTGTGTGCGCCACTGATTCCAAGTAACTAAAGATCACACTATTCATATTTCTAATAATGTTCATGATGAATCTGATAGGCTTTATTTACAAAAAATTTACTTTATTATTTGTATTACACTCAAAGAACAAAAGACTTTTTTTTAGAATCAAATGAGTGTAAGTTATATGCATATGTACAAACCGGGCCTCTATTTAACGAAGTTGCTAAATCTCGGGAAAAAAATTTTAGCTATGTGAAAAATTTGTCAAACATAGACTCATCTTTTCATATACTATAAAAACCACATAAAACACTAATTTTAAATTCATAAACACTGTATATTATTAAAAAAAGTAATTATTCTCTCTCCCACTTTTTTTTTTTTGTAAATTAATATCTAGTTATTTTTTTATATATCTTACCCACCAAAAAGAAATCTGCAAGGGGAAAAAACCACTGTATATTATCAACTTTAAAAATAATAATTTTAAATTGAACTTAGTAAATTTTAATGACATTTTCTAATTTTAAGCCTTCAAGTATTTTAAACATACGTTATTTTTTTAGCAATGATTTAAGCGTACATTACCACACGCGTCCTTTAATTTAATTACTGATAAGATCTATTAATTATATTTGAATTCTTTATTAGAAAAATTACAGCAATTTGATGGGTTAAACACCTAGTAAAATCAGTTCAAGGCTGTTGTTTACCATGAAATGTGCTAAAAGAGAAAATAATTTCAAATGTCCAGAAATATTTTTAAAATAGAAAGAAACAAAATCGAATCACAAGAGAAAAAGTATGCTGAATAGAAAATGAGCTTCGTTATTTGGAGATTATTTTACAAAGAAAATAATAAAAAACAGCTGCAACTCCCCTTGGCATGGATACCACAAGTTCTTGGTAGATGACTGGAGACAAATTGCACCTATTGTCTTAGCAGTGATCACATAAAGTAGAGATATTCCGACATGAAGATGCTTGATCTCTGAGCTGCCTGAAAACACAAATGTGCCCCATCAGATTAAGATCCACCGAGTTAGGTGGTCAGGATATTAATAGGAATTCATCTTTATGCTCCTCGAACCCTTCTAACACAATTCTAACCTTTTGACATAGGACTCTGTCCTGCTGGAAGATTCCATTTCCAGTTGGGTAAACGGACGCTATAAGGGGAAAACTCATCCACAGTAATGCTCAGATAGTCTACAATGGGGTGGGCAATCTACGGCATGCGGTACAATTCTCTGTGGCACTTTGCACTATTCAACAAATTTGTCAATTTTTGAGTGGATGGAAGTTGATAAATTTGCATTGAACCTTATTTGACTAACATCTTCAGAAATATAGACATTTACCAAATTCCAGGAAAAAAAAGTCTCAAAGATAATTCTAAAGATAAATTTATAGTTATTTTGTAAATTATTGATTGTCATTGCTTAAGAGATTTAATTGTTCGAAGAGAGAAAATTGTGCATGTATATACTCAGCTTTCCGCTTTTGGTTCTACATATCTAAGTAAAAAACTTTCCTCATATGAAAATATTTAGGGACCGCAAAAAAAGTGTTTAACAACTGAATGCTTAAAATAGTATCAAATTGAAAGTCACACCTGGAAATTATACACCTGGTTATGCGATGTGCAAGTAGAGCGGTGTAAGCACTAGGTTCGCACACACACATTAAAAGTTTTATTTATCTTTTTATTTTATTGTAATGATGGGAAATACCTATATTTTATGTTGTCTATTTCTTATTTTAATTAATATGCTTAAAAATACATAATATATGAATGATTTTAATTTTTTTTAGTATTTGCTGAAAAATAGTTATATTTTATGCTGCTTATTTTTATGTGTTAAGAAATATCTTTATAAATGAAGCAAAAATAATAAAACAAAACTGTAAATATCTATACTATTGACCTCTATTCTCTTACTTTGTATGCATTATCGCGGTAATCAAATTGTTTCAAATATACTACTGTATGGGACGCTGAATCATATTGATAGATTGGTTTGGCACGCCACAGCTAAAAGGTTGCCGACCCCTGGTCTACTACTTTCATGGTCCCTTCTACCAGAACTAAGAATCCCAGCGTCCCTCATAAGAACGTTCTTCAAAGCATGATACTGCCATCATCAGTTTGTGTATATTGAGGGAACAACTGTTCAACAGTGTAAGACGGTGCACCTTGACACAATCATCGACGTGATGAATGAAAAATTGTGATTTATCCAACCAGGAAACTCTCTTCCACTTATTTATATTCAAGTTCTCAGTGTTTCTGAGACCACTCTAGGCGTAGTTGCCGATGACACTTTGTCAACAGAAGCTGCTGTGTAGTCCCATATACAACAATATCCACTGAACTGTATGTTAGGAAACACTTGCACTTGTATTGTATTGGACTATCAGCTGAGCCACTGTCTAGGAAAGATTTTGTTTTACCAAGCTGAATAATTTCCGACGTCCTTTATCTTTGATGACGCGTGGACTTTTACTGAATCAGTACAACAGCTTAGTGTCTACTTCCGGTTTCACAGTTATTTATCCAATTGGGATAAATACTAAAAACAACAGATAACGAACAACCTACCATCAGGCTGTGTGTGTGTGTTTCAGAGATACTCATTCCGAGTCTTCGGGTCATAATAATCTTCCTTCTTTCAAATTCACTCAAATCAGCCGCTTCTCCCCTCACTAACAAAAGTAAGCACAAGAATGATAGCTTACCTTCTTTAGCAGCAGCTAAATACCATTCTTTTTTAATCACGTGGCTTCCACGTCATCCAGAAGAGTTAATTTAAAAATGTGGAGATGTTCATAATTTTTTGGCTTGACGGTGTATATTTTATATATATACACACACATATATATGTGGAGGATAGAACACGGTACTTTCTGATCTGTAAGCACGTAACATAGCACTAGACCAAAATGATCACTTCAGTCCGGAGGCTGATACTGGCTTATATAGATACCACCGCTACACTACTCCCCCACAATTGAGTCGGTGGATAGGCGAATGATATAGTTGTTATGACGAGCGTGTGAGTTGTTGCTGTTTTGTCAAGGGAATCTGATGACTTTGATTGTTGCGTCAAGTGTGTCTGACTGGTTTGGTTGCTGCGTCAAGTGTGTCTGAAGGCTTTTAATTGCTCTTGCGGCGGGTAGATGGCGCTACGACAGCTGCGTGAAGGTTGCGTTTTTCTTAGTTCAGTGTCAAGATCACTAAATGCGGGGGATTCCAATCCGGAAGATAGAACTCGTTACCTTCTGATCTGTAGGCACGTAACAAACCACTAGACCAAAATTATCACTTCAGTCCGGAGGCTACTGGCTTATATAGTTTAGCGCGAAAACGCTTAAGACTAAATATCGGTTAACACGAAATAGTATAACGGTCCGAAAAACTACTACGTATTTTCATGAAAAGAAAATCTCTTAACACGAAAATTTTTCCCTTCTGGGAATGAACAAAATACGGAAAACACCAGACAATGAAATGTTTGAGAAATATTCGGTTATTGGACTGTCCAACTGTGTCATCGAAAGAATTCGATGCAGTAGATGATAATGTGTGTACAGCTCCAATTTTAAGGTAGATAAAGACCTTTTGGAGTTTGTTCAAAGCTAAAAAAAATATCATTCATACACATTTCGGAGACGAAAATGAAATGAAGTTATGATGTAGATTCTGTTCCCACGTCATCCGAAATAAGGAACATCATGAAAAGTATGCGCAGTTATTTAGACTCATATTCCAATGGAGTTATGAATTTAAAAAAAATGGACGACATCGAACATTTTGTTGACGATTTGATGCTAAAAAAGACAATGCAAAGAAAAATATCAGATTATTTTCCAAAAACTCAATAAATATTTTGTTTTGCAAAAAACTCGAAATTTTTTTAATTAAATTTCATTAAGGTCTTGTGAATGTTTTTGTTTCATTGATTTTTATTAAATACATGTAATAAAATGTACTCTAATCATATATGTAAATAAAACGAGCTCTAATAAACTTAATTTTGTTAACTGTATGGTTTTTTTTGTAATATTGCAATATATACTTAAATATGAAATTCTTTTAACACGGAAAAATATTTCTGTCCCCCTCAGTTTTGTGTCAAATGATTTTACTGTATATATTTATATAAACAGTCGAATCTCGATAATTCAAACCTTCGATAATACGAACCTCTCGATAATTCGAAGTATATGCTCAGTCCCTAGAAAAACTCTTGATATTTCGAAGTAAAACGATACGGTTTGGATACACTCAACAATTCGAAGTAAAATCTGTGTCTGGCCAGACTACAACACGCAATAATTCGAAGTTATCTTATAAAACTCTCGACAATTCGAACACTCACTATCATGTACAATACTGTAGCAAACAGGTTGGAGCTTACAAGTTTTGTTTTGTATTGTCTCTACGTGTCTCCCCTGTAACGTAGCCACTTTAATGAACACTTTAATGGTGCTATCTGCTACCCTTTCTTAGTGCTTTCCGGTTCACCAGTAGAAAATACACTTTTATTGCTTTCTTCTTCAAGTGGACAATAGACCAACCACACCTGTTGTTAGTCATCCATATCTTTCGCTTAGCACGTGACCTTGCTACACATGTGTTCAGAAAGGATGGTACACTATTGTGAAGAAGAGATGCGTAGGATTGTGTATGAATGTATTGTATGTATTGTATGTATTCTTTTCATACAGGACTTTAAACTTCTGTATAATATTTATATTGTATAATATGTACTTTTTAAAAACTACTTTAAAATAATTTGATAAATATGTACAATTTTTGTTTTTTTACATAGTTTCAAAATTTAAATGTGTTAAAAAAAATTCTCTTCGAGTATGTTGGGAGTTTTTCTACCCTCTTGATAATTCGAAGTTTTTCATTGGCCCCTGCAACTTCGTATTATCGAGAGTCGACTATATATATATATATATATATATATATATATATATATATATATATAACCTATTTCTTTTGTGAAATATAGTCGTGGCAGTAAAAGAAAAGCTTGATATTGATCACTCACATCATTCTTTATTTAATTTTAACATCAAGAGATTTATTTTGAGCGTGCTGCTCACTCAAGTGCAAAAATGCTGAGAGGGAATTATTTAATTTCCACACATTTAACTATACAAGGAAAATCAGGGGAAAACGCAATATAAAAATATAATTATGTGTTCAAGGGAAGGGAAGTATAAATTATTTTTAGATATAACATCATAGAGAAAGAGTGTATATTTTAGGGAAGTTTCAGCTGCTGAATAACGCACGTGTGTGCTATTATGATATTCTTTTACTAGGAATCGCGAAAAAATCAATCCAAAATTGAAGGTTTACTCCTTTTAACGAAGAATTAATAATGAATCTGTCAAAATATAGGTTTTAATTCTTTAATGCGCGATGGAATCAGAGACATTTCGAAATAAGGTTTTCGGAATTATGATTTAGAGAAAAAAAATATTAGAACTGAATTTTAAGTAAATATATTAAGTTATTACACACACATATATATATGTGTGTATGTGTGAGAAAAACTTAATATTTACTTATAATATTACTGAAATAATTCATTAATAAGGATCACAGAAAACACGAGAAACATTACATAAAATTACAAATTTTAATAACTTTTCTTCCTTAAAATAGAGCACATATCCACTAAAATTCAATTTATTTCTTAAAAAATTACTCATGTAATAGTACATTTATCTATAACTAATAATTTGAGCAATTTACTAGGGAATAAAACTATTATAAATAACAAAATCAACTAAAAAAAACCTTATTTGTACTATCTATTCCATTCGTCAAACGAATTCCACAAATCACTTCTCCCTCTCATCACTCAAGATATCAAAATGTGATTGAGAAGACCGCGGTGACCTACTCCTGTGATTTCAACATAAATTCAAGAGATTATTAAAATGCCTTTATTATTAAACAAATACCCATTAAATAGCCCAGAAATCTCAAGAAGGGGAGAATGCCACGAACCTAATTCAAGGCCATGTGTGGAATCGTGAACGATCAATAAGAGAGATCTGGTGGAGCCGGGGGTTCGTCTGACCGAGCCATATTCAAAGCTTGCAGGGAAGAGCTACAACACGCATCCTTTTCGTGAGCTCAAAATGATGCTTGACAAGTCATTATTGTCAATATAGGGCCACAGATTCTAAATACCGAAGATTATGATGAATCTGAAATAATTGGGAGCAGGTAAGGATACAATAGTTTCTTCTGCAGTCAATATTTGTAAAGGTTATTCCCATGCCAGCGGAAAAGGGCATATTTCCGTGAAAGTGTATGGGTTTTAAATGTTACTATAAAATATTGTGGAAAGGTTGGAGATAGTTTAAATAATGATATTATTGTGTTGTTATTAATTTGAGGTTAAATATGCTGTGTGATTCATATAATTTTAGTTAAGATAATGTTTAAATTTTAATAAGGCAAAACATTTTATGAAGTGTTTCCATGCTTAGAGTAAAAAATGACTAAATAGGGAATAATTTTTTCTAAAAATAGTAAATGCTATAAAAATGCAAATTAATCCAATCATGAAATTTAGAAATAAAATATAAAGAGGTTGCTTTTGGATTCCCTTTCAAAGAAAAGATACCAGATTTATTGATCTCTAGATAATTATAATTTCCCATAACAAAACTTTAAAAAATTTTCTGTTTTATAGTTTAATAATCTTGAAATAAAGGAAAGAGAATATTGAAAGGACAGATAATTTAAGTACAACGGGCATATATATATATATATATATATATAAATTTTTGTTATAAATAATCTCCACTGATTTTTGTTCATTAAAATTGTAAAATTTTTATTATTTGCATGTCTTAACAGAGAACAAGAAACATATTTTAATCCATTCAAACTTGAATTAATGATAATTTTTGCTGTTCAATT
The DNA here is from genome assembly GCA_019973975.1 of Trichonephila clavata. Classification (NCBI taxonomy): domain Eukaryota; kingdom Metazoa; phylum Arthropoda; class Arachnida; order Araneae; family Nephilidae; genus Trichonephila; species Trichonephila clavata. The sequence goes on from BMAO01034745.1 coordinate 102,060, forward strand.
TCGCTTAGTGATCAAGAGTAATGTATTATTTCTAAATCATTTGATACATAAAGGTAAGCCTTTCTACTACCTGAAAATTAATCTTGATTAAAAATTTAGATTTTGATGTCTTGATAGAAAATTTCTTTTTTTCTGTTTAAATTTAGCTGATATATTCAATATATATTTGAAACACATACTACTATTTCCATTCCCCAAGCAGTATTTCATAGCAATATATTTTTTTTTTTAGTTTTGTTCTCCGGTTTGCACTCAAAGAAAAATCACATAATTTTTTAGAAATAATTTATGTACAAAATGCCTTACTTTTCTTTTGTAGTTTTTAATATATAGTTATAGTGGTTAAACCTTTAAAATTCTAAAGTTTGAATTTTTTTTGCATTGAACCCTCATTTGGTATATTGTGCCAATAAAAGATGCATAAATTTTGCAATTTTAAATTTAGAATAGTATCATTCATTGTTTAACATAATAATAGTTTCAAAATTTACAACAATATTAGAATTTGTTTCAAGTCAAATAATTTAAAATTACCAAGATATCATTTCTATTTTACTTCAGAATAGATGAGATAAACTTATAATTAATATTAATGATTAGAAAGGAATTTTGAATCCATTTTTCGAGTTCAGGGATTTGGGATTCAATGCAATGGCTTATCTCTGCTAAAGAAATATTAATTTTATTAATACTTATAAAAATTTAAGGTATTGTGCAGGAAAACGCATTTTATCAATATTTATAAAAATAAAGACAATTAACAAGTTTGTCATGTATCTTTATGTACATTTATAGAAAAAGACGACATAATAGTTTCTCCCATCTGATATAATCTTTATAGCAAATTAATATAACCTGCTTTTGTTAATAGTTCATCTTGGAAAAAGCGAGAGTTTATTGAGCTCATTTTTAATATATAATCTAGAATTTCACTCTGTATAATAAACAGAAAGGTTTGTATAGCCACAAAACTGGTTAAGCCCCACATTTATAAAAAAAGTAAAAGCTGTCCTAAGTCAGCATTGTTTATAATACTGCAAGAACCATATTTTTAAGTTTTCAATATGAGTATGATTCCTTTTTCTTTTGAGCTCAAATAATCTCTGTCTCCCTAGAAGAGATTATTTAAACTCTATATTTATGCACGTATGTATGTGTACATATACAGTGGAGTGAAGAAATGACGCGATAATTTGAAATTTTCTTTGCCCAATCTGCCAACATCTTAGAACAAAATCATACATTTTTCTTTAAGATTTTTCTTCACTGAATCAAACTAAATGATAAAAAAAGAAAATCCAAAGGGATTTACTCAATATTCATAGAAGAATTTTTTTTTATAGAAAACCAGTTAAATTAAAAGAGAGAGAGAGAGAGAGATAAATGAAAAAAGTTAATTACTTTTCTTACCAGTGGTGCACGAAATACAATACATGTTCTTGTAATTTAAACTCAGAACAATGCTTAAAAAATTAGATGGACTTTTTTTTTCTTTTACTGTTTTAAAGGTTGTTTTAATCTTTCATTTCAAGTAAGTTAAGATAAAAAGAAATTAAGAGAAAAAATATCACTAAATTGAAGAGCATTTGAATCAGATTTTTGTGTTTGAGTTAAGCATTTTCATTTTAAGAATTAAGGAACATAGAAAAAGTAAAAAAATTAAAACAAAAAAAAAAGCCTTGTACGAGGGAAAAAACCCTTTAAATGGTTTTCTGTTTGCACTTTTTAATGTTAAAATTATCATTCGCTATGATAATAGTGTGTAACGCGAGTTTTTTTTTTTTTTTTTTTGCTGCATTGAAAATATTTATTTCAAACGAATGTTTTGAGTATTTCAGTAACTAAACTTCATGCTCACAGGACATATTCTGAAATAGTCTTAAGGTATTCAACTATTTGCGACCACTTTTTTTTTTTGAAAAAAAATGGAGATATGGAGATTTTTTTGTCGTCTTTAGATATGTTTACTGCATTTTAAGAAAAATATGCTAAAATTAAGAAGAGAAAAAGAAATTATTATTACTAAAATGGGAAAAAATGGGTAAACATTTACAAAAAATAACGTAAATTTAACCCATTCTGTACCAAAAGTTGATGAACAAATCTTCAATTTCTCAATTCTGATGTGTTCCTATGTTATTCATTTTTGAAATGACCTTCAAAATAAGAGATATTTTAATTTTTACAAAAACTAGAGCTCACTTTATCTTGGTTATTATATGAAATTGCTTAAAAAGACAGTGATTAAATTCACATAAGGGACTGTAAATTTTGTAATAAAACAGTGATTGACAAATCGGAAGGTTAAAACACTTTTACTATTATGCAGAACATACACAAAAATTTCATTCACATATTTTAAAATTTTTTTTTAGCAATCGCTGGCTTGAGCATCTTGGGAAAAAAAACACATTTTTAGTAAACCCCGTTTTAGAGCATGACATCTTTGCTTAAAATAATGGCATCTGCTTTTACTAAAACATCTGTAGTTTTTGTTCTAGTGAACGGAAAATAATAATCTTGGTATTTTTTATAAAGCTAATAAGGTGGCCTGTAAAATAAAATATCATAGAAAATTGTCAATTTTTGGTGAAATTCACAATTTTAGGGTTGTCGGATACCTTAATGTCTGTGAATAACTGTTAGCCCATTAGACTACCACTTTTTAGTCTTTTTAAATTGGAGCCTTTTTTTTTAATAAAAAAAATTGCGAAATAGATGTTCTGTTGAAGCCATATTTAATTAATTATAATTGAGGTAATTGAAGGGGGGAGGGGGAGATCAGGAGAAGAAACAACAATAAATGAATTTTACAATTGGCAAAATCTGTGATCTGTTCATTAATTTTAATTTATGTCGCATTCTGAAGCAATTCGAAAGATACTGGAGACGCGCGGTACTCCTAATTTCAAGTGACGATGATTGACTGGTACCCCCTCTCCAAGAATCCCTACGACGCCATCAGGAGGACTTCGAGCCTCGACAGATTTAACATGTGCATTAACCCCTCTACACGGCAAGTCTTCAGTGGCCGAGGGACTCGAACCCATGGCTCGACAACGCGGACAACGAGTTTGTGTCTATGACCACTCCGCTGCTACGGTCAAGTTCCGATCGGAGTTTATAGTAAATTTCTCGGGATGCATGTACTCGCAGGTGGTCTATGAGTTAACATTTATAATCTAATAATTCACTAATTGTTGCTGTATTTAAATATCATGTTTCAATATATAACAGAGTTTTAACATTTTTTAGAAAAATTGGCAATCCATCAATAATCTTTGAAAAACTTCCAATAGCACATTTGTTTTAACCATAAAAATTTGAAAATAATAGCAACTACAATAATATTAATAATTTCATCTATTCTAAATACAATATAATATGGCAATGAACGTAAAATTCAGAAAGCTTAACTTTTTATTCTTAATTCTTTTAACTGACTAACAAATAGTGTTTCAGTTGTAAAAACTCTGAATGTTTTAGTTTAAAAGTTAACTTACTAGATGTGCTTAAAAATATGTAAATCATTTCTTCAGAAAGTAAAAATTTAATTTCTTTTTCCCTACCACTTCAATATTACACAATGCATAACGAATTCTCTCACTTTCTATGTACTAAACAAATATTATATGATCCGTTACACATTTCCACTCTTAATTAATGATATAAATCTGCCCAAGGTAAAAAAGTGACTTTTTTCTTATTTAACTCCATTATCTACCAACTGGGTCCTTGCATTTTATAAATAAAGTCCTGAAAAAAACCAAATTTTTGCATAAAATGAAAAAAAAGGATCCCACCATGGAAAACTATCACTTAATAAGGCGTGGCTTTGCGAAGTAATTTCGCGCTCTATATATATTCAAGGTGATTCTCACAATTATTTTGTTCAGTACCTTCTGAGGGACAACCGTAGCTCTGTTAAATTTATCAAGGGTACGCTTCAGGTCATTAAGTAACATTCAACAGAGGGAAGAAAGATGATACATGAATTGACATGATATAATTGAAATTAATATTAAAATAATATGTGGTGATAGCACAGGTGCTTAGCTGGCCTGTTGCAAAAAGGTATATATTCTTGAAGGAATTGTCTAAGGTAATGGCCATGATTTAAATTTTAAAAATTGCATACAGATAAAAAAAATTTCGAATTACTAACGTCCATTTTTCGGACTGAAAAATCAAGAAACATTTGCATTTTTTGTCACATAATTACCACAGCTTAGTTCCCCTCTGACCTTTAAAACACATAACAATAGTTTTATAATGTAAAAACACACAAACTATTCAAGATTGATGTAAGTTTATGAAAAAATAATAAATAAACAAATAAAAAACAAGGTTTTCTCTTAGTCAACCGATTTTTGATCAAAATTGTTTTTATTTCCCGGGCCCTAATTATTCGTTTCTCGAAAAGAAAAAAAATAGTAATTACACAATTTGTTTTTCACGCACAAAAACAAACAGAAACGGTTAGTTATAAGCGTTTCTATCGAGAAAAAAAATATTGAAAACATCAATTTTAGTTGCAGCATGCCTTTGATAGGAAGAAATCTGCCATAAATGCAATATAATGTAATTTTTAACTATGTTTTATGAAGGAAGTTGAGATGAATGTTATCAACAACAAATAAAAATTTGATGCTGAAGTCAAAATTTGACCGGATTAAGATTTGGAAAATTTGATCGTATGTGGGAGATAGCGAGTAATAATCTCCCTTTCAGCTAGTAACTCTTATATATAGTCCGGTCAATGATACGGAATGAATAAAAGTTAAGTATTCGGATATTCAATATGTGTTAGATTTTAGAAAGTTTGAGCATTTATAGATTTTTCCTTACCAAAAAAATTTTAAAGAAAAGTTTATTTTATTAAAGCAATTCCTGTGCTATTTCATTAAAAATTTGCATTTTTCTTTTGTCATGAAAGATTCTCTGTAGTGAATCTTTATTATTCCTTTTGACGTAATCCTTTTCCTGAATTTCTTTTCAAATCCACATCTACTTGAAGTAAACGACTTTTCTTTGCTTCTATTGAATTAATTAAATGCATCTACAAGTAATTGAGTTAAGAAGCATTAAAAACAAGAAAAGCTTTCGAATTCGAGTCTTTGAAATTTTGTGTGGCTATTATTTTTATCACATCGTTTGGATGGTTTAGTCCTTTGATTTTTCTTCCTTCAGAGATTCCAAATGCCTCCAAGTTCCAAAAGCCTCCAGAGATTTCTCCAAGTTTGTTCATATAATAATCATATTGAAAAAGGAAGTGAATGCATTTTATAATCTGAGATATAACAGTTTTCATAGAAGTAGTGAGTTCAGAGTTAAAAGTGTAGAAATAAGTTGAGTGGTTTTTGCCACAAATAAAAGATATTATTCCACTTACTTTTATTGTAGATAAGGTTAATATGTTGAGTCTGGGCTTAAATTTAGTCAACAGTTCGTGAATCTAACATTCAGTTACAGTTTTCATTAGTTTCCTACTTCTGTTTGGTTGACTATTTCCTCCCTCAAGTAAAGAATTACTTTTGTTACATTTCCAAGGTAGAGTTCGCAATAAAGATTCTTTTTTAAAAAGATGAAATAAATTATTTCGTAGTATTTAGCAATCTGAATCCTGAACAGAGTTTGAAGTTAATCCAAGAAACAGAGCCAGACTCAAAACTTGAGCTACCAATCTATTAAGGTAACCGACTACCCTAAAATTATGAATTTTACCAAAAATTGCCAATTTTTTATGATTTTATTTTATAGGCCATCTTATTAGCTTTATAAAAATACTAAGTTTATTATTTTCTGTTCACTAGAACAAAAACTATAAGTATTGTAAATGCAGATGCCATTACTTTAAGTAAGATGTCATACTTTAAAACGCGTCTTATTCGAAATGTGTGTGTGTGTGTGTTTTTGAAATGCTCAAACGGGGACAGCGATTGCTCAAAAAGTTTTGCAAATAATTAACTGAAATTTTTTGTGTATATTCTGTATAATAGCAGAAGTATTTTAATTTTCAGATTTATCCATCACTGTATTATTACAAAATTTACAGTTCCTTATGTTAATATAATCACTGTTTCCTCCCTTAAGAAATTTCATATAATAACTAAGATAAAGTGATATAGCTTTTGTAAAAATCAAAATATCTCTTATTCTGAAGGTTATTTCAAAAATGAATAGCATAGCATCACATCAGAATTGAAAAATTGAAAATTTGTTCATAAACTTTTGGTATAGAATGGGCCGTGTTTATGTTATTTTTTGCAAATTTTTCCCATTTTTTCCCCATTTTAGTAATAATAATTTATTTTTTTCTTATTAATTTTAGCATATTTTTCTTAACATGTATTAAGCAAATTTTAAAAAAAATCACCATATCTGCCTTTTTTTAAAAAAAAAGTTGTCGCAAGTAGTCGGATACCCCCCTTTAAACATCTCTCCTAAAGGTTGTTCCCAGTAGGTTGGCTGCAATAAATTTCTTATTTATTCAGTGATCCTAGAGCGCTTGTGACATGCTGTGTATCGCAGTATATTGCTACATGTCCTGTTTGAAATCTTAGCAGGGAATCTCTCCGTTGACTGTCATCTCAACACGCGACCAGCGGGATTTTCAATCAATACGTATGCGAGCTTTCTATCTGGGATGAAATATGCGAGATGGTGAAAAAGTGCTTCTTAATCTATGCGTGATCGATGGCAGATGAAATTGACTCACTAAAAATGAAAGAGTAAAAAACTCTAAGAGAATTATTTGACTGTGCTCATATGTAGTTTTAGTATGCATTTATTTAGATATTGTAGAAGTATTGACCGCATTTGAAATGCTACACATTAGAGAAAATCCATTTTTCCTCTCAGAATGTTTATAAAAATTATTATTGGAAGGCTAACAATCAGAACATTTAACTTTTTAAAAAGAATAAATAATCGATTTTTTATTGTAAGAACCTCTCACCAATCTCGTTGCTTGCTTCCCAATCGGTATTTGTGAATAATTATTTGTAAAACTAGGTGTGTTTCTTACAGATAAGAATAGAAAATCTAATAGCTCATAAATCTTTCATGTACTTAGCCCCTCAGAATTTGACAAATGAAATCTATAGGATCAATTACTCTTACTTTTTTGAAGTCAAGTGATAAGGGCAAAAGAAAGCATTATAAAATACATTATTATATTAAGTTTAGTGAGACTGTATTGAAGCAATTTTATAGAATTCTTTTTATTCATATATTTTTTTTCTATTTCCTTCGAATACTGATGATTACCTTTGAGACTTATCGTTCATAAGCTTAATGGTTCTATAATAAAATATATCATATAATATGAAATCTTCATAAGTTAATGTATAAAGTCAGCTTTTTTTCCTTTTTTTTTCTGAAACCGCTGCTTACATCGATATATTTAATATTCATTGCATAGAAATATCTTCGAAAATATTGCTTAAATATATTATAATGTATGATGATAGGTACTGTCATAATTTTAATTCATTATGAAACAATTTTTTTCCTTTTCCTTTTGGATTTTGCGTGCGTAAAGTAATCATAAAGTTTAGGGGGAAAATAGATAACTTGATTTATCTTCAGGAGGAGCAAATTATTTTAAAACCTGCAAAGAATACATTGAAGTCTTAATTAGTCTCACAGAAAAGAGAAAAAAAAGAAGGAAAAAAGCTTCAACTATAGTTTGTATCTATGTGGCATAGAATGTCCAAATTTGGAAAAATAAAACGAACGAGTTAGTATTATGTATAAAAATTTGCATTTAGTATTATTATAGGAATTTTTTGTAGCGTCAAATAAGAAAATATACAAACATACACCTGAAAAGTAAGAAAATTCTGATATTCATTTTCTTGGATTTCAGAATTATTTTAACTGCAATCAGTAGCAATAACGCTGATACTACAATAATTGATATAAGAAGATAAATATATAAGGTATATGTATTTAATATTTTATGTAATTTGTTTATTATGTAATATTAAAGAATTTTCTGCCTTTCTTATCGAAAGTAAATATAAATAGTTAAAGGGTTTGAAGTAAGTTTAACAATATCAAGTTTTGAATTATTGGTTAAAAATTCTCGAAATACAATATGTTCTTTGAAAGATGTCGATGGAAACATTCATTTATGGAATAATTTTTCTTAATGATACCATTATGGGTTTTTGTTGGATAAATTTTATAGTAGGAGTTTTTAAATGATGGGGTTCTTAGAGTGCTGAGTGATTTAATTTTTTGATTAAAAGCATTGGGGTAAATTTTATTCGTTAATATGGTGATCTCATGCACATGCACCGTTAATTCTTTTTTTCCCTGATGATATAACAGTTTTATTACTACTAAACTTCGCGTGTGCTTAAACAGTCAACTTTTGGGCTCTATATATTCAAAGTGTGACAACCAGCTAGCGGTTGTTGGTGTTAGGGGGTTCGAGTAAAGATCAACCATAATCAGTTTCAAACTCATATTTATTATCTCCCTGACTTAAACTTCACAACTAAAGTTAGGAAATGCAATACATAACTAATTAGAAGAGAAATCGCTCGACTTAAGGATACTTAACATATAAATATAATTTACTCTACTTACTCTTATAACACTTTGGACTTCTACGCTGTAATTCACCGCAATTTTCTTACTAAATTGTACGACCACCGGTCGTAATCCTTAAGCTCAATTTTATTACTTATTCTCCAATTTCCAATGATTGACCATACAGCGACTAACCGTCGACTAACTTCGCGTACCTAAATGTCAACGTTTAAATAGAACCCCTCATTTGCATGAATAACATCTTTTTCTTCGGGAGAAAGTTTTCAATAGAACATACAGTTAAAAAGAAACAAATTTATCCCAAGAGGTTTAATTGAAGGTTCTGAATAGACCCGTTGCAAACGCAAATAACTTTAGTTATAAATAACGATTGTTACCCTTCGTGTTGAATAGTTCTTATTTATAGCAGCAAGTATAAAGATTATTTAGCCATAACTAGGAAAAACTTAGATAAATCTTTCATGCTCATTGTTTGTAAGTTTTCCATTTGATGTTTTTAGTAAATTACTATTCAGATATGTATTTTATTTAAGTAATTTCTCTGTATTACTTTTGTAAAAACAATGGACACAGATTGTTATATTAAAATAAAAATAAAAATTACGCTGCTAAATTTACCATACTAAAATTATCACAGAGGTAATTCAAGATATAATTACTATTCTAATTAATTACAATTTAGAAAACAATTTGACCTTCATCAAAGTAATTTTTTGAAAAAAGAAATGAAGTCTTAATTTTTTTGTCATCCTTTGACGCACTTTAAAGTTTTTCTAAAAAACAGAAAACGCTCTCCTCCCTTATTAATACTTTCAATCTTATTTCTTTTTTGAAATCACTAGTTATCTAGACCTCAATAAAACTAGTTCATTTTGATTTGAATATATGATACATAACTTAAAATTCATTGAATGCAGGTAAAACAAATGCTCATACTAAAATACATTGCATTTTCTTACTTTTCTTTTTTCTTGTATAGATTTTTAAGTAATGTAAAATGTTAATAAAAAATTGACATGGTTTAATATAAATAGACACTGTTTTTTAATAACAGAATTTAAAATGCCTTGAAATTAGAGCATGCATATCAGGGTTAAGTAGTAATAATTTAAAGAAAAAATTATTATTGCTCGAGATTTCACTCTTTCATTATAATAGAATTGTTAAACAATTGCATATAGAAATAAATATGTATTGATTAATTTCAGAGAAAATAATTCTGTCTCTCACTTTTTTTTCTCTCTCTTGAAGCTTTTTAAAATAAATTACATATGTGTATTTTATTTTTTTTAACATGTTAAAACTACAGCTATCAAAATTAGTATATTGTTAACTAAATAACTCAAGTTAATAAGATTTCTCTTCAAAAAAGAATATTTTATTTCAGGATGATTTCCCGCACTGAATAACAAGAGAAGTTACAATGACCCCTTTTTTGACATTGACAGCGCTCTCCATCTTCTTACAAGGAATTAACCAAGGTAAGCTAATACGTTTCTTTAAATATTTCTAAATAATTGATTAAAAATATAACCAATAAAATCAGATAACATTTTTCATTCAAAAGCTTAAAAAGTAATTGTATTTTTATTATTATATGAAGTGAAAGAAGACAATTCATATATTCTCTACTTTTTCGATAAAAAGACTGGAGTTCACTTTTATAGGAGAAGCAATAAGCTGTTACACATGCAATTCGAAAAATGGAACAGATCTCAACTGTCATGACCCTTTCCATCCTGCTATGAGTACTTACACGGAAGCCTGCAAAGTTCCGAAAGAAGGACATATAGGTCAATTCCCAGCAAATTTTTGCATTAAGGTCATCGGTAAAACAGGTAAGAATATATTTCCGAGAATCTCATTGAAGGTCATTTTTTCTATATTTAATTTCAAAACTCTATAAATGCAGATGTAAGATATAAAAACACATATTTTTTACTTATTTCCTCCAAATTTTCCAATTAATAAAACATGTTTGTTAGGTTTTAGAAAATTTCACAATAGATCAAAATAGTGATAAATATTGCTTGCATCGTTTACTATCTAAATTTCAGAATTAATTGACGGGAAATTGCAAGAAGATTCTTTTGTTGTTGTTTAATTGCAATATGGCTATTATATTCGCATAATAATGATTAGATCTACTAATAATCTAGAATTGAAAGGGAATTCCTAGGAATGGAACCAATATTCGTTTATTAGAAATAAAACTGAAGCTCAAATATATAAATATTTAAGTTATAATCACACAATGTTTAAATAATAATAATTTTAATTTTCATAACTAAACAAATTAGCTTTCATCTTAAAAATTATAATAACGAATAGTAAGGAACAGAATCGAAGAATAAACGAAATATTGACTTCAGGACTTTTTCAAACTTATTTTGTAATTTAGAAAATGTTTGAAACAATTTCAGTCATACTGATTTTGAAATGAAGTAATATTTTTAACAATAGTTTGTATTTGTTCTGTCCGATTTTTCATAAAACTTAAGTATGAGATTCAATTCCTACAATATCCCCCTTTTGCAGCCTTAGAATGTCTATCATTTTATGGACTCTCAGTGTGTTTTTAATAAAACATGAGAAAAAATCGATAGAAGCGTCAGTTTTATACCTCAGTCATTTGGTATTATAATCTTAGGCAAGGCATAACGTCTGCTCAGAAATCCTATTGCTTCATATGGAAGTTTCCTGGGGAATTTCTTTATAATATTGATTATACAGGTTTTTATCACTGAATAAAGGGAAGAAAATTGTTATCTGCTCAGAGTTAGTGGCTCTCTTTTGAATTCTTTATTAGACTAAAAAAATAATTTTGCTTCTTAACATCAATTGATGGCTCTTCAAAATGCAACACTATGAATGTAAAGAGAAATCTAAGCCAAATTTTTTTGAAAAATAACATTAAGTACAAGGGTAAGGAAATTGAAGCAACAAACTCTTTCGACTTTCGAAATGCGAAGAAATCATTATTTTTGTGTAAACGTTAAGATCTTGTGATAACTACTGCAACATGCATCAGCACTGAATGTCGTGGTATGGTAATTTGGAGAGGAGGGTGCCAGCCCGGATGCCGTTCTCGTCACTTGACCGAGGTTCATCGTCAATAACTCTCGTGTTGCTTTATAGTGTTTAAAAAAATACTCATTTATAGTATCGGTTCATTATCAAAGCAAAGCCTTTAAATAATTATACCTCAGAAATCTTTTTTGAAATGAATTTCAAGTTCTATTAAAAATATTTCATCAAACTATGGTTGAGTAATTAAATGATCTTTGGAATATGAGTAAAATCCGAATGTTGATATATTATCAGCGTATAATGTCATGGTCTGTACCTTCGATATTTTTGAACAAACAGTATTCGAAATAACAGAATGATGCCCCATAAACTGATTTACTATCTTCATGTTGATGTTGATTGTATTGGAATTTTGAAACACTGAGTTCTTTTGTCTTACATTGTGAGCTAATTTATTATGATAAGTTATAGGTGGAATTTTTTTCACGCTTAATCTCGGATCTTTGCCCTCAAAGATGACAGTAGTACAATGCTAAACTTAGTGCTTTCCCATTTATTTTTAATGGATAATTTTTTTAAGTGTGATTTTATATATGAATATATACATATAATGTTATGTGGTGTGTGATAAATTTAAATTCCCACACACAATAAATATGTTGGGAAGTAATATGGCGTAAAGGAGTAATAACTCCATTACTTAAACACCTCCACTTTATTTCACTTTTGTAGTTATAACCACATCTTTTATAACTACAATAAAATCTTCACTGTTTTTAGAGGATATTAATAACATCGCTTTAAAAATAAAAGTGGGAAAAAAATCACCAAATATTGTTATCATCTATTACAATAAGAATATTTTAAATGTACATTTAATTTTTAAGATACGGAAATTAGAAATAGAAACCACCATTAAAACAAATGCTGAGTTACATTCATCATGCAGAATTACTGTAAATTAAAATTTCATGAGTTGGACTGATTAAAAATTATTTTATAAAACTGAACATCATAATTATTTTATGATTCAAATCAATGAACAGAATAGGCTAAATTCATGGCGCCAAATGATAACTACAATCCTGTTTTCTTCATTGAATTTAAAACTGGCATTATAGATTTCTACTTGCTTTTCTACTTGTAAAAATTAGATAAATTTTTATATTTGATAATTGACTTAAAATGTTCAATTAACAAATCTTCATAAAGTTTTTCAAAATTAAAAAAAATTCTTACATTATACGTGTATTTTTAAACAAAAAGTATTTTGCTATCCATGGGCTTATTATTGCAGACCAGTGATCTTCAAACTTTTTCAACTCACGGAACCCCTAGAACTAGAAAGTGTTTTCGTAGAACCCTATTCCACACACAAACTAAGAAGAATTTATCGTAAAATAATATTTAAATTAGATCAACATCTTATAGGTACTTTTTGTAAAGGCAATTAAAAAAAGTATTGCATCTATTATTAAAAATTTTAATCTACTTTTAATATTACTAATTAATAATATTAATCTGTCATCCAAGTGTCTCCCGCCCATTCATTATGTTTAGTAACTGGGACATGTGCTTGATTTTTTTCACACAAACAGTCGAAGTCTAGGCCTATTGAAATCAACTGCAATCGCATTACATATTCTGATCTTAATTTATTTCTAAACTTTGTTTTTGTAGCCACTTATGGTGAGAAATATGTTTCTCCTTAACACATTCTTCTGAATGGCATTAAAATGTTTAGTGAAATACTGTGTATTTTGCATGAATTTGCAACAAAAGATTTAGGAGCTGTTTTTGCTTAAATTTAGAGTTTTGACATCAAAACTGTGTGTGTGTGTTGATAGGTCAATAAGTTGTTCCTTCTACCGTATTGTAGGTGTTTTCTCAACAAATGTCAGAGGGTGCATTTTTCATCGGAAAACTATTTAGTTTTGCAAAATATCGTACTAAAGAGTATATTATTATCTCATGCAACCCAGGATAGTAAACAATAAAATATTTACAAAATCTAGTAGGTAATATGTAAAAATAAAACATTTTAATATCTTTTATTATATTATAATAAAAGTTTAAAAAGTAATGCAAAATAAAGTTATTATGTAGAAATAAAATTTTCAGTTTCATAATTACAGGGATGAGCTTTAAATGCTAGTTGGTATACAAACTTCATAGAGAACGTGAACCCATTTTGCATACACATTTATAATATTCTTTTCGATTTTTTTTATTGGGACTCGTGGAACCCCAGGGTTCCGTGGAACACAGTTTCAAGGCCACTGTTGTAGACAAACATGTACTTTTTAAAAGAAAATTTCTACAAAAAATAAATCTTTGCAACAACGAAGCACATAAATTGATTGGTTGGAAACCCATGATTATAATTATCATGTGACTGTGACGCAACATGAATTTATGGACTGATTGGCTGGAAACACATGATTGCAGTTATCATGTGATTGTGACGTCACATGAATTTAGGCTATAAGAAATCCTTTTTTTTTTCTTCCTTGAAATTATTGTTGTGCTTACCTTCTTTAATATCTTAATATCTCTTCTTTAGATTAGAAATTTTTATGTTAAGGGGACACAGTACGATTCAATTGGCAAAAATTGGTCAAAAAATCAAATCTAACTTTTTTAGCCTAAATTATTCTTTATATACTTTTCTGTAACCTCACAAAATTTGAAAGCTCTAAACTTAAGAAACGCAGAATTATGATAGCTTTTACGAGCGTTTTTATTCGCATCCCTATGGCAAATCAAAACTTTAAATTGATCTACTCAGAAAAATAAAATAACTAGTTTGTCTTCAATTAAAATGCTGAGGCCTTTTTTCTTTTGTGCCTAATGCTCTGAATTTTTTTTACTTATTGCTAATAGTACATGTAACACAAAAGTTGGTATGCATTTTTGAATCAAAGAAATACTTATTTTCTTAAAAATAATTGAGCCCAGAATTTATACATTTTCTAAGGAATTTTCAATAAGCATTCTTAAAAAGAAGTATTGTACGAATACCAATCAAGTTATAGCAAAACCCATGCTAACTTTTGTTATACATAGTTTGACGTACTTGTAAATCGGATTTTATGCGTGCGCGTAAATTTTTGTAGGAGGAGTAGCATTTTAAAATCACTTCAAAAATTTTAAGTTTTTTCCTTAAAAAATTAAATGGCTAGCTTTTTATGAAATTTTGATTACAAAATCTGTTTTACATAGTATACACACATAGGAGGCAACCAAAAAAATTTTTAAAATCCTTAAATTAAAAATTTTTTGTGGAAATCGTACTATGTCCTCTTAAGTGTTTTCATTTGATATGGTATTTATACACTCTATAATCCCTAGTTCATACAGAGGAGGAACATGTTATTCGTGCATGCGTTTTGGAAAACATGGACAATCAATGTGGAGTTTTCCGATTCGAAAGCGACACTTTACAAGGATGCATTCTAACGTGTGATTACGACGGATGTAACAGAAGTACAAAGTTACACCAAAGTCTTTCCCTTCTAACGACACTGACTTCGATTTTTCTTATTCTCCTAAGATTCTAAATGTTAGTTTAAAAAGCTAAGGATTTAGTTTTCCCCTCTTCTGAAATGTATGACGGAATCAGAAAAGTTATCATATTTATATAACCCGAAATAAATCAGGTATTGTTAAATTGTTTGGAGTTTCTATTTTTTAATTTAGCAAGTTCGCATATTCAGAAAGCTCTATGTTATTTATCTTTCCAGATTTAATAAATGATTTAAAGTTATATTTCATACATATCAGAGTTTATACGAATGTATAAATTATTATAGCGTGTTCAATAAATCAACTATGCATGACATTATTATTTATGATGGCATATATTGTGTAAATATATAGAGATATATAAATATATTTATTGTAATTATTGTGACAATACTATTGCATTTAATGCTTTTCATGAAATATCTTGATGTTTATGAGCTCGACAAAGAAAATTATTTACTTATTATGACAAAGAAATAAAGTATTAATGAATAAATACCTGAGAAATAATATTATGAATTCATTTATGTATATTTCTTCATTCATCATATCAAAAATAAATAAAATGATATGAATATTCATTGTATTATCATTTCTTGTGTCATTAAAAAAAAATCACCGTTATTTCACGTATTAAAAAATAAACTTATAGATTAAGCAGTAGCCTTTATAAATCTCTCTACAAGTCCATTTGCACGATCACACCAGACATTAAATTCATGAAAAAACAGAGGGAGAAAGAAGAAAAGCAGAACATCCACTACTCCCCCCTCAAAACAAAATTGAATAAACATCAGAGATAAACTAAACAAGAACTTCAGAATTATAAAAATCATATTTTCCTGAACAACCTCATATAGGCCTGTCTCAAGAAGAAAACTCTCATCACAAAATAGACAAAAAATTGAAACACGCACGCACACACAAATCGATTACCTCTTATTGTAAGGACTGAACAGACTTAATTATAGTACAGTACATAAAGCCAACGACATAGGGGATTTTTTTTTTGAAAATTCCTTCATTGTGAAAATCCGAAGACCTATGACGAAGATTTCATTGAAAACATTGAACCTTAAGTCACTTTGTATACTAGCGCCACAATCTTAAAATCCACATCACACCCCAAGAAATTATAAAAATTATTCTAAATTTGGGAAACCGAAAAGCCTTTCCGATCAGGGAATCAGCAGGATTCATGTACACCAACAAAATCCAAGTTACTCTCTCTCAATATATTAAACAATAGTCAAAGTTTTTCCCATCTTCCAAGAAGAATCCCCATCATAGCCTGGGAATAGAATCAATTTACCCTTGCTAAATTTTCAGAAAAATTTTATGCAGCCATTCCTGTTTAGGAAAATCCCACTATAAGAAGACAAAATTACTTCAGGAATTTGCTCCCACCCAGAATACCCTTTCCAGTCAATCAACCTTGCATCTAAATTCTAGTTTCACTTTCAGAGGAAAAAGAGAGAGAGAGAGAAACTGTACACAACGTTTTTCGAGAAGAAACATCATTTTCTCGTTTCCTCCGCTGCCTCAGGCGATCCCCCCCCCCCACCTCATAGCTGATGCTTTAACTGGTTTTCGTCCGCTCTCTGCTTCAAAGCCTGTATACTTCATCAATAGTAGAATAAGCAGACCCTGTAGGCCACTGGTTTTTTTTCACTCTATTTGTTCCAGGTCATTAATGTACAGTTATAAAATTCTGCGAAGTGGTATTCACGCTACTTTTCAGTTCACCAGCTATTTTACAACAGGAAAGAAGATGTTTTCGAAAGAAACGTAGACTAAACACCGAGAAAGAAGCAATGATAATTTTAAATATATTTGGTGAAAAGTGGACCATTGTAAGCCTTCTTTGCTTCGAAATGCATCTATGAGAAAGATATTTTCTGATTAAATCCTTCATCACAAATTCTTCAAGTTGCTTACTTAATTTCTCTTCCTATTGATTGTCCTCGAAGTTAAAATATAATCAAATTTGACTAACGTTTAACAACAATACCAGCGTAGATCAGAATCAGTAATGAGTTATTTTAGAAAGTAGTTTTTTAAACTATATGAAAAAAATTTCATCTCTCAATATCAGCTTCCTTCGAAGAAAATCCTTCGCATGTTAAAAAACCTTTAAATATTACCTTCCCTTTTTAACTTGTAGAGAACAGTTGCAAAGATTTCCTCTTTAAACTCGGCAAAATTATATCAAAACCAGTTTCGAAGGTCACATTTCATGCGTAATAGCATCATAGTAAATTGTATTTAAAGTTTTAGAATTGTACTCAAGATGCAAGGCTGTCTTAGAACATGAATTCTTTGGCTTATAATAAAAGCTCAAATGTAATGAATTACCAAATCACAGTGATTAATCTCTGATCGCGAATTTCATGTGCTATTGACGTATCTTTTATTTTTCAAAGAGAATTCGCTTAAAATTAAAAAAGTATATTATTTAATGGATGTTTTTATGACTGCTTCTTAATTAATAAAAAAAAAAGAAAAACCCACACTGAGATATTAAGACATTATTGATATTTCTCTCTCTCTCTCTCTCTTTCTTATGTTTATACAAACATTCAAAATATTCTTTAACTGGTTGCGTTAGAAATATATTTTGAAATAGGAATTATTTGACAGAATATCATTTTGATGCTCAAGATAGAGCTCTCAGACGAATTTTTTATATTTATAACTCGACACTAACTTAACTTTGCCATAGTAAACAAAGCTTAGAGTTGAATTACAAGTGATTAGATTTCTGTAATGCTAGTATTCTTTAGAGTCAAAAAGAATAGGTCCGGTAAAAAACAAATATTGAAAAAAAAACAGGTGTAGAGATTCATTCATTACTTCTGCATGTGTATGCCAATAAAGTAGCTTATCACACATCTTTCCGGCTTCATTTCATTTATCAGATAATTTTTATCTTTTATCTCTAGTTCTCTCTCTCTCTCATCTCAATTACAACTTCAAAACATGTAGACACCGATAGTTTACGAAATGTGGCTTCGAATTTTCCCGAAGTTTCTATTCCTTATTAGTCCACTTTATTAAGAGATAAAAGTTATTTCTACGTTGGTGGTGAAGGAAAACCGATGAGTAATGTCGTAAATCAAATATATGAGTACTGGTAATGCTTAAAAGTACTTTAATTAGAAAATCAATCCTACAAGTAGTTTCGGTCTCTTTAAGCGAATCGTAATCTAGTAATAAATAACGATTCTACCTTTTAATTTTTGCGCCCCTGTTAATGTAAATGTATTGGTTTTCTAATGTCACACATAGCTTATGTCAGGGTAAAGAGTAGACGCGGGAGGAAGGTATAGAAAATTGACGAGATAAGACAAATAACTTCCTCCTAAAATTCTCCTGAAGTGGGAAAGGGGAAAAGTGGTACTACTGAAAATCTTTTGTTCATAAAATATGATTAAATTTTGCAGGAAGTTGCACTGAAAATATAGGAAGAAGTTTTATTGAAAAAAATATAAGTTAAACTCATTGAAGAGGGAAAATGAATTATATTATAAACTTTTAAGAGATTTGTAAACTTTTAAGAGATTTAAGAGCAAAAATCGGAAAAATTCAATTTTTAAAATTTTAATTGAACTGCACCATTGAAAAAAAAAGTGTTGTTGATGTTCACTTTTTGTGACGAAGGTTCTTGAAAAAATAAATATAAATCTTTCTAATGTCGACAACTTTAGTTAAAATATCAAATGTTTGTTTTTCTATTCATCATAAAATGTTTCTAATGTAATTTATTTTTAGTAATTTAAGACATATTTTATGTTAGATAAAATGCCAGAATTATAAGTTTTGAAACGGTTACTCTGCGTATCTCTTGATTCTCTGACTGAAAATCTTACGTAATTCTTCAATAAACTTCTTCTGAATAAGTAAATGGATTATTAATTGATATTATAGTTACTAGGTAACTAGTAAAATCTTTTCAACTTAAAATAGAATTTACTTTATTGTTGATTGATACTACGTCATCAATAAAAGTCTAATCAACTCAATCGTATATTGTTCTTGTTTCTGAAATCTTAGCCATGGTCCATTTGCTTATAGAATTTTTATGCAATGCTTTTTTTAGAAGATTTCTAATTTAGAAATATTGCTTTTATGTTTATTTTTAAACATAACCGTGAAAATCTTTCAAATATTTGAGATGGGAAAGGATTAAGGTATCCAACTACTTGCGACAACTTTTTTAAAAAGAAAATGGAGATACGGGAAGTTTTTTGTGATTTTTAGATTTATATATATTTAGTACATTTTAAGAAAGAAATTCTAAAATTAAGAAGAGAAAAAAATATTACTACTAAAATGGGAAAAAACTAGTAAAAATTTACAAAATGGAGCCCACTCTGTACAAAAAGTTTATGAATAAATTCTCAATTTTTCAATTTTGAGATGTGTTACTTTACTATTCATTCTTGAAATGTGACATTCAGGATAAGAGATATTTTAATCTTTACAAAAACTATAGCACTTTATCCTATCTATTATATGAAAATGCTTAAAAGAAACAGTGATTATATTTACATAAGGGACTGTAAATTTTTGTAACAAAACAGTGATTGATAAATCTGAAGGTTAAAACACTTCTACTATTATACAGAACATAAACAAAAAATTCCAGATAATTATTTTCAATACTTTTTGAGCAATCGCTGTCCCTGAGCATTTTCTAAAAAAAACATAGTTGGAATAAATTGCATTTTAAAGTTTGACATCTTGCTTGAAGTTGTGGCATCTGCTTTTACTAAAACACTTGCAGTTTTTGTTCTAGTGAATGAAAAATAATATAAACTTGGTATTTTTATAAAGCTAATAAGAGGGTCTATAAATTAAATCATAACGAAATTTGTCAGTTTTTGACAAAATTCACGATTTTAGGATTGTTGGATACCTTAATTAAAAGAGGAATGGCCCAATGGACGGTGGGTTGCAGGTGCAAATGATGCTTTCGTCAAAGACTGTTCAATAAAATAATCAGAAAGATAACTGCATGCCAAATTTAATAGATCTTCAAAATTTCAATATAGGAAAATTTTCATTTAGGATTTTGTGTAAATTATTAGAGTATGGAACCAATTTAAGTATTTTCTCCATCACTTGACCTTGATTCAGATTTCAGATATTAGCCTTGTTTCTTTAGATGGAGTCGAGTTTATCATAAACCCTTTGAAATATTTTGTGTGCATCTAGGATTGCCCATAGAATAACTTATCAAATAAGAGTGATCCACTACAATAAAAATTTAAGAAAATCATCACCATATTTTATAACTGATTAATAGAAATATTGAACTACTATCTAAATCTTTTTAATCTTCAGTTACTTTAATTTTCAGGTAAATAAAACATAATCAGTTTCTTAACGAAAAACATTCATTTTGTCTTGATTTTCTAACTACGGCAAGTTCATAATTAGATCTCCTTATAAATTTTATTAGATATATTAGAATGTAATGAAACATTAATACCCGCAAAGACATTGCTTTAACAAATATTTGAGCAGTAAATGTTATTCTTGGTATATAAATAGTTAAATGTTGACACGAAAAAAATCGGAAATAATTGAAATCGATTTAAGAAGCATTCATATGATATCCGCGAAAATTTGATGCACTGATCAATGTAAACAGAAAGAAAACAGGAAAACCAGTGAAATATCTTTGCAATATGATAAAGAAGTAGGAAAATTCAAAGGATCTGTGTTCTTACGACTGAAATTGATTTTGAACGTGTTCTTAGATTTTTCATATTTTTTTTTATATTCTGGGACAAAGATCAATATCATTATTTTATATATATATTTCACTGAAGTAGTATAATAAAAAGTATCTGAATGTGAAAAAAAATATATTCAAAATATAACAATAATACTTATAAAGCGCATTAAAAATATACTACCAAAAATACACAAAACTTCTTAAATTTTTATTTTTTTCCATTTTATATTGTTTTTAATTTATTATATTTCAAGTTGTCAAATAAGGTTAAATAAATACTATTTCTGAGCTTAAAAGAACACATTTATTAAAGTGTTAGATAGACAGATTCAGAACATATTTAAACAATTCTTTAACAGTTTGAACTTTTTACATAATTTGAAAAGAAGAGATATTTGAAACTTCACGTTTGTTCTGACTAGCTCGATATAACAGATATGTTATTTACATGAGACTTAATAATAGTATATAACATTAATGATCTTTCAGAAGAGCCTTCTGATATCATCATCCGACAAACCAATGACATTTTCCAAAAGGAGTCTTTGCGGAATGCACCTCAAAGAAGGAAGGACTAAAAGTGTTCTACCGAATGCACCCGTTTCTTTGCTTCGTACTCGAAGCATGTGTTGTTCCAATCTGGTTTGGGCCTGCTCTAGAATCAAATCAACATGTCCTGGTGCAATAAGAGGCTTGTAACAATCTATGAAAGAGAAGTACATATAAAATTAACTTCTTAATGAGAGTGATGGTGGAAATAAAACCTTAGTCATAAAAAATCGTATTCATGTTGAGCAATCACAATAATTTTCTTAAACATGTTGAATTTTTATAAAGGTCCGTCTATTCATTGAAAAGGGCCATGTGGAATTACGGTTTTTCTTTCTTTTATTCTACATTAAACTAAAAGTGAAATCCAATGCCAAAAATTTTAAGATGAATTTAAAAACAAAATTATTAAATAATGTTTAAAACTATTCTACTTCAAGTAATTAAAGCAACCTCCTCTTTCTAGCATACATTAACGAATCCCGTCAGGTAAGATTTCGCTTAGATTTATCCTTTGCCTTCTAAATTTTAAAACATAAACATTTATGTTGTTGTTGTCAATCCTCTAGGGTCTGATGAAGTCAGACAAGATCCATTAAATCGTTGACTCTTAAAAAGTCGAGCACAAGAAGAGGATAAGTGTAGATATCTTTGCTTGTGAGATCCATTATGTGCTCGGGAGAAGCCTGGTGATCTCGACACCTTGCACAGATGGAGAAGATCTTTTTGTTCGCTGAGAATGAGAGGCACTTGATGGGATCACTGCAAGACGTGGGAGTGTAGTATGTGAGTATCTGTCACACTTGTGACGGATCTATACGCGGCTCTTACTAACTCCTTGGGGATTCTTTAAGGAAAATAATTATTTCAACCAACTTTTACCGAAGGTAAGAAAACGTGATTATGCAAATTTTCTTTATTATATAAATTCTGTATTCGCGAGTTTTGAGAGTTAGTGAAGTGAGAATCTAAGATTATTAAAGTGAGAATTGAAGATTACCAAAGTGAGGATCACTTGGATGCGAGGTGATCACAAGCCAGCCTTTAATGTTCAAGGCCTCAGCTATAGGATTTTTGAATTACAAGAGTTCAGGTATTGTGCTCATTATTTAAATAGAAGTTAGAGAGTAAATTGTTAGTGCGCGTCCGAGTTAAAAACGAGCTTGTATAGTTGAATACGCTCACCTTCGCGCTCTAGTTATTGATCAAAACTATCTTAATTGGATTATTATTGTGTCTGTGTTGAATATTGTGACAATAAAACAATTTTAGTGAATCATGTCGTCTGATCAATTAGTTCCTCTCACACATCTTGCCGGGTCCGAGAGAATACAAGGGAAGTAGAAATAGTCCCTCATTACGAGGGAAGTCCCACAAGACGAGGGAAGTAGAAATAGTCCCTCATTACACACTTGAGAGCCAGAACCGGTCTATTAACCGCATACCAATGATGAGTGGAAAGCATCCTCCATTCCACCAAATTTCGAGATTTTCTTTAACGAGTATAATTCCAGATAGGTAAGGGTGGATATGGAGAGAGTTGGAAGATTACAGCCATTCTTCGATAGTTTGTCCATCCTTTCATTGCCGTAAAGTTCGATATGAGATGGGATCTCCACTGACAATGGATATCATGTTGTAGCGATATATGTTTCAGTTTGTTGTAGGATGGAGACACTGGTTTTGTCGCCAACAATAAACTATTTGTAAAGGTGTTGAAACACACTACGGCTATCAGAGAGAATCCAAAGATCCTCGTAATCCCCCCTTCTTAGGTAAAATAGCCTCAAGTCCCGCATCAATGATTATTAGTTCACTTCTGAAAACTGAGTAAAAATCCGGATTGCGTTTCTTCAAAGACAATTTTTCCTGGGGCGTATCAATATAGATACTGCTACCGGCTTGGTCAAGTATTTTACTACCATCAGTATAAATCTTGATTGCATCATTGGGGATGCTGTTAATGATCTCCAATGCTAAGTGTCTAAGATGGCTAGAGACAAAATTTTTCATAATGAAGAGGAAACATATGAACTGGTTGAAACATTTATAGTTATATTCGTACTTCATTAAAAATATTTTCAAATTAATGAAATGTCAAGACGTAAATAATTACATTTTAACACCAGTAGGTTTAATTTAATAATTAATATTATTTTATTAATAGTTTTTTTGTTTAAAACTAATGATTTATGAATAACGCACTAATCAAAAAAGTGTGGTAGCATATGCAAGGGCAATGAGTGCGAACGTTTCCCAATATTAGGATTCTTCATAGTAATTTTTTATTTTAGTATAGCAAAAAGAGACATTTTACCTATCAATTACTGTTTTTCCCTTTTTTAAAATTGTTCTCTTTAATAGACATTTGCTTAAGTTTATATAAATTCATTTTGGAAAGAAAGGCAAGAAAATCTCTTAGAGTTAATATTCAACACTTGAGAAATCAATTTATTTTTTGGAAGCCTATCCCTCCCAATCATACTTTATACCAGAGCTTCTCAAATTGAGGGGCGCACCCCCTAGGGGGCGTGATAACACTGGGAGGGGGGCACGAGCATATTGAAAAGTCGAAAACAAAAGATTAAAAAATTATTAATTTATTGAGAGTAGACAAACAAAATATGACATAATAAAAAATTAAAAGAAAAAGATTTACACTGATATAATATATTTATATATACATCAGTACTTCATAATGTAGTTTATAACTAATTGAACAATATACTAAATTAAGAATAATATAATTATTAACAGAAACACTACGGGATTTTCACATATAAAATTATATACAAACATTAACACTTATCTTTATAATTTGTAAAGTTTATAATTAATCCCTTAACTGTCGATTAAAAGTTACGCGATTCACTCCCCAATTACACCGTTTTGCAAGTATGCAAACGTGTGTGATGTATTGGGGGGAAGGAGAGAGGATTAAATACGTCAATTCTCTAAAATAAGTAAATCCTTCGCAAACATTGACAAGCTCATTTTATTCCTTAAAATTTAAAATTTTATTTATTTATAAGAACTTTATTATGCAAGACTTTTTAAACTTTTATTGTAATACAATTAAAAGAATATTAAAACACTTTATATACATAATTGGCTATCTTGCAATTTCAATTCTTTTCAGTTTTGATCATGTTTATTCATCTCTCTCTTGTAGAAAATTTTTGACTATATATATATATATATATATATATACAGGGTGTCCCAAAAATGTATACACACTTTAAATAATTGTAAATTTGGCATTTATTATAATTCGAATAATTTTCAACATGTGAAAGATTCTACAAGTATCATTCTATTGTCTTGTTATCGCATGTTCTCAAACTGATGTCCGTTCTGCTCCAGACACTGCTGACAACGATGGAATAGCACACATGATGAAACAATTCCCTTGGGATATTCGTACATTCATGTTCAATGGTTGTCCTCAATTGAACAGCTGCTGCAGGTTTCTGTGCGTAGACTTTGTCCTTTAGGTATCCCCATAAAAAGAAGTCTAGTGGTGTGAGGTCTGGGTATTCGACAAAACATCTCCGTCCAATTCACCTGATTTTCAAGATCCCATCAAGAAAGGATCTAACATCACGATGGTAGTGTGGAGGTGCCCCATCTTGCTGGAAATAAAACTCTTCCTGTTCAAAGTCCTCTCTAAGGCTCTCTAAGTCTATCAGCTGCTAAAATGTGTATACATTTTTGGGACACCCTGTATATATATATATATATATATATATATATATACAATATACACACACACTAGTTTGTGAATATTCTATTGTTTACTATGTCGGTTTCAATGAGAAAATTTTTTACTCGTTAGCTAGCACAATGTTTTGCAAAACTAGATAGTTTTCTAATGGAAAATGCACATTTTTGCATTTGTGGAAAAAAAACACCTACAGTGAAGGAGAGGAAACAACATATCAACAGATTCGATATTAAAATCTTAATTTAACTAGAACAGATTCTAAATTTGAGGTTGCAATTCGTGCAAAATACACGGGATTTCTCAAACTTCTATAAACATTTAAATGCCATTCAGAAAGTTGTGTTTTAGGGAAATATATTTCTCAACGTAAATGGCTACAAAAGCAAAGTATAAAAACGAATTAAACTCAGAATAAAGAGTTGCAAGAGTTGCTATTGAGATTAATGCGATTGCATTTAATCTCAATAGACCTAGACTTCGACAGTTTGTGTAAGAAAAAGCAAGCACATATCCCAGTTACTAAATACAATGCACGGATAGGTGACATTTGGATCACAAATTAATATTATGAATGAATAAATTATATTAAAAAATAAATTATAATTTTTTAATAATGAATACAATACTTTTTTTTAATTGCCATTACATAAAGTGCCTCTGATCTACTTTAGATATTATTTTGAGATATATTCTTTGAAGTATATGTAGGGAATGGGGTTCCACGAAGGCACCTTCAAGTTCTAGGGGTTCCATGAGTTGAAAAGTTTGAAGACTTCTGCTTTATACCAAGATAAATAAAGGACTGGAATTTTTGAAGTTTTATTAACGAAATACTAACAGGAAAGTGCACATGCTTTATAAATTTCATACCTCAAATTAATAGCGTAGGAAAAAAACAAATAATTTTTTTATATATATAAATAGATATAGAGAGATTTATTGATAATTAGATAGATAACTTGAACAGAATGTTCTAAAATATATTAAGGGTGATAGACGGGTTTAGAGAAAAACACATGCTTATTTTTACAACCAATGCGCTAGATTTCGGCAAAGAATTCTATCTATGTCCTTATTTTCTCACCTAACATTATCCTTTCAAAGGCTTACTCTCTTTTAAGCTAAGCATGAGATTTATAAACCGAGGTACACAAGAAATATTACTTTTCTTCCACGGAGTTTGCTGCAGGTAAACACAGGAGGTGTGCTCTTCGATCTTTTTCTATTTTTAACCACACTGTTTGCCATTTAATATTCTTCTTTTTAGTTTCTTTCTTGCATTTACAATTTTATCTGAATCATAAATACAGTCGACTCTCGATAATTCAAAGTTGGAGGAACCAATGAAAAACTTCGAATTATAAAGAGGGTAGCAAAAATTCTCAAACTACACAAAGAGAATTTTTTTTCTAACACATTACATTTGAAAATATGAAATAAAACAATAATTGTCCATATGTATTAAATTATTTTAAAGTATTTTTAAAAAGTACATATTGTTCAGTATAAATATTAAACAGAAGTTAAAAGTCCACAGTATTAAAAGTATACATTTATGCATTAAAAACAAAAATAAAAGAATACATAATGTACGT
This sequence comes from Trichonephila clavata, assembly GCA_019973975.1. Classification (NCBI taxonomy): domain Eukaryota; kingdom Metazoa; phylum Arthropoda; class Arachnida; order Araneae; family Nephilidae; genus Trichonephila; species Trichonephila clavata. Next base: position 128,788 of record BMAO01034745.1, read on the forward strand.
AATTAATCTTTTTTGACGATAAAATCTGTTATCTTTAAAAATCTGTTGAATTTGTTATTGGTTCCCTCAGATACTGTCCCCAACACCATTGGTTCTTCAAGGCAGGGTCAAATTCGGCCCATGCCCTATTTGATGCCACATGCCATAAGTCACACATATGAGTCATAAATCGTCATGTCACTTCGATGCAAAATACACTATCTTACGCATCTCTTATTTGCAATACAGAAATAGTGACCATCCTTTCTGAACACATGTATAGCAAGGCCACGTGTTAAACGAAATACGTCAACGGCTGACAACAAGTCCGCTCTATTGTCCATTTGAAGAAGGAAATTAATAAAAGTGTATTTTTGCTTGAGGAACCGGGAAACACAAGGAATAAGGGATGGCAGACAGATACCAATCAAAAGGGCTATGTTACAGGGGAGACACGTGGAGACAATACAACACAAAACATGAAAGCTCCAATCTGTTTGTTACAGGACTCTACATGATAGTAAGTGTTCGAATTGTCGAGAGCTATATAAGATAACTTCGAATTATCGTGTGTTGTAGTCTGGCTTCCATAGATTTTACTTCGAAACATTGAGTGTACGAAAACGTAATGTTTTAGTTCAAAATATCAAGAGTTTTTCTAGGGGCTGAGCATATATTTCGAAATAGCGAGAGGTTCGTATTATCGAAGGTTTAAATTAGCGAGAGTCGACTGTACATGTTTTTATTATAAATGAACCGGTGTTTGGCTTAGTTTGGCTAAATATGGACTTTGAGCCGATAAAGCCAAACAGCCAACCAATATTCATGTTATTATAAAATAACATTTTTCACTTGGTATTCTGATTATATCGTCAATTTTTTGCGCTTGGTGCTCTGAAAAACATTTAATTTTGAATCCGTAAATTTCTAACTCATTGCATTTGGCACGTTCACTGAAAATTAATATCCTAATCAACTTTATTCTTAAACTTTTAGATCTCTTCATTATTTGTTTTTTGCTTCTAAACTACAGGGAAAAAATAAAATCAGAATGTAAAAGAAATGCTAAATTTGATTCGAAATGTTTCTTTTAATCCATTACTGTTGTATATATATATCTAATAAAACCGGACACACATTTAATTTTTAAGAAAGAAAGGAAAAATGAAGTATCTTTTAATGAGAGAGAGAGAGAGACATATATTTGTCTCTCCATATATAAATACCTTCTATTTGAGGTTGGTGAAAGGTATTTTAGAAACAAAAAAAAAAGAACACTAAATTAAAAAATTTATTCAAAAATTATTTAATTTTTATAAAAAAAGAATTGAGAATTATGTCAAAGATAGTCTCATTTTTATGAAATCTACGATTGGTTATGGAAATGTAGATAAATCAATACTATTAAATAAAAATTTAGATATTTTTTATTACATATCCTTGGTAGGTATAGTTGGATTTTTTAAAATTATTTTTATTATCGTCGCACTTTAAGAATATGCTAGGGCCATTTGCACCAGACTGACTTCGTAATTTTGAACCTAAGTAAAGTGACAAGGACTGGCATCTCATTTTCCACACTTCCACACCATATCATCGAGATGACTTTGAGCCATGACAGATTTAATATGCATCAACTTCTCTACACAGAGGGTCTTCAGTGAGACCAGAACTGAAACTCAGGACTCGCCGTCCACGAGTTCGTGACTATGACCACTCGGATACTCCGGTCACGGGTATAGCTGAAAAACATGTTAAGGAGGCTTTTTTTAAAAAAAATTTTTATTTACGAAAAGCATTTGGAAAGTTTTTCACATGGTCAAAGCTTTTTAGAGATAATTCTACTGCAGAATATCGTCTAATCGACTAAGAGCATTTACATTATTTTGCAATAAAATGGAAGCACCAAGAAGGAGTTGTTCGACTGTAATGAAATTTCGTAGGCAAAGACATCTTGATTGAACATGCAAATCATCGAATTTTCAACAATGAACATGAACTGTGGTCGTAGTGCGGATTTCTGCCGAGCAACTCGCAAAATATAAAACCGAAAATAGAAGCGGGAAAATTTATCTTTTTTCATTTTCGCCGTTGTGGTTAGCTAGAGAAAAAACGAATGATGCCATCACGACGTTTTCGAAGATCTTATAGGCAACTGAATGACTTCGAACGTGGTCGCATTGTCGGAATGCGTGAAGCTGTGTGGTCATATCGAGCAATAGGTCGTCATCTGCAACGTACAGACACAGCTGTGCAAAGGTGATGGCGGAAATGGTTGCTGTGAGGAAGTTTTTGACGAAATGAACGCTCTGGAAGGCCAAGGTGCACAAATACGAGGCAATATCAGATGATTGTTTGGCAGACCTGGAAGGTTCCAACACAGTATCATTGTCTACTAGTCAAAGTATTACAGCCTCTTCCCCAACCTCGTAGTATCTTGAACCATTTTACGACGCTTGACTGAGGCGGAATTTCGCTCGCAGCGGCCTTTAAAACGTCTACCTTTGACCCCACAACATCGGCGGAATCGTCTGGAGTGGTGTCGAAGCCAATCACCATGGTTGCCATCGGATTGGCATCGTATAGTGTTCAATGATGAATCTCGCTTTACTCTTGAAGCAGATAACCATCGTCTCTGTGTCTGAAGAGGCAGGGACCAACTCTCTCAATCAGCCTTTATTTTACAAAGGCATACAGCCATAACCCCTGGTGTGTGGGGGGGGGGCTCTCTAGTCATCCTCCATACATTTTTAACCGCTCAACAATATGTTGATACCATCCTGCGGCTGTATTATCCTTCAAGGCACGTCATCCGGGAGACAGTTTCCAAAAATATAATGCCAGGTCCCATATCTCTGAGCTGCCTTCGTGCTGTTAATACTCTTTTTTGGCCAGCAAGGTCACCAGACATGTCTGAGACATGGTAGGGTGTCATATTCGGGTATCTCAAAATATTGTAGATATGGAGCAACAACAGGTGAATGACTGACAAAATGTATCACAGGATGATATTAGGAATCGCTTTCACTCTTTACTGAGAAACATACAAGCATATATTGCTACCAGGGGCGGTTCCATCAACTACTGACTTGAATATTCAAGCTGCAACCATGAGCCGGGGGATGGACCCTATGGCCTTGATATTTTTATCGTTATATTATATGTGTATGAGCTGCATGTATATTTAATTAATTAAAAACAACTATCTCCTTCATGGTGCTTCGATTTTTTTTTTTTTTTTTTTTTTTTTTTTTTTTTTTTGCAAAAGAGTGTATATTATGAGGAAGAATACATTTTTATAACATGTTTTGAGGAGCATTAATTGTTTGTCCATATACAATTTTTCTAAAATTCGCACTGATTCTCATATTATTTATTATTTATTGTTTAATTATTTATTTTCGTAATAAAGGATATTGTAGCAGAGTTTGAGTCAACGAAAAATTAGATTTTAAATTATAGTTCTTGAAAAATATTACAAGCATCCATGAACTGAATTTAGTTTGTTTTTATTCCTCCTAAAATTTTTTAAACATCCTACTAACTTCAATAAAACTTCCATGCACATTTTATGGCATTTCCACATCTCGAAAATTTACTCTCTGTGTGTGATAAATAAATAACTTAGAGAGGTGAGTTACTTGCCTTTTCTGGCTAAAATAATTGTTTCTAATAAGGATCGTTCCAATAGATCAAGTTGTAGTTGTCGGCACTCCATGATAGCTGAAACGACACGTCTGGGAAGTACCTGAAATTGAAAGTTATAACGAAATTTATTTCATAATACAGACATTTTTTCAATGGTATTTAGTCTAATGCACTAATTCGTAGATAAATCTTTGTAAATATATTCATCATTTAACATTTTAGCTAAATTCAATTGAAAATCACATATATGTAGTTAATTCCCTTCCTAGATCAGGGGAAATTATGTAACATTCTTTGTAGGATTTCTCTAATTATACATTTATATGCAAAAAAACCACAGAACTTTAACATTTCAGTTTAAGGCTACACAGTACCCTTTTTCAAAAATTGGTTTTGGAGACAAAAACAATAAAAATAATTTATTTTTTATATTCAGATTATATTATTAAGTTGATTCGGGAAGTAAAAAGTCAGTTTGAGTAGAGACATTATTTAGCAGTTTTAAAAAATTAATTTTTGAAGTTTTTCCGAACTCTTATAAACTGCTAAATTTTTAAAATTTCTCAGTCATTTTAAATTATTTATGTTTCTTAGGTTATACTGCGAACAAAAGTTAGCATGGATTTGAAAATTTGTTCCCTTGTTGTTTTTTAATAATTATTTTTCAAGCCTAAACCTGGAAAAAAAACATGAAAATTTTAAAAATATTAAATGTAGCATTTTTTAAAAAAATAAATAGAGATCTCAGACCTAAATCCATTCTAACTTTTATAGAACATACGTTTGAGAGTATATACAAAAAATTCAAGACTATATCTAGAACAGAAGAAAAGTTTTAGGGATTAGGAAACACTTATATCTTCAAAACTAAAAGTCTGAGAAAACACATTTCAAGTTTGTAAATTCATAAAGGAAAATCTTATATGCCTGTAAAGCTCTAATTTTAATATGTTATTTTACAACTTAAGTTCCACATTAAAACACTACTTTAGTTGAATATGACTGAAAACATTTTATTTAATTTGTGACGGATCTATCCGCGACTATATTAACACCTTGAGGACTCTTCTGGGGAAAAATATTTCAATTCAACCAACTTTCGCCGACCAAGAAAGCGTGATTATGTAAATGAAGTATATTATATAAATTCTGTTTTCGCGAGTTTGTGAGTTGGCATAAGTAGGAGTTAGCAAGGAGTCTGCGAGTTAGTTTGTTAGTTAAAGATTGAAAGATAGTGGAATTATTAAGAGGTCTTGGAGTTGTCCAGGAAAACGGATTACACCAGTGGATCCAACGACATTGATCAATCCCGATAAAGATCACCTGCAAGATTTCAGTGTAGGATCCGATGCATAAAAAGTACAAGTATCGTGAGCTTGATTAATTAGAAGTTAGCTTATTATCGTGTGCGTAATTTATATTTGAGCGTATTTAAGCTATCTCTTACATTCAGTTGAGGGTCCGTAGTAGTATCTCCGTGTTATAGAATCTCACCTCCGCGCTCTACTATTTGATCGCCTATCTTAATTAGATTGTTATTGTGTCTGATTGATATTTTGATAACAATAAATTAATTAGATTGAAATCATGCCTGTGGATCATTCAGTTTCTCCCACACACCTAGCCGTGTTTACAGGTAGACAAAGGGTTTCAGAGTCAAGCAAGAACTGACAGGTATTATTAATTCAAAAAATATTTTTGCATAATATTGATAGCATTTGCTTAAGCAACAGGTTATTCAACCTGATCTCAACACAATATTTTCACAAAAGTTTTAAAACACAAAGCAATTATGTACAAACTAATAACGATAATAACTTAAGCTGAAAATCACCAGGTTTAGTACATAAAATTTAATTTTTTTTCAGTTTTAAATCTGGGCAGTTTGGCAAGTTTGAGATTTTGTTGCCCAATTTTAAAATACTAAAATTAGTATTACAATATGTTTACTAATGTAATTTAAGTATTTTGGTACATCGTGGCAATATCTGAATTCAGAATACTTGTATTCAGAAGTCTAATTGCAATAGCAGTTGAGGGCTGATCTGTGAATACATCATTTTCAGAAGTATTCCATCTCTTCGAAATATTATTTCTCTTAGAAACCTAATAACGTTTTGGCCATGGCATTTTCCCAACAGGAAAAATTAATGATAAAGCTTCTAAGTTATGTAAACTATTTTTAAAACAAAGATTGATCTTGAAACTAGTCTTCATTAGAAACTATGAAAACTCAAAGAAAATTCGAAACATAATCAAACAGAAATTATTTTAATAATTAAAATTGAAATTTATAACCATTTCACACTGAAAGAGTTGATTGTGTACAAAAATATTTTTAATTAATTCAATTTAAGAGTGGAAAAATGCTTTAAAATGAAACTGAAACGAAAACTTAAGCTCAGAAAACATCAAATATCTTAAAAACTAATTTGTTATTAGGTCTAAAATTTGGTGGCAAGAGCTTCCCAATGATATAAGCTACAAGAAAACTTTAAAAAAATTGATATTTTAGAAATTTGTTGGGTACTTTGCGTAGTCTTAACATAATGCAAAAGCAATCATTTTAAGAAGGATGACACTTTATTTAATTTTGTAACTCAGTTAAATTCGGACGAAAAGAAAGAAACATGAAGTATTAAAATACTCTAAACTAAATTAAACTAAACTCAGTGTTGCAAAAGCTCATGAAGGCCAAGGCCTACTGTGACTATCTCAGTTTTCGTGACCTTGGACGCTGAAGTGCATGACCAGGTATTCCATGAGGTTAGGTGGCCAATCTAACGTGAAACTCCCAGTTTTGTACCCAAGCAAGCTTGATACTCCTTTATCAAGCCACTGAAGGGATGAAAGGCTGACCTTGCCCAGCCCGGGATTCGGGCCCCGGACCTGCGGCGTGGAAGCGCGATACGCTACCACTCAGCTACTGGGCTTCCTTAAAATACTCTTTATTACATAAAAAACGATGCACCAAAAGGAGTTATCCTAATGAGACGACATATTTACGATAGAAAATTCGAGTGATTAAGTTATGTCTCCCGATGAAACTCTAGAGAACCACAGTTGAGTATCCATAAGGAGTATGAAAGGGAGGACATTCCAATATTAAAGCTTATATATATATATAACTTCTATGCTTATGCAGTTCCGTTTACTGCCGTGGACTGTATCAATACATAGTACACGGATTCGTTAATAGTATGAGAGCACAGATGTCACCATTCGAAAGAAGACGTACAATTGGACTAAAAAGTGATCAATCCACTGGGTCGCTTGACATTTAGGTAGGAATGATCCTACCAATCGACGATATTGGCAAGAATGGGTCAACCATGGCCACAAAGACCGCTAAAAAGGTAACGACCGACCTCGAGTGATTACAGGAAGCCAGATCAAAAGGATCGTTTTAATAGTGCTCACAGACTCGATGCCTCCTTATCAGTAATCCGGCATGTAACCGGAATATCAATGTGACAGCAATTACAATTGATAGGGGACTCAGCTAAGGAAAGCTGGTTACGATGACCATGGCGCGCTTTTGCCTCTCACCGTTGCGCCCCCCCCCTGCGCGTTTGCAGTGGTGCCAGGCGCATTCATTCATGAACTGAAGTAGAATTATTTTCAGGAGTGAGTTTCGAACTGAGCCCAGTGACCACTAATGAAGTGGACAACTTTGAATTCGTCATCTGACTTTTGTCCGCCACATAGATATCGGATACCATTTCATTTGATAATCGAATCCTTTTGATGTCATCCATGACACCTTTACTACATGGAGGGTGATTCCTTACGTCGACGAGATTCTATGACAAGTATATTGCCTTTTTTCACAAACCCCTGGGGTAAATTTCAAGAGGATAATGCTCAGTCCCATAAGGCTTGCCTTTCTGTTACTTGTCATAGTGCTTCTCAAATACTTTTATAGTCGGAGAGACCCCTAAATCTCTCTCCAATAGAGCACCTATGGACTCTGATGAATAGGTGTCTCCGACTGTCCCATTAGGTCCCATTAGGTACTGCGGTAACCTAATTCGCCAACTGGAAAGTGCTGGGTAATCAATTCCGCAGGAAGACATTTGCCATCTCTACGAGTCAGATAACAACTTACATCAAAGTGAGAGATAGTTTAAAGCATTATTGCATTTTTTTGTGTAGTTTTGTGTACTTTCTGAATAAAATATTAAATATTCCTATGATACTGTTATCATTTCGTTTTCAATACCTATACACTTTATCTTACGATTTTCATTCCCTTCGGATAACTTCTTGGCGGGTCGTTTTTGTGTTATGGAGTATATATATAATCTGAGAGCAAGTTTTAAAAAATATTACTTAAAATACAAGTAATAAAATTTTTATAATAATTTTCATTTTGAGGATCTTAGGACCACGTGCAAGATCAGTTATTCAGTCTTCATTGACAAAAAAAGTTTTGAGTAACTTTAAGCAAATAATTATTTGCAGTTTCATTATCGACAAACAGAATTTCGAATATTTCTTTAACTGAATTACAGCATCATAATTAAAGCAAATTTTAATAAATCTTCATAAGCATTCAACAAAAATATAATGAAAAACACGCTGAAAGTTTGATGGGGAGTACTCCTTGATTCCTTTATTAAATCTAGTTTAACAAAATAATCAAAAGCTGGAATGGAAAATTCTCTCCCTTATCTGATGAAAAATATCTTTAAATCATCCGCAAAAGAAATTGATTCCACTGGCCTCAGTCTGTGTTCCTTAGCCAATTCAATTTCGTTGTTGTTGTTGCTCCAAATACCCTTGGAGCAGGAGAGCCTACACTAAGTCCATTTGACCTTTCCGCACAATAATGTCACAAGCCAGGTTTTGATCACCAAGCAACTGTCTCAGGGAAATGCCCCAGCAGTACAGAAAATGAGCAGAAGAGCCCTGGATCTCCTGCACTGTAGAGAAAGGCTAGGAATCTCTCTCTCTCTCTCTCTTAGCTACATACCAGTGGTGAGCAAGCAGGAGGGTTTCGCCAAGTCAGATTCATTTTAATTCTGTGGCGGGAATGAATTTCAGAATGACTCAAGACAGATGAACTGGGGTTAGTTCAGTTTCTGTTGTGATAAATAATACAACTGTTAAAAACAAAAATAAGCTGAACTTTTTGCATATATTTTAAAGCATGGTTTCAAATAACCATGGAATAAAAAAAGGCATCAAAATTATTTTAAATTTTTGTTTCATACTTGAAATAAATCTTAATAATGTTAATGCAATTGTGTATGACTAAATAACGATGCATCAATATATTTTACAACATTATGAAAATGTGCCTGAAATGTATTTAGTTTTACGTAAAAGTATTTCAGAATACATATATTTCTCATTGATATTATTTTAATTAACCCGTGAGAGAGTAAAAAAGAAAGTAATATTATGATGAACATAATAACTCTCTGTTAATAGTGATTTTACTTGGAAGAGAAGGAAAATTTTTTTATTTCCTATAGAAACTTCAGAATACATAATATTAGTTATAATTTAAAAAACAAGATTGTAATGACTTCCATTATACAAAAAAAAAAAAAAAAAAAAAAAAAAAATCTCGAGAAATTTTTATTTTAGTTGGAAGTTTACAAATTCATAGTCTCTTAAAAAGTTTTTTAAATAAATTAGTAACAGCTCCTGCGCAGTTAAAGATTGTCTTAAAAAGATTAATGCTTGAATCAAAATCCAAAGAAAATGTATATTACACGTTAAATTATGAAATCTAAATGATTTGTAAGTACAAATATATACTTCTGACTCACTAAAAAAAAAGAACATATAAAAACATTCATTTAACTTATTTAAAATTGAAAGATATTCATCAGAAATAATTTTTGAGATGTTTATATGTGTTAATTTTTAAGTCTTTAAAAGCATTTTTAGTAGCATGAAGAGTAAAAAAAAAAAAACATTCGCAAAAAAAGGTGCATAATTTTAAGTAACGTATTCCGTATAATCTAGCAGACTTCATAGCATCGACCAAAGCATTAAATAAAATATCGGATATTTTAATTCTAAAGGAATCTTAAGTTACAATTTGTTACTTTAAAAAAATGTATATTTTTGAAATATAAATTCATTCAGTTTTTTAAATCTGCTGGCCAATATTCTACTATAAGCATTCAGAATTCGTAAAGAGACTGATAGAAATTCATCAGCTCAATAAGACAGGTATTTTTTTTCCTTCGGACTTTTATATAACTTTCTTTTTATTTTCTCTTTTTCTTTTTTTCAGATAAAGAAAAAGAGAAAATTAAAAAGAGCTTCCTCAATCAATAAGCCGCTATTTAGGTAGTTAGAGATTAATTTCAAAGACTATTATTTTAATGAATAATGCTCATAAAATTTTAAGTTATTCAAGTACGGGTAACTTAATTACATATATTGACAGCACTTAATTACTGTATGTAATTTTGCTCCTCGGTCAAATGACCAGGATGACACTTGAGCTGGTCACCCACTCTCCAGACATCCACAAAACAGACAGACTGACAAATATTGTTGATTAAGGGGACATGGTACGATTTACACAAAAATTTTTAATTTAAGGATTTTCAAAATTTTCTGGTTATCTCCTAAGTGCATATATTAAGTAAAACACATTTTGGGCTCAAAATTTCATAAAAAGTAGCCATTTAATTTTTTTAAGGAAAAACAAATTTGTGGAGTGATTTTAAAATGTTACTCCTACAAAAATTTACGTACACGCATGAAATTCGATTTACAAGTACGTCAAACTATGTATAACAAAAGTCGATATTGGTTTTGCGATAACATGATTGGTATTTGCACAGTACTTCTTTTTATGAATGCTTATTAAAATTCCTTAGAAAATGTATAAATTCTGGGTTCAATTATTTTAAAAAAAATAAGTGTTTCTTTGATTGAAAAATGCATACCAACTTTTGTTACATGTACTATTAGCAATAGGTAAAAAAAAATTCAAAGCATTAGGCACAGTAAAAAAAAGCCTTAGTATTTTAAATGAAGACAAACTGGTTATTTTATCTTTCTGAGATAAGTAATCTTAAAGTTTTGATTTGCCATAGGGATGTGAATAAAACCGAACGTAAAAGCTATCACCATTCTGCGCTTTTTAAGTGTAGAGCTTTCAAATGTTGTGGGGTTATAGAAAAGTATATAAAGAATAATTTAGGTTTAAAAAAATTAGATTTTTTTTCACCAATAGTACTGTGTCCCCTTAATGTCGTACTACTAAGCTACATGAGAGATATACTGGAAGGATTGAGTAATATATTATTTTGTACTTTTTAACTACTGTTTTTAAGAGGGGAGAAGATCTTCTGAAACACATAAAGAATACAAAAATAAGTAACAATTTTGTCAAATCTCAATCTTTGCCTTTTTTTAAATTTTATTTCAGGAGATTCTAACTTCCCAAAAAATCAAACAAAATGTTATACATTTCACACACAAACACACACAAATTATTCTCTTCATAGATGAAACCCAAACTTATAAAAAAAATTTCTAATAAAAGTACATCTACTTTTTTTTCAATGTGCTTTAGTTCATTGAAGTTTTAGTAGTAACAAAACAGTAATGACTTAAATAATGTGATTACTCGTACGTTCAGAAAATAGTGCACTGTCGTTTAACACATATTTTAATGGAGATCTTTAAAAATATTTAGAATGAGGCTGATATGGAAAGAATAATTTTCTCACACAAAGAGTTTTTTTAAAAAATAATAATAATAAATATTTGAATTAAATTCATGCTGCCCAAAACTCAAGCTAATTTAAAATTTTTATTATAAAAGAGATTCCATAATTCCAATAATTTAAAAATGCTGATGATTAAGTCGCAATATATCTGATTCTACTTGCGCATTATTATTTCTTTAGTTTTCAGCAATTTCTGTGCTTAATCGAGTATCTGCTAAAAATATATCAAATAAATTGGTGGATTAGTGAGAATTATCACTAACTACGCTGCATCATTTAGAGATATTCACTGAGAATGTCGAAACCATATTTTGTTTTCGGATTTTGTATGGATTTATTGGGATTACAGTAAAAACATCTTTTTCAATTAGTTAGAGAAACGTTTGCAGCAGATCTAGGGATGTATGTTCTTGTCAGTTTCGGGGATTTGTATTTTTTCTTCTGATTTGAAGGGATTATCACACTGATTCTGTGTCGTAACCCTGCAGTAGGGCTCACATGAGCACAGTCTCCTCATTCGACATCAAGAGAAATAGACGTGTTTACGTATCCTCTCAGTTGAAGAGATGGATCCTACTAACAGTGCATTCATTCTGCGCTTTGAGGAGTTTTTGCGTGACATCAACAAATTCATGTTAGAGATGAGTATTGCAAGTACACGTTTGTCATTAAAAATCACATTAATGAATTCAATGCCCTGTATCACGTTCGATTATCCTCCAGAAGCTATGGGAGCATCGACTGTAGAAAGCGCGAAAATCTGCATCTTATATGTGTGCAATAGAATTGAAGAATGGATTAATTTTTTTATGTCTCATGATCGATTCTATGGTACCCATATCATGGGTCAACAATTAATTCAAATGACGAAAAACTTCGAAGGAATTGCCCTAACTATGTTTGACCTTGCTGTCGAGTTTGAAAAAATAAATAGCACAAGAAGATCTTCGGCTGCCGTTGTTTGAATTTGCTCCGAGCTCCTTCTGTTGAAGCAAAAATTTCAGCTTTGCCGCTACAGACTTATTAAAGCTTGATTTTGAGTTATTTAAACAAGTATTATTAGACGAAATTCCATAAAATTTAAGTATTCATTTTGCTCAACTTCAATCGGCATGCAGTGGTATTGTATTTCGAAAACCTCACAAGAACTAATGAAACTATGTTTTGGAAATACGGTCGGACTAACGTTTGCACTAAATTTGACTATTTCAATTAACTTTGTTTTTAAAAACCTCATTGACATTTACATGTTTTTTTAATGTATTTTGATAAAGTTATTTTTTAATTAAGGGGAGAAAAGTAATTGTGTATTTGAAAGAAAAATGTAAATGTTATAAGAGGAAATCATTTACTTTGCTTCAAACGCTTATTATAATTTTGAAAAGTGAATATGGTGTACCTGATAATTTCATGTTTGTATAGCTAGAGTCTAGTTATTATTTATTAAAAAGAATAAAAATTAGTATGCCTAACTTTGGTCTCATAAATTACTCGGACCGTCCCCAAAAGCCCTCGTGTAGCTGAACAGTGGGACGTTATATATATAATATTCACTCACTCACTCACTTTGGACTCATAATTTGAAGATGCGCTTATGAATACAGTCTCTTGGAGTAAGGTAAGTCTTTAATAATTTAATTTAATTTATTTTCGATGCTAAAAGTGTTGTTGATTTATATATAATTAGAGCTTTTGTCTATTATTAATTCATACGACAAACACTTCATTTAATAATTTAATAATAATTAACTAATTTAAATAGTTTATAAACATAATGAATTAAATCACACAGTATTTCAATTGAGGTAAATGAACCAAATTTCGAGGCCTGACACAAAAATATTAAACATACATTAAATTTTTTTTTTAGTTAACGGAACAAATTTCTATTAGTGTTTATTACAGAGAATATCATGGAATAAATGCCGAAAACTGAAGTAGGTTCTATTTTATTTAATAAAATGTATTTGATGTAACACATATATATATATGCATCTATTATATATATCATTCTTAAAAATGGTCAGGAATTTTATAGATAATTTATAGATCTGAATTTATGTTAATTGAATAATAATAAGATATAATTCATTATATATGTATTTCTTTCATAATACTTTTCTTGCTACATTTTATATTATATGTTCTTATTTTTACGCTAAATTTTCTTAATAAAATAATGGATTGGAAAAAATTGCTCCAAAAATGATTCTTTTCTTCAAAATGATATATTTTTTTAAACTATGGAACACAAAAATTTGAAAAAATTATATTGAATAAAAGTAAATTTTGATTTTAAAATGTCCCAAAATATTTTTTTTAATTTTATCATTTTAAGTAATAAGCTTTATACAATGATTCAAATTCATTTATGTTTAAATTAGTTTATTAGTGTATAATTTATTGAAATTTATTACATCAAGATCTTTTCGTATTAAAATTACCCAAAATTTCGTTACTACCTTGTAAGGTCTCATAAAATTAATTCTAACACGGCACATTAAAAAAAAATTTCGAATCCTTTTGGAATGTATATTGCTTTAAAATTCGAATGATAACATTATTACTCCAAAAAACAAACACTATACAGATATGGAACAGACATCAATACTGTACCAATAAGATGCTTATATACATTTAAATCTTATTATACACTATTTAAAATTACATATTTGCAAGTATCAAAGTATTATTATGAGCACACACAATTACAATTTTACTAGTAAACATCAATAGAGTATAATAACAGTCGTATAATTTTTTCGAGTCTTTTCCTTTTTTTTCTTTTTAAATTTGTTGCTATATTTATTTTAAGATTGAATTATAAACATCTGAAGATAAGAAAACATTCATTAAAATTACATAGTTTGTTCTGAAAAATTTAGGTACTAAAAAGACATATTTGAAATTATACGTGATCGTTGATTTTATACGATTTTCAACTTGATCAAAATCATGCCACTTAAGAAACTTCATGTTTATAAAAGACAACTGATTGTACTCACATTTTATAAAGAAAACAAAATTAGTATAGTTCTCTTAGTGTAGTGTGTAATTTCATATTAAAAACAAAACTTAATGAAAATTCCAATTTTTTACATTAAAACTATATTATGACTTGATTTTTTTAAAAAACTTTTACAATGCCAATTTTTAGTAATAACTAGTCTTTAATTGCTTACATTAAGTTATCGAAAGCATGTTTTATGGGTATTAACTTCAGAAAGAAATTCATCATTATGAAATAGATTAAGGCAAGTAATCATATAAAAATATTTTCACAGAAAATTGTTGAAAAAATGTCTTTCAGTCTATCATAAAATTATTTAAATAATATTACATATCATAAAACTATCTGAGATGCCAATATCTATCATAAAATTATTTGAAATCGAATAATCTAATATAATATTATTTGAAAAGTGCCGAGTTCAATACAAAATTCAATAAAATGCTTTTTTTTCTATGTACTATTTTAACTAAAAAATTATTCAAGCATTGATTTTCTTTAAAAAATCAATTAGTTTTTCATATTGCGTTTCCAATTAATTTTAATAAGTTTTTTTTAGGAAAGGGTATTTTTATTTGAAAAGTAAAACAAATTGTTCAGTATTTCATTTTGAGTTAGCTCAAATTCTCATAACCACTTTAAAGGAATAATAATTCTTTTTTTACATTTAAATGAGTTATAATTATTAAGGATAAAAATATTAAAATTGTATAAAATTTTAAATTCAAAACTAAAATTATTCAAAACACACGATTTTTAATACCATTCACAACACAACTCACAAAAAACTTTTAAAAATGCGGAAAAGAAGAAATATATTTTAGAATAAAAATGGTGCTGTGACTTTTCACACCACAAGATGAATCTATTCACAAGTACTTCTAATCTATTGATAAGTACTGATTTATAATTAAAAGGGAGATGGTAAAGTTTATTCTGAGAAAAATAATTTTATTTAGTACATTTTATTAAGAAAAATGTTTTGTTATTCGATATTTTACAAAAGTTTTTGAATATTTCTTTTTTTAATACAAATATATTGTTTCATGTACAAATATTTAACGTAAGACTTTAAACAACATTTTGTAAAAAGTTTACTTTAAAAAAAAATTCTTTCATTGTGACAAAAATAGTTATCAGTGAATAAAATACCGTAGATTGTGATAAAAAAGGTTCCTATTATCATAAACTAAAGAATTATTTCTTTGAAAAATTTTCACAAAACTGTAATTGTTTTTGTCAACATATTTATTTCAAAAAAACAATTTCTTTACTACCGTATTATTACAGTTCTTATTTATTTGGAAACAAGTAATCAAACATTTAAAAGTTTTTTAAAAGAAACATTTTTTTCGAAAAATAATTGATTTTTCATCCTCTTTATCTCATACTAATTCATAACATTAAACACTTTCAGTCATGATACAAATAAAAAAAAATTACATTAACACTTCTTGATAAAATGCATTAAGTATATAAATTTCTTGAATTTATTTCATATACTTTAACTGAAACAGTGAAATACACCAGAAAATACGAAGTGTATAATATCTATAAAATAGAATATAAAGCATCTTAAAATAATTTTATATTGAATTGCATATATATATATATATATATATACTTACAATATATTAGTCCCTGTTGTTCAATTTCAAAAAGTAATTTTCAATTATAAATTTTCAAACTTAAAGGTTAGGCATAAATTTAGATGATTTTAGGGGATATTAGGAATTACTGATAATAGTAATCTTTTTTGTATATTAGATACATTAAAATTTCAGACTTTAATTTTTTTATGTTTGATATAAGTAGTAAAGAGAACTATGATTTAATGAAACTTTAAAAATGGAAAGCTAAATTATAGTTACTTTTATATTTTGATTATGGGTAACATGTAGA
Organism: Trichonephila clavata; assembly: GCA_019973975.1. Classification (NCBI taxonomy): domain Eukaryota; kingdom Metazoa; phylum Arthropoda; class Arachnida; order Araneae; family Nephilidae; genus Trichonephila; species Trichonephila clavata. Next base: position 145,033 of record BMAO01034745.1, read on the forward strand.
AGATTCGTAAACAAGAGCATCCTCAACTTTTTAAAAATAAAATGCATTTAAACTGTATAAATGAAAAAACAGAAAAAAGTGAAGCTAGTTATTATTCATAAAAATGATTTAAATAAATCTTAGAATTGTACATACTAAATATATATCAAAAGGCTTTTCGTCCGGTATTGAATATACAGTAATGACTAACGAATTATAAAATTATAAATTTAAAAAAAAAAGAACGTGGAAAGCCACGCGATAGAAGTGAAACTCTTTGGAGACGTTGGCCGTATAAATGCAGGAATAATCTAATTATATTAAACTGCTGAGATAACTTTAATCAAATAAAATTCGAACTTCATTTATTGTATGAAAATATTTTTACTCAATTTTCTGCATCAGCAAGAAAGACAATAGGTGTGTGGTAACTAAAGTAGGATATAAAAATCCTCGATTGTAGTCAATCAAGAAAATGCGAGAAAACTGCATCAATCGTGGTTCCGTATATTGTTTTTCCTTCTCTAAAATCAGTATTCATTGTCAAATTCAGTGTCTGTTTCAAGAATTCAATGAGTGGCTTTGCTTCTTCTGAAGCAAAATTAACATTAAAGTCTCCAGTTAAGATAATCGGCATTTAATCATCATTGAATCCAATGATTGTAGCAGCCTCTGATGTGTACAGCACTAAAACTTTATGGATACAGATGATAAAAGCTACAACAGAACTACCTGGTGATATATAGACTTTCGCCAGGAATTGCTGCTAGTTTTGATTTTTTTTCTTCCACGAAACTCTTTTCCTCTTTTTGCATTTGTTCTAGGCTATTTGACCACAATTTAATTTGATTCAATGGAAATAAAAATTAATAATATAAACTTAATGCATCACTAACAGAATTCACTGTATTTGTTTACAAGACGCTATCCATAGCGATTCTGGCGCGAACGTTAGTGACATATACACAATGCCCCAGACACTCCCGTAATGGGAAGAGCCATATAATGGAAATATTTTGGGTGCGTTTATTCGTTGAAAACGGCTCGTTTATTATATAAAAACTACGAAAATACGCCCCGCGAGTTCGTTACGAGAGTAGCAAGGGTACCCACTTAATGTCATCAATACCTAAGCGCCTTGCGTCCATATAGCAGCAAGATATACTTTTGATGCACAATTCCCCGCTAGCAATTGTCCAACTTTTTTACGGATATGACGCAAGTCACGTGGTGTATCCCCCCTGCTCTCTTTTCCTCCCGCTCACTGTCCCCTCACCATGGCGTCGTTTCGCGGGGATGGGGGGGGGGAATCACAACTTCCGTTCGCTTTTTCACTGTTACGCAAAACTGAGTAAATTTCCCATTCACTCCCGTCCGCAAAGAAGTTTCACTTCAAAAATACTTCTTAAGGGGGGCCGGCACGATATGCAGTATAGATAATGATAGCACAGATTTTAGGCTAGGAAAATATTAATTAATGAAAGGTTGAAAATTAAAAAAGAACGAAAACCTATCTCCAACAGAAACAGAATTCAAACCTTTTCAATGCATTGTTCTCTAAATAAAAACGCTCGTTTAAACATCTAACGAATAATTCTTAAAATCTCTTTAAATATACCTTTCAAAAATCTTTTCGTATAACTTTTTTAGGAAAATTTCATAGCAAAGATATTAATTATAAAAGTAATAAGTTACATCTTTCACACACTTCTTTGTTCTAGTGTTTAACGTTATAGAGTTTGGTGATAATTAACAAAAAAATGCACCTATAAATCATAAAGAACAAACAAATTGCATTACCTTTCCTTCTTCTTCAATATGTTTTGCTACTATTAAAATATCCACTGGCCAATAAGCAGCTTGCAAAAGAAATAATTCTCCCCAAACGTCTTGCAAAATGACAGACTGGTCAACAGGTGGCAAAGAACAGAACAACTCGTTACATCGGGCCCTTCTAAAACTGACCAAGAGAATATGGGCCGCAATTTGTCGAAATACCATACTAGCTTCAGGTGGAACACTACAGCCTAAAATAAAGAAAAATCACAAATTTCATGATGAATAAAATTAACTGTTAATTTACATTAAATATATATAAATGAAGATAAGAAATAAAAGTATAAATATTTTGTATGTTGAGCCTCATAAAATGACTCGAATAATTTATGATTGTATTCATTTGAAATATCAAAAGTTTTTCATTCATTTGATTACCTTTGTTTTAAGATTTGAGAAAACAGTACTAAAAAAATAAAATAAAATAAAGGGGAAAAAATGTGGTTTTAATAATGTTTAAAAAGTTGTTAAAAAGTTTCTCTTCAGGAGATTTTTTAAAATAAAAATAATATAAAGTTGATATTTTGTTGTCATAAAAATTACACCAATTATAAATAAATTAATTTTTTTCAGAATTTTTTTTTACATGAGTATAAATCAAATATACTTATGTCTATCATAATTTATGTGTTTCTAGGAATTTCTGTTTCTTAATTAATGTCGAGATCGTTCAATATTTCTCGTATCATCCTTTCATATTAAGTAGAGAAAATTCCTTTGTAAATACTATAGTGTTCAAATTAATCGGGGCAAACATCTTTTTCTAGCTTAAGTTGTATGTTATTACCAGTGACGACTCGAACTGCCTCAAAATTATTATATTTGTATCAAAGTATTGTGAAGGATTGAAATTTACTAAAACTTACTTGTTTGATTGGTTTTAGTGTATAGGTAGCTCAGTTGCGAGCATTTTAGTGTGGCAGCTGGTCGTTTAAATTTTGATTTCCGTGTAACAAGCGTTACTTTTTTTTGTTCAAAGATCGATATTACTCCGCGGAAGCGTTCTAAAACCATTGTTCTTAATGAACACACTTCTATGACTGTGAGAGATATAGCTACTGCAGTTGGTGTAGACAAAAATCAAGTGTTTCAGACCATTGTCTCCAAAAAGAAAAGTGAAAACGTGTGCCAAACAAAAACTACTCTAAGAGCTAATAAAATTCTAATAAGAAATAGAAAAATAAATCGAAGAAAGAGAATCATAGACCTTCGAAGGGATTTATTGGGTTATGGTATTGAAAGGAGAACTTAAGGCTTATGGAAGTTAGTCATAAAGCAACAAGACCGAGGAATAAACAATTACTTACAGAAAAAATAATGAAAAAACGTTTAGCATGGGCTAAGAAATACCAATCATGGACTGTTAACTACTGGAAGAAGGTGATTTTCAATCATGAAACATATTAATTTGTCCAGGGATACATATCAAGTATAGTTAGAAGAGGTTATGGTGAAACTTTGCTACCAGATAATAACCAATGGATTGTAAAACACCTTTCTAAACAGATATTTCGGAATTTTTTCACAACAAATGGCACTGGAAACTTAGTTCCTCTTACAGGCCTGATGAATTCTGTCAAATACACGGAAATGCTACGTAATAGATTGTTCCATTCATGGACACATTTGACGGAACATTTCATCATGACTTGGCCCCTTGTCACACTTCGAAGTTATTAAACTTTTAGGCTGGAAAATAAAATAAAAGTGCGTGATTGGCCTGGTAATTCACCAGAACTAAATCTTATTGAGAACTTGTGGCATATTCTCAAGAATCATTTAGCGAAGATGAATTGCGCTACAACAGAACGAATTATAAAAAGTGTTATACAGATGTGGTTCCACAATGATGAAATCAAGGACATATGTGCTACATTAAAAGAAAATACCAAGACGCGATGAAAAGGTTAGTTCTGCTAAAGGAGGATATGTTTCGTACTAATATAGAGATTTTTAAGTCTACTTAAGGTATGTAATGATTAAAAACCAAGGGTCTTGAAAAAATCGTTTTTTCCATTTGTCCTAATTAATTTGAACAGTACAGTATAATTTCTTTCAATATATTCTAATAATATAATTATCTTTCTCAGTAATTTGTGATTATATTTCTCATAATTTGTTGATTTATTATCACCTGAAACCGAATAAACAGCCCGTGAGAAAGAGAGTTAATAATACTTATATTACATTTTTATTTATTTTATTTATATTTGAAAATATTCGAATTAATTATATTTTTAAAAAATTTAGTTTTATTCGAATATATCACAGCTAATAATTTAGGAGTTGCTTTACTATTTCTTGATTCATCCTAATAATGCACCGTACTTAGTGACATTACCTAGTGTCTCTTTAACTTAAGGATTCTGCAATTTTTTCGTGAATCATGCTGATGATAATTTTAGAAATTATAATGGACAAATCTTCAGAAATAAAAGAATAATTTATTACCAAGTAAGGGCTTGATTAGTGTAAGACTTTTTTATGTATAAAAATAAAATTACAAACATTAAGGATACGGAATAATTAATCCGAATAGTGAGTAATCATTATATTAAACTCTAACTGTTTATTCAATATTAACTGTTTATACGTACAGGTACATCTGGCTACCGTTAATAAAAATATGTTTCATATATTAACGTAACAAATATAGATCTGAAAACTAATTGCAGTAAGACGACTTTCCAGCATGGTGGTTGAAGTGATTTTCCCTGCGGAGCGTCAATCAGAAAAAAAAAATGAATTAAATTTTGTGCCACTCTTAAGTCTATCTCTTTTATTTAAACTTTTTAAATAAAAATAAAAGATTCGTTTGATAAAAAAAATAAAACACAAATCCAAATTTTCGTAATTTATTAAAAGATTTTTCTACAGCATTTTTTTATTATTATGAATTAACATATTAAAAAATTAAATTGTTAAGGAATAAATTTTTTAAAAAAAAATATGACCGGAATCTTGAAAAATCAATTAAAAATTTTTTTTTTATAATTTAAAAATATATTTTTCTTTATGCACCGAAAACTAAACTCAGTGGCGCAACAGCCCATAAGGACCATGACCTATTGTGCCTATCTCAGTATAAGTGACCTTGGGCGTTGAGGTGCATGAGCTGATATTCCGGTCAAGTGGTCAGTCTGACGCGTCAAATGTTAGCTTCAGGGTCAAATGTTACACATTCCCAAAAGTTTGAGAAAATCTTTAATACAAAAAAAATTTGAAATATTGAATATATTTATAATCAACGTCTTAAGAGCACTTCCTAGAAAGAAGCTCAAGTTTTTATCCTATGTGAACATTTTATTCAATTAAATAAAAAAAGTAAACATTGCTTCAGAAACAATGTTAATTTATTACATGTGGGAAAAAAGAACTCTGTTTATAAAATGATGAAGAGTTTTTTTATGAATAAATAAAGCATTTTTTAAAAAAAATTTTATACTCACACATCTGAAAAAATTTCAGCTTCAGGCAAACTTCAAATACAATCCTACATTAATACCTCGACTTAGCTTCTCCGATTTACGCGAATTCGGAGTAACGCGATTTTCACACAAATCTCGCCCCCGATTCGTTCTTTTTTTTTCTATCACTTAAACTCAGTCTGAATACGTGCCAGAACCTGATGAAATTGGTAATGTGGTTGAAGAAGTTGTCGATCTTTGCCAGGCAAATAAATTTAGAAGTGGGTAGTGATGACGTCCACAAGCAGGAGCTGACAAATGATGAGCTCATAAAAATCGATGAGCGACAGCAAGACTGAAGAACTTGAGTCTTTAGACTCGGTTCAATCAGGCAATCGAATGACCGTTCCTAATTTGACAGAAGGCCTCAGTTTAGTTGAAAAAGGGTTACAAATTTTACAAAATACATACTCTAACGAAGAGAGTACTTTTTCAACAAAACAAGAAATAAAAAAATTATTAGCATGTTACGAGTAAATTTTGCAGGAGAAAAAGAAGTCTTTGAGCCGGCTTGTTAGATTTTATGAAACCTTCTACATCAAAATAACCTCAATTTGCGATTTTGTAATTGTGTTATCTAAGATTTTACAAAACATTTTTTTTCTAAATTATTATTTTCTTTTGTCTCCGGCCCCAACTAAAAGTAATTTATATGTATTTATATGCGAAATTATACCATGAGTTATGCGGTTATCACTCAGTCCTCCCCCCCCCCCCATCGCATAAGTTCAGGGTATCACTGTAAACTAATATTAAAATAGAACAAAGAAAGTCTGAAAAAATGTAGGAATAGTGTATAAAAATTGTAAGACTTTGTCCTCCCATAAATCATCAGTTTCTGTTATAGAGTAAGAATTAAAGCGCAATGAAGTTAGATTTGTTTCATTTCTAGTGACACTTCAATTATAGCGCGAGCATTTTCAATGTTTAAGTTCTTTTGATAAAGAGAAGTACCGAATTCTCTTCAAAATTATCTCTTGCTCTTCTTATGAAGATTACTTTTAAGTTCTGATGCAGTGGTGTTTATTATTTATTTCCCTTTTCGCTCTCAGATAATCTTACCAGACCATTCAATTTATAAAGGAAACGTGAGGAGTGAAAGATAAAACTTGATGTACTTTTTTTCCACCTGGCACCTGCATTTTGGCCGGTATAATTGAAACAGCTGCTAAGCGAAAATAGTAAGTAAGCAAATAAGTTATGCCAGATTAGGTATACGTGTCTCGTACTATGGACAAGTTTCATGAAGTAGCAAGGCGTTTCTCAAACTGTGGGGTGCGCCCCACTAAGGGGGCGTGATAATTCTTCCAGGGGGGCGCGAGAAAGTCAAAAAGTCGAAAATAAAAAATTATTAATTTACTAAAAGGAAGCAAACAAACTATACATTCGAGCATAAAAATAGAATATACATTTACATTGATATAATATACTAATAAATGTATCAGTTCTGCACAATTTATTTGATCATTAATTTATCACTACTATGTTAAAAGCAAGTTTAATAATTACTAATGACGCCATGGACATGTCATATACAAAATTATGTACAAAACTTACTACTTATCTTGATATTTTGTACTGTTTATAATTAAAGTCGTATTGTAGCTTTAGCATCAAAGTACACTATTATTGAATTCAGTACATTGTTATTGTCTAGAGGGAAGCGCGTTGAAAGTTATGATTGAAAATTTGGTCGAAAATATAGAAAGTTTGAGAAGCACTGAAGTTGCAGATTAAGCTGTACAGTTATGGATTTGTGATTTATAAGTAATTTTTAATAAGATTGGTGGAAAATAACTCTTAGATTTATTTATAAAGAATCCTTTAACAAGATAAGAGCTAATGATTAACGAATCATTTGATCTTACAAGAAAAAGCATACAGATGTTGATAAATTCACTTTTTGGTGATTCTGATTAAAATTTTCACTTTCATGGGTGTTCTTGGAAATGTTGATATGTGACATTCTTTTAAAACTTAGAATTTGAAGGATTAAAAATTTTCAAAAACTTAACTGCAATTTTCTTAATTGGAATACTTAAAAAGAATTAATTAACTTGTGAATTTCATTAACTTTTTGTTTTAGGCTAAAAAAGTAGACATTCCTTTCAAGGTCTTCCACAATCAGTCATTTCATAACTATGTGATATGTATTTGATATGCACAGAGCCATGCTTAAGAATATTATATTCTCAAATGTACAATACTTTTAGCGGAAAAGAAAGATGAGTTAGTTCAATAAATCTCTTTTGAATATTTAATCAAATTACACAATTTACAAATTATCATGGAATCTAAAAAATCGATAAATTTAAGGGAAGCTTAAGAGTTACGCACATAGAATTTTTCAGGAAAACATTTTTGTTCTGTTACAAAATATATATATATACAAATAGAAATAATTAAAAAAATACCAATATTAATAAATAATAAATAGTATAATTTTATCTAATGAGAAAATCATCACATATTTCAATGTTGGATTATTTTTTTACATTATTCTTTCTGAATATGAATATTTAAGATCAATAGATATTAATTTTTTTAAATTAATGTTTTTGAATAATTGGTGATAAGAAAATTAAAAGTTATAGTTTTATTAAATACATAAATGACTATACATGGTTATATAAATAATTAATGGTTATAATTAAATAAATAAATAAAATTTATACTAAGGACCCTTTTTCTTTACAAAAGAAAAAAACATAAATGGGTGGCTATGTTAACATTCTGGCTTCACACATTTTTGATTTTTAGAATCTTTTTTCTCCCATTATTTCATATTTCGAATCAATTCACTTTAAAATTAATTTATCAAGCAATTATATAAAAAAATAACTTCTTTTTAAAAAAGTACGAAAAATTAAGAAATAATAATTGTAAAAGATATCTAGGAAGCTAAGCGTTTTCAATTATGCTTAATTCTGTTGCTTTTGCGGCCTTTGCATCAAATTATTTCATAGTTTTTCTTTCAAAAAAAAAAAAGTGTGACTGTTTGCACCAATTTCTTTCATTAATGCGCCAAGACGAAATAAAAACAAATTATGAAATAAGCTTCAAATATATTTCAGTAAAAATAAATAAATAAAATAAAATAAAAATTAAATTAAATTAATTCATGTAGTGATCTTGTGAGAAATAACTCCCGAATTTTGGTTAAGTTTGATTAATATAATCTTATTTCAATTAACTTTAAGTTAACAGAAACATAAATGAATATAATTTTCGGTGGTTAAATTGCAATACTTTCCATAACTTTTAGAAAAAAAATTCTGAATAGAATCTCGTTTCGTAAAAATTAATGAAGAATTCCTTTTCTTAGACACTAAGCCATGTATTTTGTGTTAAAGTATTGTTGTTAGTGCTACACATTAACTTTTATAATAATACACGATAAATTCCCGTGACTCGTTCGTCTGGCGTTCTTTTCCTTTCTTCGGCATGCAATGAGTAATTTGTTGATTCAGATGAAAGAAAATGGGTGATTTAAATGAGGAAGTTGCTTTCTCTATACTCAAGAAATAGTAAAACGTGTGATCCCTGTCCGTGAAAGAAAAATCAACTTTAGTTTTAATTTAATAAGCAGAAGAGGGCTACATTTATTATCTGAACAAAATCACGTTTATATTCGCGCACATAAATAAGACAATAGTGCAAAGTTCATAATGTATATTGTAGAAACTTTTTAGAATCACACATTTAACGGTATTACCGTATTTATTTGAGTCTAAGCCGCACCCAAAATTCTCAACAAGTTTGCAAATATATATATAAAAAAAACTGTAAAAGGTGTATCGATATGTGATATTTACGAAACTTTAAAAAAATTAGATGAGAACTAATAAGAAGTGAATAATTAATTTATTTTACTAGGATTAAAAACTTTTAGTTCTTCCATTTGAAAGGGGTAGAAACTTAGTTTCCTCTACCTAACAAATTTTTCCGCCTTCGATTCTAAGCCGCTTCAGAGTTTCAGTTGCATTAACATTGGAAAAAAAAGTGCAGCTTAGATTCAAATAAATAGGGTAGTTTAAATTAAAAAATATATCCAACATAATACTAAATAAATATCAATTACTTCGTTTTTTAATAGAAAATATCTATTTTACTTTGAAACAACTTTGATGTTCGACAAAACGAATAGAGGGAATATGTAAAGATACTTATTCAAAAACCAGGGCTCTGAAACGTAATTTTTTTTCTCTCGTTCCGGTTCAACTAAAAAAAATACATATATCGGTTCAGTTCCGGTTTTCCTTCCGCCAAAAATAACGGTTTTCGGTTAAGTTTCGAATGAGTAATTTTATTTTATGTATATTCTTCTATTTGTACAAAAATATAATTCAATCATAAACAAAATTGTAATTATATGGCTGACATGCAATGATTATGATTAAATGATTGACGTTTAATTGGAAAATATTGATGTTAGTTGCAGTAACAAAAAGACTGAAGATAGATCGAACCGAAATAAACTGATATTTTTTTCGGTTCAGTTCCGGTTTTCGGTTCAGTTTTGGTTCGAAGCCCCCTGTCAAAAACAAATTCACACACACTATATATCATATGCCAGAATCTTTACAAAATCATAAATTATCCCTTCTTTACTTTTCTTGTCAGTATAAGAAAAAATGTGAAATTCAAAAAGCTTCACACACACACATAATTAAATCTACTCTAGATTTAAATCTTTCATTCGAGGGGAGTATAGTTATCTAAAATCCTTCCGAATGTTTTCAACTATTATGATTACCTAGAATGATTCTTATTGAAAAGAAGTTTAATCTTTAAAATGCTGCAAATTCTTCTCTAATTGAAAAAAAATGTATGATGAAATATTTAATATAAAAATATTAATATATATTTCAGATAATATTTCATTAATCATAATATCAATATCATGATTTCAGAAGCAAAAAAAAAAAAATGAACTTGATTTATTGAGATGTAAGATTAATACAACTTATTCTGTAGATTGTTACGTAGTTAACCTGGTTGGAAACTGAAAGAGAAAAAAACTATTTTATTTATTTCATCTATTATATGGTCCGCGCTGAGTGGAATAGTATAAAATAAAATTTGACGTGATAGGAGATTTTTGCACGTTAAATCTCTATAGTTGAGTATCATAATTTTTATAAAGTGTTAAATAGAGAATATTCGAGAATCAGCTGATCGAAATTAGATGGCTTGACAACGATAATTTTTTATGTAATATGACAGTACTCGAATCGAAAACATGTCTGCAATCGATCATTTTTCATTTTTTTCATGCAAATATACTAATGAAGACCATAAAATTTATTGGTTTTTGATTCTCACCAAGCATATATCGACTTTGCACTGGAAAAGGAGGTATTGTTGAAAATCTTGGTCCAGGAAATACCGGTCTGAAAGCGCTAACAGGAGTTTCATTTCCAGAAAAACTTTTCATAGATCTCGAGATACTATGAGGATTTCTCGGAGTTGATTCTGTTTCGGCGTGGTTATTGGCCACTTCTAAGCTTTCTTTGGTGACTTTTTTACTATTTCGTGGGCCTCTTTCTTCTTGAACAGCTGCAAATGATAAATCAGTCACAAATTATGAAGCAAAAAAAAAAAAAAAAAATTTTTTTTTTGAACAATTTTATTGCAAAAATGAGTCAAAATTTCTACTCAATTTTTCATAAATTAAATTAAACAGCATACAGTCAAAAGTACCAATTGCTAGAATGCTTAAAAACAATAATGTATGTATCAGGCATTAATAATACTAGAGATTTAATAAAAACTTCCGGATTGTATTTTTAGAGTTGACTATTAAACAGACATTACAAATATCCGATGGAATTGAACATGCAAAACACCACATGATATTGCAAGTATTCGATTTTGATTTCACAGTATTTTATTTTTTTCTAAGGAAAGTAACTTTAATTTTTATTTTCATGAAAAAAGTCTTGAGCTACATATCTTCAAACGTATCACTTTAAATGTTATTTTTTATACTAAGTTGACCCTATTATAATAATCTCCCTAAACTTGTCTCCTAAGACAATCAGATTCAGAAAATTTTGAAAACTGTCCCCCCCCCCCCAAAAAAAGAGCAATCTACGATTATACGCTCGAAGTAATTACCAACGAATTTGTACCATATTGATATTCATTTTACATATTCATTTTTTATAGTATTTCATTTCTTAAGTTAACTTAGAAACTTAAATAAGTTTTCATTTTAGTTAGAACGTAGAAAAAAATTTCAAGCAATTTCAATTTTCTGTATGACTATACTAAGTGAAATATCATTTATTAATTACAGAGTTATAAAAAGAGGTATTTGATTCTCTTAATAAACTTAATATAGCAAAACTCATGTATATTCAACTGAAAGTGTATCTCAAACATCTAAAGGATGCTATTCTCGGGAAAAAATCTGTTATTGATTGCAGCAAGATCACGACTATAATCACTCTGCTACCCCGACAAAGAGTGTAAGTGACAGCAGGAATTTCATATAAGAGGAGAAATAATCCAAAGCAATCTGAGCTTTATTTCAGTTCTTGCCAAATCTGTAACCTTTACCTATATACAGCGACCCTTCCTAATACCAAAAATACACAAGAAAACTTCCTAAATAACAAGTTTTTGTTTATTTTGCTGTAGCTTTAATGTACAACTCGACCTTTATCATCAGCTACTGACAATCAAAAAATATTGATTATTCTTTACCTATTCCTCTATAGCAGTGATTCCCAAAGTAGTCTATATAGACCCCAGGGGTCCACGACAGTAAAATAATAATTTGGGGGTCCATGAGGTGTAAATGGGGGTCTACGATTGTGGCTCTTATTAAACCAGATCGTGACTAATATTAAAAGGAAATTTAATCAAGTGGAAACTAGATTTTCCTATTTAACAGATTTACTTACTAAATTTAATGAAGTTTATTTGCAATTACATGCGGCAGCATAAATGTGTTATTAGGACTACATTTCACACAGCCTTTCTTGCCAGAATTAAGCTAAAGAAGCATAATTTTGGACGTCGCCAACATTTAAATGCCCTTTTTTTAGATTTTGAAACTAGGTTTGAGAATGTTTTGACTATCGTAGTACCACAGAAGACAATGAATTCATATGATCACTTTGAAAAAAAAATTTATAAGAATCAAGCACTAGGAATATGCAGTAATGAAGATCTTAAAGTAAAGTTTAGAAACGATGTCAACAATTTTAGCTTTAAAAAGATATACCTGTTATTAATTCCATATTATGGAATATCTTGAGAAAACTTTTAATTGTTTTTTCGATTGAGAAGGTGTGTTTCCCAATCTCCAAAACAAAAACAAAAAAACAAAAAAAAGAAGAAAATATTAGACACCATTAACCGAAGAGATATTTAGGGTTAAACCCTGATAAGATTGATGTCAAATGTTGAAACTTTATTATTGCATCCCCAGATTCCCCCCTCCCTCAAAAAGAACTTGTTTGTTGCACAGTTACTTTATGTAACAGTTATTTTATGCATTAGTTAAATTTTAATTTAATTAAGTAACTAATTAAATTAACTAACATGTGTTTTCTTAAATTTTAAACTCTTCTATACTTCACTACAGTTAAAAATTTTAATCTTTTAAAGTAAATAGCTCTCTGCCTGCTGTCAAAAACACATTTAAGTTGATAAATTTGCACAAATTTAATATTAGGAAATTAGGGGGTCTACCACAAACTGAAAAACCTGCCAAGGGGTCTATGAGGCTAAAAAGTTTGGGAACCTATGCTCTATAGGAATGAATTTCTGATTAACGTCTTAGGTAAATAAAATGAATGCTCAATTAATATATTTATCAGAAAATATTCCTGACATTTTTCTATTGAAACTAAGACTAACGGTGGACCAACCTCCATTGTACAAATTATACAACTCTTTATACTCATTGCTCAAACTGTAAAACTGTAATTTACATGTATAATGCAGTTTTATTTTTTTACCATTATTTTATAAGCAGGTGAAAAAAATAAATTTCGAGTCTTCATCTCCGCATTTTAATTTGTACTTCAATTTAGAGCCTCTTCACGAACAATGTTTCTAATCACCTTTCCCTCTAAATTGCACTGAATTTGTATTACGTCTTTGCTTCTGCATCTTGACAGAGCAACATACAACTGTCCATGAGTAAATCTTGTTTCTTTCGATGTTGCACATAAACTGACTTTTTCAAAACTCTGTTTCTGTTTTATGATAAAAATTGTAATAATTAAAAGTAACGCCGTCCCTTTCATTATAATGGCGAAATCTATTCATTCAATATTATTCGAAAATATATTATTCGAAATATATTCATTCAATTGAAACTGGGCGAAATATTGGCGATACAGCGAAGTTGGCATCATTTTTGGCGAACAAATTTGGGGACCATTTCTTGATATTTGGTGACCATATGGATGCTTCAGGAAACTAATAGAAATTCTATTATATCACGATCTATGACGTAAGTGGATTTTTCGAGAAAACGCTGGAAAGTAGGGAGGACCCCCTAGGCAAATCGTTCTTGGCACTCCTCTTCAGTTAAATTCAACTTTTCTTACGACTAATTATACCTTATGTATAAATAAATTTATAACAGCATCACGAATTTTTTTTTATAAAAAAAAGGAAAGATAAAGGATAAAAATAGGAATAAAATAAATAAATAGGGATAAAAGTTATTTGCAAAGGAGAATTTTAGCCACTAAATGGGATATGTATTTGAAGAATCAAATTCTTAATTTTGAAAGTTATTTAAAATTTTAATAAAGCGTTAAACAATACATTTCACATGCATTCGTGTTTATCTTTATTGCTCTGACTGTACATGGCAAACTACTATGATTTTGTTTTCATTGTAAAGTTACTATATTGGCGACCTCAATAAATAACTTTCACAGAGTCAGCTGTCTTGTGCAAAAATGTTAATCCTTTAAATTAAATTAAATCCTTTCACTCAAAGATATATCGAGAAAAAAGCTAAATGACAAAGAAACAATCCTTGAGATAAATAAGGCAGCCTCACAACTGTATTAAAATTCTTAATAATTTTATTCTATTTCCATTTTTTTTTAATTCCTGATTATGTATAAAATACTATAATATACCAATGGATTGATAAAACTTACTGAATTTTTGTTCAAATTTTACTTTAACCTGATAAGAATTATAAGAGAAATTTATCACTGTTATAACATATTTTTGAAAAAATTATATTCATGCTCGGTAAAAGCAAGCATATGAAAAGTCAGATACAATTTCTTAGATGTTAAAACAACAGTCCCCTCGGGGGCTAGTTATATTTTAATTCCTCAAATAAAATGAAACTGAGTATTAAATGCTTAATCTACAAAACTACTAATATTGTGTTTGTTGCGTCAACAACTAATATCATAAGTACAAATATAAAACGTACACGATTCACAAATATGATAGGGATTAATTTTTGAGTATATTTCTTATACACAACCAAAATCAAATGCAAAAATAGTCTTCGTAAGGTATATTTTCTGTATTAAAGCTACACAAACAGATTCTCTTCATATTCTATTTGTACCCTCCTCTTTAGTTCAGCTATACATTCAATTCTATTTTATTAATATTTTTTAAAGTATTGTTTCAATAGTTTTATCATACACATGGTACTTCCCCGTAATGGTAATTTACTGTATAGTTGCACTTAAAATACTATCTTGATCATTTAATGATTAGATTTAAAGTAATTTTTAAAGCTTAAAACATTCCATTATTGATTCATGTACATACCATTTCTATTCATGTTCACTCTAAAGCATTTCTGCAAACGGCAGAAAGGGCACCAATTCCTTCTTGCTTTATCCACAACGCAATTTCCTGTTCCAGCTGTAAAATTAAATGAAACATTCTACTAAAGAAGGTGTTTATTGAACTACGAAAAAAATGTAAGTATAGTCCTAGAAAAGAAACAGAAGAAAAAAACTAGTCTTTAATATTCACTCCTAACTTTGGGAAAGGTCTCCAGAAACATGAAGTTTTTTTTTTAGAGTGTTTCAATTTTTTTGTTCCCTTTTCAATACTTTATGTAAAATATATATAGAAGCAGAATATACTTCACTCACATTTTAAATGTTATCTGAAGTTCAATGTTGTTGTTTTTTTAATGGTCATTTAACATAGAAAAAGTAAAGATATAAGATTTCAACCTCTCAAAACTGCTAGGAAGTTCAGTGAGTGAATATTAATGTGGCACTGCTTAGCAACACCAGGGCTTTTAGCGACGAACCGCGTAATTTTGAGCCATGGTCAAGTGACGCGGACGACAACTGAGCTGGCACACCCTCTCCTAACTACCACACCAACGGGAGGACGTTTGAGCTCTCGACAGATTTAACGTACATCGCTTCCCTACACGGAAGGTCTTTAGTGGTACTGGGCTCGAACTCATGACACTCTAGCCAAGATCCTATATCTTGACCACTTGGCTACCGTGGCCACGCTATGAAGCTCAGAGAGGAGATCCTAGAGCCCTATATTTGAAATTTCAAGGTCGGAGTTGGTCGATGGTTACATGGAAAATTAGTACATTTACCACATAGATTGGGCAGCCAAATCTCTGCTGGCCTTATTCCAATAAAATATGTCTGAAACGCTCTTGGGAAAGCAATTGTATTTCGCTATTCCCCTCGGATAACCAGTCGGAAGCTAAAAACTGCCTTGGTGCAGTACTGAGATCGACTTCCACAGAAACTCTTCAAATTCCTCCTGTCTAGTATGTCGTCAAGCTGTGTGACTTGTCTGACTGCGAGACAGGATCAAATCCCATATATATATATATATATATATATATATATATATATATATATTACACTCATTTTCAATTCGATATCTTAACATGGATTTTGGATATTTCTGCACTGTGAACTTTAATGATAATCTTGCGTACATAAAATGAATTTGGAATGAAACATCTCTTTTTCTGTTATAAATGTACATTCATATGAAATTTCTTTAAAATCTATGTATAAGTTTTTCAAAAATTCGACAGATTATACAAAAAATTCTTAATTTTGGGCAGAATCAGATCATATTACAACCCCAAGCTCATCATTTCGAATTTCCGAATTCACATACCCACTAGTATATCAGGGACAACGAAAACATCTTTAAGACTACTTTTATAACTACTATTATACAAAAAGAAAGTGGATAAATTCAGTGGCGTAACGGAGAATATAACCCTGTAAAGTAAAGTTTTGGGCCCAAGCTAGATTTTACAAAGGATTGTAAGACCGTAACATAATGTATCTATACATAAATTGGTTAAATGTGTACTTGGCCACAGTCAGGCTTTGGGTCCCCCCCAGGTGATGCGGAGGTGTACGTTACGCCACTGGATAAATTTAAATTTTTTACATATGGTAGATGTTATCTAAATGGGCATATACAAAATGCAGATACACCCCCAACCAGAAACCAACTCTTTTTTTGCACTGTCTTTTTTACACGATTTGAAATAACACGGTACAAGAATTTAACGATTTTCTTTACACGAACTTTTTGTTCTAGCACGAATCCGATTCGTATCCTTTGGATAAGAACGATTTGATCGAATTTATGACACTTTATGGTAATGAAGAAGTCTACAATGACGAAGTCGAAGATGAAGTTCAGCTATTAACAGCTGATTCAAATTTGCTACAATTATAGAACAAAACTTTCTTACTCATGACCCTAACATAGAGCATGCAAGTTTTATGTAACAGAATATCAAAACTAAGCAACTTAAGAAACCAAAAGAACTGCCGTTATTAACAGATTTCGTAACAGCAACAAAAAAATCCCACCAAGAGTCGTTAATAACGAACGAAATTCTTCATTTGAAGCAAAGCCGATAGTTGTGTTAGACGTATCTGACTCATCTACTAATGATAGCATCTTTAATTCAGCTCGTAATATAAACGTATACGCTTGTTAATGTACGCAAATAGCGATGAATATAATTCTTAGTAGTTATATTCCTAATTAAAATTTTAATTTTTATAAGTTGTATGTACTATAGACTAAATTTTCACTGTACACTAATTTTACTTTTTTTTGTAATAAAAATAAATTGTTTTTGCTTTATACGTATATAACTTGGATTTCATTATTACCTTTTTTGCACGGTTTTTTGGCGAAAATATTTAGAGTTTTTTCATCTTACACGATTTTTTAAAGTTGTGGAACATATCCACGAATTTACCATATGTCACGCGTGTTTTTTACACGTTTTTTTTTGCACGGTTTTCTAAGGAACGTATTTACCGTGTAAAAAAAAGAGTTGGGTGTACTTGATCACAAATCTGTTTTCATTTAATAGATGTTTTTGATGTAAACATGATAAAAAGCAACTTGGAGTGAGAAAAAGAGAGAAATTAGCTGGAATTAAACCCTATTCATCGGTCAGGGTGGCGCCTACTGGGGATAATGCGATATTTATCTAAAGAATTATCAAGGATTACTGCGAATCAATTACAGCAAGAACCCCATATCATTTTTCGTATTTCCGTGGTATTTTTATGACACTTAAAGGGACTTTATCTCTCTCTCTCTGCTTGCGCGGGTTTATTTTCATTACTCCTTGAATGATGAAATCAAAGCTAAAGAAATATAACAATTTTTGTAAAGACTTACCAATGCAGCTGTATACTATTCCTCTTCTAATACTTCGTTTGAAAAAACAACTGCATCCATCACAACAAAATACCCCATAATGTTTTCCATAAGATTTGTCGCCACAAACTAAGCAGGAGACAGGAACAGGAAGTGTTCTTCCTAAGATAAATAAATATCATACCCTGTATTTTTGATATTTCTGTTATGGTGTAGTTCAAAACACATTTTGAAAATACCATAATTTATATTTGATAAAGGCATAAGTACCGTATAATCCGGTGTATAATGTGCACTTTTAACACACAAAAAACATCTAAGTTTGCGGGTTTAAATTAGACTTCTATATTTATCGAAATACTGTTTATTTAAAGGAAATGACATAGCTTATGAACTTGAAAATTTGTAGTTCTAGAAGAATACTATTTTTCCAAAAGTTGGGATGATACTTCGAATAAATTATTTCAAAACATAACAGCATTTTATATGTGCATTTCAGGTTTCCTCGTAAAAAAGGGGGCGTGCGTTATACGGCGAATATATCCAAAAATTAAAAAATGCAGCTCGAAAGTATAGGTAAGCGTTATACACTGGGACGCACTATACGCAGGATTTTACGGTGTTTAAAATGATTCATTTAAAACAAATTATAACTCTCATTTAGATCCTCTTTTTGAAGAGAATTTTTCTCTTTGTAGCATTTGAATTTACATATAAAATGTTGCTTGCTATTTTAAATGTCTTATTGTTGAACTAGAAGGAGTATTTAATTTTTTATAACATAAAGTGGGAGCCTTTTTTTAGATACAGTTGTAAAAGAACCTTAGCTAAACTCGAAACACATTTGCAGATAGAAAAAATTTCATGCTAATTCACAACATTGAAATTCATACATCTCTTTATAAGACTGAGTTTTAAAATCTGAAAACATTCCGTAATTAAGCAATTCAGTTCCCTTTACTTAAAAGCCTAAGAATTTTCGTGTATTTTGACAATATATCTATATTCATACGAATAATAATCTAGAATCATATTCTATTATAATAAATTACAGCAAATATATATATATATATAAGTAAAAGATTCTTTATATATAATAATCTCTATAACCATAATGAAATTGAAAATTCACTAATAAATTATCAGAATTTTGAGTAATATTTTACAAAATATTTGTTTATTTAAAGAATTAATTAGTAAAATGAAAATCCAATTAGCATTATAGGGTATATGAGGCGAAATATGTAACACATTTTATACCAGAAAAAATAAATCAACTCAAATGAATTGAGTAATAAAATAAATATGCTTATCTGAATTGGGCAGAAAAGTCTGAGAAAAATATCAAAGTAGGGAACCTTTCTTTCAAAAAAAGTATTTCGGCTTCAGTTTCTATCTTTTAACATTATATGAACATAGTTTTAACCACTTATTTCTTTTGAAAATGCATGTTAATGATAAGGCAACTAGTCGTGACAAATTTTGCTTTTTATATACAGGAGGAAGAGAGCTAAATACTCTAATTGTTTAAATTGTTAATACTCTAATTGTCCGTTGTATATGGCATAATGAATGAACAAGGGAATTGTAGTAGTAATGATTGAACGAAAGATAAATATCTTAGCAGAATGGTTCTCTTAAACGTTATCCCACACGTAATTCTTCGTAGAAGAGGCCCAATTTTGTAATGATTGAATAAAAAGGTGATTATTGTAACTGTAATTGAAGTATATATGTGCTTCAAAAAATTCCCCCTCCTCTCTATAAAACAAAAATACCATTCTAAGTAAAAATAACAAAATTTACTTAAATTTTTCATACTTTTATAAATAAACTTTTGCTAAACCACTTTGGATAAACAAATCTCTTGTTTTGTCAACTAAATTATACATAAGACATAACATTTCTAAGAAATAACAATCATTTCTTTTGTCAATTAGTACACCGTTATTCATTAAGTATGAACCTGGAAAATCCGTCATATTAAAATTGGTCCCTATGCTTTTTTAATTAGAAGGGTCTCAATGCTGTTTTTAACACTTACTCAATTTTTATTACAAAATAATTTTATTCATAATGAACTAAAAACCTTAATTTAATCACAAAACTTGTGTTACCTATCTTCTAAAGAAAGCTTGTGACGGGGCTATCTGCGAGAATTCATCACTAATCCTCTTGGGAAACTTTGGGGCCAGCATTTTTACTATTTAACAGCTTCTTCGGGAAAAACACGAGATAGTTATATGCTAATTAGTTCAACTATATAAAGTCTAGATTTCGTAAATGTAGGGAGAAGGAGTTGCCAAGCTGCATGTAAGTATCGTCGGTGAATTGCTTCAACGAACTTAGCGCGCATTTGATAGTGATCAATTATTAAAGTAAAGTATTAAATTAATCATTGAAAGAAATAGATTCAGTACCGACCTGAGGTTAGCAAGAGTTCGTCTCCGTGTCCATTCTGATAGCTGAGATTACTTAGACGGAATATTAGATTTGAGTATTAGAATTGAGGATTAGGATTAATTGAGGTATTAGGGAATCACTCCTAGGTTTCCACTTATAATTGAACTTGTGATTGTTATTGTGTTGTCTGTCTTAAATAAATAATTGTTATTATGGCTTTTGTTGGTGATAATATGTTTCCTCCCACACTTAGAGACGCGTCGGGTGGTGCGAACTCGGTCCAAAATAGGACAGAACCACGACAAGCTTTTTGAATGTTTAAAAAAATAAATCATGAAACTAGTTTTTAAATGCATTTTAATAAACATAGGTATAAAAAATAATTTTTTAATTAAATGAAACGTTTTTCTGCGTATTCAATTTATTCTAATATAACCCTGATAATTAGAAACGAATATATTATTATTCTGACATTAGGGGGGGGGGGTTAAATAACATTTGTATTAATGCTTAAAAAATAGAAAAGAAAAATATTTTGTCTTAAAAGCAAAATAAAGTACATGAATTGATTTCAGTGACTGACAAATT
Organism: Trichonephila clavata; assembly: GCA_019973975.1. NCBI lineage: Eukaryota > Metazoa > Arthropoda > Arachnida > Araneae > Nephilidae > Trichonephila > Trichonephila clavata. The sequence goes on from BMAO01034745.1 coordinate 165,945, forward strand.
TACAACAAATAATCATTTTTTATATTGATAGTACTTTAATTTTTGAATATTAATAAACATTAAAGCTATTGCATTCACTTAAAAAGGTTCAGAACTATGCTCAAAATTTAATTTCCTATTAAGTCATATAAGTTCTATAAAAAAGAAAAACAATTTCAAAAATTAGTAAAATTAACTTAAGATTTGAAAAATATTGCACTATAAAATTATAATAGACTTCTCTACTTTACACAATAAAGCTTAGTATTGCTGATAATCCAGCTTAACATTGTTAACAGTAATGTCTTTCCTTCACCATTTTTTATTCTTAATTATCTAGTTTTTATTCAAAGAGTCTTATTCTTCACAAGTTAGTATAGAAATTTAGAATATGCCCGAAGTACATGTTCATGTATACACTTTTGAACAATAGTATTGAGGATCTCTTGAATATTCATTAATTTACCTATAATTATACATGGAAATTTTTCTGTTGTTAGTCATTATCTCATAAAGTTATTTTGTAAGTTATACTCTTTAAGCAAAAATAAATACTTATAATACAAATCTCGTATGGTGTAGATGTTTTATTAGCGCATTCGTTGTTGTATGTTTTGATAAAAGTTTCAATTTAATTCTTCTGTTTATAATAAACTATCAAAAGCAGTCTTACCGTTAAATAATTCTGATAACCATTGAACTTACTATAAATAAAGCTAAAATGTTTAACATAAACTACAATAGTATATGATAGCAAAATTTTTTGAAAGAACATATAAAACTATATTATAAATTTTTTAAATTCATAAATTTTTCAATTTTACAATGGTGAAGAGTGTTACTAGACAATTTATGTAAACTGTTCAGCATAATAATAAGCAAAGAAGAGAAGCAAAAATATATAAAAAAGTGACAGCAAAATATTTAAAAAATTGAAAAGAAACTACTAAAAACATCTGTTTACTTGTCGGGAAAAAAAACTAACTGAAACATTTTTGGTTAGAAATCTAGATTTACTTATATTGATATTTGAAAGATAAGAAACCCACAAAAGCTCTTTTGTTTTTCAAAATCAAAACAATATTTCGTTGCAAATGAATTCTAAAGTAGCAACAGTTTAATGTAAAGGATTCGTCGTATATTATTTAATTCTTTAAATCAAACTCTTAGGAAATATTTGTAAAATTCTTTTAACGCAAAATTATGTTTCAAATATTATATGCATTTATTTACAATATTTCAGAAACTTAAAACATGACAGCACAGTATTTCTTTTATTCGTATCACATTTCTAAAATTCTCTATCTCATATATGAAATGACGAATGGGCTAAACAAACAATGCATTGCATGTGATGACATCATACAAGTATTGGGAAGAAAGTACAGTGATCTCTCCATTTATACGAATATCTAGTTCCACAAAAAAGCGCATAAATTAAAACCATAAGCCCCTTTAAATAAGGAATTATTCCCCATTTACAAATACAGTGAAAATCGCTTAACACAAAACTAAAGGGACTGAAACATTTTTTCGAGTTGAAAGAATTTCGTGTTAAAGGATATTAAAAAAATACCAGTAAAAATAAATTTTTTTAAGTTTATATTTTATTTACATAGATATTTATATATGCATGTATTTAATAAACATTAAAACAAAAGCATTCACAAGAACTTAACAATGAAAGAAATTTAGCACAAAATTTTAAGTTTTTTGAAAAACAAAACGTTTATTGATTTTTTGGGAAAAAAACATACATTTTTTCTTTGCATTGTCTTTTTTAGAATCAAACTGTCAACAAATTGTTCGGTGTCGTCCATTTTGTTATACATTTTACCATTGGAATGTGTTCTTAAAGTGTACGCACACTTTTCATAATGTCCTGATTTTGGATGACGTGGGAACCGGAGCTGCCTTATTTATTTCATTTTCGTCATTAGAATGTGCTTCAATGATATATTTTGAGCTTTGAACAAAATGTCTTTGTCTGCTATAATCGGGGCTGTACACATGTTTTTATCATCTACTTCAACGAATTCTTTCGATATTACAGTAGAACCGTGCAATCCTGCTGATGTTTCCGTCTTTTGTTCATTACCAAAAAAGAAATCTTTTCGTGTTAAGAGAAGAAAATGTTTGTAAATATAAAGGAGTTTGTCGGGGCAGCTGTATTATTTTGTGTTAATCGATATTTCGTCTTAAGCGTTTTCGCGCTAAACGTATTTTACTGTACATATTTAGCTTTTTCTATTGAGCAGAAAATCTCTAATTAGAATCTTCATAACAAATTACCAGTAAAAAATAACCCAAACTTGCTGATACAACTATCAATTATTTTCATAGTTTCCCCCAATTTATTTCGTGTAAGGCATAGTAGCAGCATCTAGACTCAGGGTGTTCAAGTGCGTTAAAGAGAATCCGCATAAAAGTGGACCACGTATCGGCTGGATTACTGAATTATGATTCGGGATTGAAAAGAGATATATGGCATCAGAATCAGGTTAAGAGTTAGAATGTGAAAATGTGTGGAGTATATACCGAATGAATATTTATACTCAAAATAACACTAAGATCATGACTGTTTACTTTATTTAACATAAAACGAGCTTAATTCCTAATGACAAATGTACGATACACGTGAACACAACCTTTCTAATATTATGTAACATTTTAGAAGTAAATGAATTTATCTTTCGTAATGGCTAAGCATTCTCCAGGTACAAATCTTTAATAACATCTATGAGATGTTTCGAATTCAAAGAGTATCGACACATAATGAGACTGACTGGAAAACCACGTACACCATTCTACAAACAGAAAATTAAGTATAAATAAATGTGTGCGTGAGAGAGAAATAAAGAGAAAGGGAAGACAACAGTAAACATTACCATTAAAAAATCACTATTGGTGTAAAAGTAAAATGTGATTACATATTGATTATTTTTAAAGAACTATACTTTTATTATATTTATATACATACAACTTTTTCCCCCTCAATAAATAATATGAAATAATATTGCTCTTGTTTTGGGTTGTATTTTTTGTACATGGCTGTGTTTTAATTTTATATAGATTTTAAATCCCTAATAAAATCTACAAGCTACAAGTTCTAGAATATCACTCGTTTGGGAGTGCTAAGGAATTAATTTTAGAATTCGTAAATTTAAAATTTTCTTAAGTACACAATGGAATTAAAATTTATACTGGTTCAAATAGTTGTTGGAAAGATATATGTAAGTATCACTCAAGTTAAAAAAGTTAATAAATAGAGACTTAAAAACTCCTCTACGTACATTTATTTGGGTTGCTTGAAAAAATTGTTTACGTAGAAATAACATTAAGTATGGGTCAAAAACATTATTTTTCCGGAAATAGAAAAACACAAGGAAGCAACAAAAAGGGATCACACATCCAAGGAATTTATAGTATTCGATGAAAAATACGAAGTAATAATATATTTTCAGAATACTATATTGTTGCACCTGAAAAGAAAATCATCAACTGCAGAGAAATAGTTCCAAATTACATTTATTTGAAATTTAATATTTTTCGAAACATATATATATACTTCAAAATAAAAATTTAAAAATTGGAATTAATTAATTTTCGAAACAAGAATGTTGCAAAATCGCCTATGCTAGGACCACAAAAAAACACAAAAAACAAACACATCTATTTTATATTCAAACAAGAATAGAACTGAACCACACGTATCGCTAAAAAAAAGCGAACGATGCTATAAAACTTTACCTGAAAATACTTAAAGTTGACGAGGAAAACCAATAACATTAAGTATTTGCTTACTTATTTTTAAAAAGAACTTTAGATGGAGAAAAAACTAAAAATAATAATTTAAGTGAGAGATTTTAAACACACATTTTTATAGATCAAAAATATTGATTTCAAAAAAAGGTGTAATTAACTTAAAAAGGAATATAAAATAGTATTCAAGGAGAAATATTTTTCCAACTACAAGGACATCTTTAAAATAACAATCACAACCTATCATACGATGTAAAACGTAAGGAAAAATTCAAAAGCCCTTCACAAGACAAGCGAAAAGGGACTCTTATTTTCATTTAAAAGGAATATTTTCATTTGATATTAATCCTTTGCACTCATTTGTCATGCTGAAAATCATAATACAAATTTGTTATGGAAGTCATATCATACGGCAGATGGTAACACTGATTTACTCAGATACACGCAGTAAATGGCAACATGAAGTAACTGTACGGCACTACGGGAAAATTGACATCTCACTCAGCAATAGTTTGCCAAGCTTGTTTATTTATTACAGTGATTTATTATAGTCTATATAGACCCCCAGGGGTCTGTGATGACCTACAAAGGGTCCACGGCAGCGAAAAAATAATTTGGAGGTCTATGAAGTGTAGATGGGGGTATATGATAGTGACTCTCCTTGAATCAGATCATGACTTTAATCTTTAAAAAAAAAATTTGATCTAGTGTAAAAAAACCAGATTTTTGAAATTTAACCGATAATTTTACTTAATTTAGTGAGGTTAATATGTGGTTGGACAGCATAAATTTTTTAAGACAAGGACCACTTCTACCTTTCTTTCTAGAATTAAGCTAAAGAAGTATAATATTGGACGTCGCGAATTTTCTCAATTTGTCGCTAACAATCTGTCTGGTCATTTTAGCTTACGTTCAACATTCAAATGCCTTCTACTCAGATTTTAAAACTAGGTTTGAGATTACTTTTTTTTATAGTAATACCTCAGAGTAGAAAATGAATTCATAAAGTCACATTGAAATAAAAAGTCATATTACAATAGGAACTGATCAGAATAGGCACTAACGAAGATCTTAAAATAAAGTTAAGAAATGGATATCAGCAACTTTGGCTTTAAAAAGATATACCTGTTATTTGTTGCGAATTATGGAATATCATGAGAAAGTTTTTAATTGCTTTTCCTAAAGATAGAGAGTTTCAGTGAGTTTGCTAATCTCAAACAAAAGAAGACAAGGGGAAAAAACTGGACACTTACTAATAAAGGAGTTTAGGGGTAAACCTGACTAGATTGATATATTAAGTGTTGAAAATTTGTTATTTAAGCACCATATTCAACTCTCTCATTGAAAGCATTTGTTTTTGTTGTTCAGTTATTTTATGTATTAATTTAATTCATTAACATGTGCTTCTTAAGTATTAAACGCTATACTTCCCTACAATTAGAAATTTAATTCCTTAAAGGTAGCAGTATCAGCTGTCAAAAAGACATTTAAGTTGATAAATTTGCAAATATTCAATAAAAGAGGGTCTACCCGAAACCGAAAAACATGGCAAGGGGTCTATGAGACAAAAAAGTTTGGCAATCTCTGATTTATTAGAACAACTTGTGATTACAAGTCATAGAAGAATTTTACGCCTTCTTTATCTAATTCAGTATATACATAAGCTAATATTACGATCCTAAATGGATTATGAAAACTTTCAGGATGGTGAAAATTAATTTTAATTTACTAATTTAAGTGTATGAAATATCATGACATTGTTGTACCACTCTATTTATCCTTTGTATATACTCAAACTCTATGTAGTTCTTTCCTTTGTGAAAGATTTCAGACAAGGTGCAGGAAACATGAACGGCTATCAACATCAACATTGGAGAACAGATATGATGGGAAAATACACATTTTAATACCTTATCTTGAGTGAAAAAAACAATTGTGTGGTCTGTTCAAACAAAAAAATTTAAAGAACACAATAGTCTATTTTTGCGAAAAACAACCTTTCGTGCAAGTTGTAAATTGTTTTAAGAAGTACCACATTTCAAAAGAGTATAAAAATTAAATAATATTAGAATAATACATAAAATAAATCTATAATGCAGGATTCTACCGCTGTAGATTACTTTACTTCATTTCTTTAAAATAATAAATACAAGTTTATTCCCAATAATAATGAAAATAAATTGAGTGGAAATAACTATAAGTTCATATTCTTTAAAAAAATATGAAATGAAATAAAACTAAATGAAATTTCCTAGCTTTTCGTTAATTTAAGGTCATTTGAAGTACTTTCTAATTGTTGCATTTTTATCTCAGATGTCGAAATGAGCAATTAACATTACTTTTGATTCTTAGAAAATCACATGTATTGTTAAATTTGCAATTATTCTTTTAAAAATAAAAATTTTTGCATTTCTCAATCATAACATAAGAATGGAATGACTAAAAAAAACTGCTATTAATAATGTTGCTTGCATTCTGACTGTAATCTATTCTTTGCTATAATGCATTTTCTTCGCGAATAAAAGCTGAACTATATGTAAAGGAAAAGACCTTGATTAGTTTTCAGGTTAGAGAACACTAGTAAATTTCGTATATTCTTTACAATTTAAAAATCCTCATTTCATTTATGGGATCAATCTGAAATTATATTTTACATTCGATTTTAGTTTAGAATGCTTATCGCAGTGTGTATACTGGATAAAAAATGGACTTTTACTCTAATGTAAGCCAATCTCGTACTCTGAAATGTGTCGTAAGTTAATCAATTTCACCTTACACACATTTGTTACATATAAATATTGTTCGCCTTTAGAGTTTTCATTAAAAGCATAAAATGCATATCATAATGAAATTCAAAACTTTTCATGTATTTTCTTAAAAATATTTGTTATTTTTGATGTTTGAACACTCTTAAACTCTAAAAAATTAAATTTTACATCAAAACACTAGCAGTCAGTATTTTGTACATTAAATCAGCGTATAGCAAAAAAAGTAGTGTAAGAGATTTCCCCTGAAATCTCCTAATGATTGGGAGTCAAAATGAACACCAGTTATAATCAAAACAAATATAGTTTATTTATCCTTTTATAAATCTAACAAACCCAAGGAAGGAAATGCATTTATATAAAGTATCGGAGCCAAAGCGGGGAAGATGAGATAATTAATATTTAATTATAAATAGAGTTTACGTATGGAGGAACGTACTAGGAGTTACGTTTGGAAAAAATCGTATCTCCTAGCTCAAATGATCGACTTCTGGTCGATTTGAATCTAATTCCAATATCTTACTGACAGAACTTTCAGTTATCAATTTTATATATTAATTAATTAATCGACGAGTTCCTCTCGTCTAACTTTCAATTACTTTACGTTAATCTCAAACTTCTAACATTTAACTCCTAACCTCTCTCTCTTCTCGAACCTAAAAGTTAATGCTTAAATATACAGCATGATTTACATATATCGCATCTTCTTCTTCGGGAGTAAGTTTTCAATTGAACAATATTTAAACTAATAGAATTTCCCCATGAGGATTAGTAAAAGGTACGAGAATAGATCTGTTATAGTAGCTCAAATTCTAAAACAAATAATTGAAACGCTGATGTTATAGATACAGAATTACATCGAAATATTTTTAGTATTACTATAGAGTAGTAATTACTTTAGTATTACTGTGGAGAGAGAGAGAGAATTCAAACTTAATATCTTTTGTGAAGCATTGTACATTATTTTCATTTATACAGCATATTGTAATATAAATAACCAAACTGATATTCTATAAAATTTGAATTTCTTGTTATATCTATTTTTATACTACCTTGTTAAGGTATCAGATAAAATTAAAGAATTGTTCTCTTTAAAAAGAACACAGAAGTTAATTTTAATTTTTTATGTACAATAATGTATGAAAAGATTTTTAAAAATATTACTCCCTCATTTTAAGCATTCAAAAACCAATTACTGAAAAATGTGCTTGCAAACTCTACTATTCTTTTTAATTCAGTCTTATATTTTATTCTTCTGGAACAGAGGCTTTCAAAACTATGGTCAATGGCCCTACACCGGCTAGGGAATACCACCAATGCGGCGGCCTGTTAAGTTTATTTTGAATACATTGTAAAATTTAGAATGTAAGTAAAAGTCATACAAACCAATTAACTGACGTACATAACTATATAATTGAACATTTTAACTCTAATGAATGATATGAGATTTATCCTAAAAATATACAATGATTGACATATTACATATACTTAGGTAATTCATATAATGAAATCAAATATTCTAAGTATGATTGATGAGATTTATGTAGCTGTAACTTCCAGATGACAACTGTTGGAAATGGAGTATTAAGTTAACAACACTAGTGTAAGAAATTAAGAGAATCTGCATGTTTTATTGAATTGCATGAAAAGAACTGAACTAAATGAAAAACCACTGCTTCTAGATAAAAATGTAAATCTTGTACGGCAAATACTTAATCTTACACATGTGTATAGGTGGAGCTAGCAGAAAAACAGGCTTTATAAGCGCGTGTAAGTTAAGACGTATTTCGTTCTTGGCGAATTTCTTGGTGTTATTTTGAAGCAATCGGTTCAGTTAAAATTGTAGCAGTAAAAATGAGTAACCATAAGCGTTTATATGATGAAATGGGGTATCGAATTGCTGGGAGGCTGGAAGCAGGCCAATGTAAAGCCCGATTTGTAGAGAGTTCAATTTAACGCCTAGTGTCGTGTGTAACTTATGGAAACAGTTCCAGGATATAGGATCCATCGAGAGAAAGCCTGGGCAAGGTCGTCCAAGAGCCACGACGGCCAGAGAAGATCGTCATTTGTCAATTATAGCGAGGCGTAACAGAGCGGCTACAGCTTCTCAGCTCTCTCATTACTTGTATGCAGTCACAGGAACCAGTGTATTAAGGGTGACTGTTTCAAAAAGACTTCATGAGAGAGGGTTGTTTTCAAGAAGACCTACTGTTTGAGTCCCGCTCTCGTCTACGAACAGGAGAGTTCCGCTTAGCTTGGTGCATACAGTATAGAGATTGGAGTATGGATCAATTGGTGACCGTTCTGTTCACCGATGAGTCTCGTTTCAGTCTAAACACCGATTCTCGCCTTACGTTCATATGGAGAAAATTAGGAACCCGCTACCTACTCTCCAATGTCCAAGAAATCGACAATTATGATGGAGGAAGTTTAATGGTCTGGCAGGCATCATGTTGGATGGCCGTATACCATGTTTTTCCATGTTTTATCCATGTTTCTGTATTCTCCATGTTTTTGAAAGAGGCTCTGTGACTGGTGTGAGGTATAGGGATGAGGTATTAGAGTCCTTTGTTCGCCTTTTCAGGGGTGCATGTGGCCCCGAGTTCCTTTTAATGGATGATAACGCGAGGCCACATAGAGCTCTTCCGGTCGACGAATTTCTAGAGAGTGAGGATATTCGCTGTATGGATTGGCCAGCCAGGTCTCCAGATCTCAACCCTATAGAGCACGTCTGGGACGCTCTGCAACTCGCAGCTCCCCTCCCAGAACCATCCAGGAAATGAAAACAGCGTTGCTGAACTAGTGGGACCAATTGCTACAAGAACTGATAGACTGCCTTGTTTCAAGTATGACATTACGCTGCGAGGCCAGTATAGCTGTAATAGGGGGCCATCCCCCTTAACCCATTTCTTTTGTTTATTCTGCAATCGCTGTTTAACACCTTCCAACTACAACGAGTGGTCATGCATGTGTATTGCAATTTTTGAATGGTTAATTGTTTTGTATTGTATCAGTGTATGTACAAATCAAATTTCATTAAAATTGGTCCTGTAGCTCTAGAGATAATCGATCAAGTCTGAAATTTCTCTTAATTTCTTACACTAGTGTAGTTGAAGCTATTAGCAAGAACTTCAAAGGCACACAATTTAGCTTAGATCAGTAAATATATTTTACATATCTCATTTTGGAGAATTTTTAGCACATAGATAAGTAGTTGCGAGAGCGGAAAAAATACCACGAGAGAAAAATGTGTTCAACTTATCAAACTTTGTAGGTGAAAGACTTAAACATTCCACTAATGATGAATTTAATTATTTCGCTCTAAAAATATTGTTACATTGCAAATAAATCATTTCTATTTAAAATTTTGAAAAATCTTTATGTTGTTTTTAATTGCATTAAATTCTGAAACACGGGATTCAAATTTTTTTCTAAGTACCCAAAACTTCAACTCAAGAACCTACTAAAAAAGAGTTACATCACTCTTTAGTAAGTCCCGAAACGAAAATTAAAAATTTGCACGTAATTTAAAACTACAGTATGTTGGTATGATGAGCTAGCTAGTCTTGGTTCTTGGAGTTTAGTAAAAGAGTCAGTGGGGTCATTTGTGGTTGTAAAATTTGAAGACTTCTGTTCTAGAACGTAATGGAAAAAATTGGGAATTTACTACTCTCATTAATAGGTTTTCTGTGAAAATATATTTTCTTTAAAATAGCTATATCAAATCCTCATCAGTCTCTTAAATTTCAGCAACTTAAATGCAAAAATCGGATATCCCTTCTATAAAATTTTCTTTCTTTAATTCTTTTTTTTTCTTGTGAAAAAAGGAAATTAATAGAATGATAAGATCTATTTTCCTGTTTTATTTAACATATCCGCTCTAAGAGCACAGATATATGCATACGTTTCCTCTCCTTTTCGTTTTTTTTTTTTTTTTTTTTTTTGAAAATTATTTTAAATAGTAGCACGTAATTGGCAATACTATACTTGAAGAGGCAATACTATACGTTATTTTTCGGGCCAAATTTCTTAATTTCGAAGGTTTACCCCAAATAAGAACAAGTAAAGAGCAATTTCTAAAACAATATATATTTTCAATAAAATTAGCTAAATAGTTATATGATTGATACAAAAGAGTACAAAAAAAATCTAATTTTTTCCCTCAAATATTTTTTGCAAAATATCTTAAATTCATTTGAATCATTTGTTAAATCTCAAAATCGAGGTTCAGGGAATTTTCATTTTTGGACGAAGAACTTTTAAAACATGATAAAAGTACAAATATAGTAAGCAATAAAACTTATCGTTTGTGTGTTAAGTCCTTTTGTTCTTTAAATAAAGTTTGACAAATGATAAGGAAAAATGCGATTTCGAAAACAAACAAAAAGGTAGTATGATTGCAAAGATAGATGTTGTAATATTTCTGTCCGTATACTTAGTGATTTTTACAATTATTACGAAATTAATAATACCAGTGAGAAATTTTTCTTGGAAACAATCATTATAATAAGCAATTTAAAGTTGATGAATGCTAATAATCATTACAGAAATGGAATTGTAAAATGTGTGATAAAAAAAGTAACTTATACAGGCATTATGTGTAATTCCCTTACACAAGCCGCAATATTAAAAAATAATGTGTTTTTAACTGTAAATTTGTTGATTTATATGTGTGTGTGCTTTCGTGGGTGCGTACGGCACGCTTTAATTGTTCTCATTTCACTTAAGACAGGTGCAGGAAATACGATATTAATTTGTGTGATATTCATAATTCTGTGTCAGAGCTCCTTAGAGAAAATAACATTATCAGTTCTTGTTTTCAAAATGAATTAAAGAGGCACAGGAATATTTTTTCTTGATTTAATGTGATTTAGATCTCTTATTGGTAATCAGTATTTACAGTCTCCCCCCCCCCCCAGAGACTTAATAGTGGAGCATTGGGGGCTTCCCTATTTTGAATTTTAAGAAAGTAAACATATCCACAAAAAATTTTATATATAAAATATTATTAAAAAAATAATATTTTACTTATGAATACTAATATCTAACTAACGATTAATTATTTTGATTTTTTTATAAATTAATTTCTATAACTAAGAAACACTAATATTCAAAGGTCAGAAATCATTTTTTTTTTTTTTTACATGCTGGAATTCTTTTCAAATTAATTATTAAAATGAAAGATAATAATGGAGTTTATTAATCGGTACTTTTTGGTTTAACATAGGGTGTTCATCTCTTTGTTTGATGAATTGTATTAAAATATAAAAGAACGGCAGATTCAAGCTTTAAAAAAACTGATATAATCACAATTTATGAAACAACCTTTACGTGTTAGCACGTAGATTAAGATCATAAAAGTTAAGCAGTCAAACTAATAAAATCTGAATGATGTTTTAACAAACAAAAAAATACTCATATAGATATATTTTTTAATTTTTTTCTATGCATTTTATAATACCAGTGTATTGCACTCAGTATATATTTTTTAAATGTATCAATTTAAAACACAATTGATAAGATCTATAAGTTTAATATGGACCGTTTTTGAACGAATAGGATAGTTTAACCTTCTTTAAAAATTTATGGGGAAGAAATGAATTAATTTTATGTCATTAGTACAATTAATTCGACTGTGTGTGTGTAAAAAAAGGCTGCAGCAAAAACTTTTTCAGCTAATAACCAAAATTTGCTTTTGGTGGATCAGTTTAAATTTTGCGCACAATTCCAAACTGGATTGTGTGATTTCAAGGGTGTAATGATGCACTCGTCATAGATTAAAATGGCACCTCTTTATACGCCATAGCAATTCAAATATCTGATAAATTTCTGTAGTTACTACTTTTGATTTGAATTCAAATTTAGAGGCAGCCACCTTGTCATGATTTTGCGAATATGCAGCTCATTCCTAATAATGAATTGTACACTCCCATTACCTTAGCTCATTTTGTCAATAATATCCTTAATAGTTATTCATTGGTCATCAAAAATAAGGTTACGAATTTTTCGAATTTTCAATCTAGTTAGACTGAATCAACGCGTGTGCGCGATTAGGAGTTACATTTTACAATTCTTCAGTTATTTTTAAGTAACTTGTACCTTTTGAAAATTTGAGACCTCAATAAGGTGTCACTATCAAAACTGAGCATTTAGTGTGAACCATATTTCAATATATTTGGCATTTTGGCTTGCTAAATTTAAGAATTACTTGTTGGGCTGCAGTAAGCACTTTTTGTTTACTCATCGGGATAGTAACTAGATAAATGATCACGGGGAAAGTACAATGATATCAAACACTTATTTACGCTTGAAATATCATAGATGATGTTGCCAAATTTATAAAAATCATTTGCCATTATTAAAAAGTTTTTTTTGTATTTGATTCACCTTCGAAATTTTGAATCAAAGTTAGATGATGAAATTCTGAGAAGAAATCTTTCTTTAAAAACTTTCATTCATCCTTAATGTGAATGAATATATCAAGAATAGATCTCAAGAATAGAAATGCTCTGAAAATAAGGCAAAATTATTAAAAAAAAAACAATCTAGATCTTTCAAACTATATGAAAGTGATCTTTTTTCAAATTTTTTTTTATCACAAGCAAGATGTCATACATTACGCGTTTTACTCGAAATGTGTTTTTTTAATGCTCAAACGGGGCCAGCCGATTGCTAAAAAAGTTTCAAAAATAATTAACTGAAATTTGTTGTGTATGTTCTGCATAATAGTAGAAGTGTCTTAACCTTCAACTTAATCAATCACTGTTTTATTACAAAATTTAAGTCCCTTATGTTATTATAATCACCGTTTTTAAGCAATTTCATATAATAACTAAATACAGTAACTAATAACTGCTCTAGTTTTTGTAAAAATTAAAATATCTCTTATCCTGAAGGTCATTTCAAAAATAAATAACATAGCAACACATAGGAATTGAAAAATTGAAAATTTGTTCATAAACTTTTGGTAAATAATGGACCCTGTTTATGTTATTTTTTGTAAATTTTTACCAATTTTTTCCCACTTTAGTAATAATAATTTCTTTTTCTCATCTTAAGTTAAACATATTTTACTTAAAATGTACTAAACAAATCTAAAAACCACAAAAAAAATCCTCATATCTCCATTTCTTTAAAAAAAAAAAAAGTTATCACAAGTATTCGAATACCTTAATGTCCAATTTTTTTATTCGATTACATGGTAATATATTACGCTTCATGATTAGTGCCAACATTGAATATTACCACTTTTCTAAAGAAGATTGTGCGTGGAATGCAATACTGAATATCCAAAAATTATCACTTATAGTAATTTCGTAAATAATTTTTTTTCGTTCTGTAATTTCTCTCGTGTTGTATATTATTTAAAAAAAAAACTATAAATAGAAAACTGCTGGCAAATAATTCTCGAGCATGTCACTATCCAAGTGTCTCAGAAAAAGCAAACGCACAGTTTGATAACAAACGAGATATTACTAAATTAGGAGATGACCAGAGGTAAATGTTGCTTAGTTAAAATTAAATTGAAGCTAATCTTATATAAGTTCAATCGCTCCTATATATCTATAAGTTTTTAATTCATTAACTTCTCTAATTAAATTTGAACATATTAAGACATAATATTAAATAGAATTTATTAGCACTTTAATATTAATAATCCAGAAAAATATTTTTTTAAATTTAATATAACATGATTTTTGAGGAAGTGTGTGTTTTTCTCTTTCTATTATTTATTTACTTTTTTACGATTATTATTCTGTTACTCATATTAAGCAACTAAGATTTCAGTATGATCACATACACATTAAACGATGTATCAAATACACTGAAAACAGCTTTTATGTAGGGGGATAGGAATCGTATAGAAGAAAATTCATTAAAAAACACCCTGAAGCTTCACAACTAGCTATAAAATCTATTGTTTGCAACACGTAACAAATTTATGCTGTAAGTTGCGATCACAAAAAAAAAGTCCCTATTCGAAAATACGCAAATCAAAACATTACGATGTAGCGGGAAATTGGTTTTCCAAACAATGAAAAATTTAATTTATACACATGACATTTTTTAGTGTTTTATTTTTTATATAAAATAATAAATATATGAAAATCCAAGATGTGTGCATATAAAAATTGTTCCTCATAAACAAGAACGTGGATTTTTTGGTGGTGAAAAAAATTCAAAATTACTTTCGTCACTTGAAGATGCTACCTCACATTCATTCATAGTTGACAATTTTTGTGATACTGTGTAGACAGAAAGCAATTTTTACGATAATGTCTTATTGGTTAGCCGCGAGTATGTATCGCTCTAACCAGACATTCAAGATTGAAGCAATTCTATTATTTTAAAGTTCTCTTATAATTAGTATCGATTGCAAGGAAATACTTTGCCACTTTGTATCAAAGGTGAAACCCTTCATTCTTGCAAGCCTAATCAAAATTCATTACAAATAATGTCCAAATAGAAAAAATAAGAAAATTACCTTTAATTCATTTTAAAATTAATTTTGTCTTAACAATCAAAATATATGTAAGTTAATCACAGAACAATTATCGATTGATGTGATTAAATGATGCCATGTGTATGTTTGTAATAGAAGTTCCAATGCAACATCGACAAATTTTTGGTAATGTTATGATATGAAATCGCGTGGTTGGTAGGTTGGTAGGTTAGTAGGTTAGTAGCCGGTAGGCTTCAATTTATGACACTGAGTCCTCTTGGAAAATGTTGGGCCAAACACATATAATATCGGTTGGGTTATTTGTTGGGTTCTTTTTAATTTGCATGTTACTTTGATAGTCACTTTTACTTTTCCATACTATACGTTTGATGGACATTTATACATCGCATAAAAAAACTTCCTTAAAAACGTATCAAAATGACGTTCTTGAGTACACATGCATCAACAATGTAGATAAAGCCAGTTACGAACAGTAAATATAAAATAATATAAGAAATTCAAAACTAATAACAGTGAAAGATATGTGTATTAAACTTATTTAAGATAATGAATAATATTAAATAGTAAATTATTTTCTACTAGAAAAACGGCACTCTTCATTTATTGCATTATTTAGTATTGCGCATTTGTCTCTCTTCGAAATAAGAAAGAACAATAAAAAAATACTCCTATCCCAAATCAGTTTCTACACTTGAATACTTTTGTACGATTATTTATTTTTTTGATTTTGTTTAGTATTTTTCAGAGATTTCAGGATGCTATACTATCCATCACCAACATTTACATACCAAGCATTCCCTCCTTCCCTTCTTAAGTCAATAAATCTTTAGTAATTACATTAAATCTTCTAGCTAATTAATTACAAATTCATAAGGAAGAAAATTATCTTTCTGTTATACTGGTTGTAGAGTCATTACTGAATGGGGCTTGGCTTAAGAGTGTACAAACTAATTTTATACTGACTTAACGGGGGAAGAAAAGAATGCTTGGTAAGCAAATGTTGGTGACTGATGGTATAGACCCTGAAATACTTGGAAAATGTTTAAGCAAAACCATAAAATCCTCGATATCAGTAGTCGTACAAAAATATTCAAGTATAGCATTTAATTTGGGACACAATTTTTGACCTAAATTTAGCAACAAATTTGGGACAGAGGGAGTATTGCCAAGCGAAAATCACAAATAGTAAAGGCAAGAAAGTAAGGAAGTTATGTTGTGTATTACGTAGCAGTCTCGAAAATTGCTCTGTTGATAAAAATTTTACTGAAATTAACTTATTTATAATATAAGTTTCCTTTCTTTTTATTTTATTTACATTTTTCTTATTTCAGGTTGAAAACAACGCAATCCTTAGGTCCATTGGGAATTACTAGTCACTTCCTCTGATATGTTATCAAGAAAAGAAAGTACGCGCAAAGGTATTTTGAAAGCAAAAACATCAGTAAGCAATCACGCCAAATTTGAAATCCAGTCAGTTTCCTGCCAATTTTTTCCAACTTACAAATGACAAAACCATGAAATATGAAATATTTAAGTCCTAAAGATTCATCATCTAACCTTCTATTGGATGGCAGTCTATTCTTATCAGATGAAAGAATTCGAAAAAAAGGGAATTCAGTCTATTCAAAAGGGGTGATTTTATTTAAAGGGTCTCAGGACCCTTAACATATATCTGTGCACTCGAAAAAAATATCCTTCTTGAAACCAATGTAACTTAGCAATAAAGCAAAACAATCATTTGAAATTTTTATCACATGATAATCACATATATTTACATTCGTTCTCAAATTTCCGGAGAATTTGAGAAAAATTTTTTAAATTTATAAGGAAATAAAAATTGGACAATTTTTCAAAAATTTGAAAATTAGTATTTTACAGCGCGCAAAATTCTGAAGTACAAAATTGATCAAAATTTACAAAATTAACTTTACTTGGTATAAAAATGTTCACTTTCAAAGTTATACAAACTTTTAAAAAATTTAGAGAAAAAAATATATTTTTAAATACAATTACAACGAAAATTTTAAAATTTTAAGAAAAAAATAAATTAAAATTCAAATAAAAAAAAATTATTAATTTTTTTTTTTGAAAATTGAAGTATAAGTTATGAAGAGCCATATTTTGAACACCGTGTATGAAATTTCAAATCTATCTCATAAATAGTTTCTGAGAATTTCTGCGCGCAAGCTAAAATTTGTTGTTTTGAGAAAAATGAAGTTAAAGATACGAAAGAGATAGGGATTTTGTTTAAATTTCTCTAGTTATTTCTCAATAACTTCGGAACTTTTTACAGTATCAACAACATTTTGGTATCAAAATGCTCAGAAATGTTGAGGTTTTAACATATATTTTTTCCGAAAAATTGAAAAATTTGCAATTTAAGAGTCCTTAGAAGGTGAATAAAAAAAAACTAGAGGTGGGGGGGGGAGTCACATCTCAGAGTCAGATGTTCAAACACTGCATTAGCTATTACGAAATTAAAAATATTCAATTCACAAAAAGGTAGTATTAAGACTTCACTACATCTCCAAGTCTTTAATTTCTTGTTAGAGTTTTTTCAGTAAAAAAACTTTAACAAAGAATCAAACTGAACATAGCTGAAACTATTATAAGTAAAAGTATAATTAGTTTTTCTATTAAACTATTTCATTTCTAATATGGCGGTTAAGTATGAAATGAAATGTAAGAGTCCATTTTGATTCTAACAATATAGCATATTTATCTCTTTTATTAAAAAAATGAGGAAGAATGTGATTCATTTCTCATATTTCAAAAATGTTCTTAGACATATAATTAGATTGTTTTTATATGATACAGAAAGATAATTAATTGGGATAAGGCTAGTTAATCTAAGAGCAAGAGACAAAAATATGATACAATTGCACGTTTATATAACTCATATCTAATTTTAATATAGATATAACTTTTTTACAAATATAATTGGAAATTACTTAAATACCTGATATATATAATATTTTTAAGCAAATGCAAGTTCTCTTTCTTCAATTTATCCCTCAAACACAAATTCATTCATTGTTTTTTAAAATTTCAAACAATTAGGGTTTAATACTTTAAATTATTAGATTGCATTGACATGTTAATACGAAAAATTTATATTCTCCTTTAATTTCTTGAAAAAGGATTTCAAAAGAGTTTAAAAAACATGGAAAGGAATATTTTCTGCACTTTTTTTTATAATTAAGGGGAAACATATAAAAATAACTGAAATTTTAACTTTATCTAGTACACAGGAGCTTTAAATTATCCCACTAAAAATTGGCAATCTAAAATAAGAGTTTAGGAACCATGAACTTACCCATTTTCTCGTTTGAATGAGGATCAAGAATAGAAAAGTAAATATCTATACTAATGATAGCTTATAGATCAGAAGGGGCGGCCCACCTCAAACACCGCGCCCCCATATTAGCTCTCTATTCGTCAATTGGATTTTACCTGGATGCTCCTGCGCCAGATTAGCCAATAGGGAGCAAGAACGCTTGGAATGTGACGGCAAATTTGAGATCAGGGGCTTGAGAATAGGTGAAATGAGTGAAATGAATCAAGATTTGGGACCATCCCCATCTGCGAAACAAGGTTTGGTGACAGTGGAAGATGACTTCTTTTCATTCTGGGCTATAGGGGCTATACTGTAATAAAAATTCACAGTACATTTTTATTTAAAATTTTGGTAATTCTCTGGCTATGTATAATCATTCCTGGAAAAATTCTTTTCTAATCTTTGAATTATACCTAATTTAAGTTTAATTTCAATTAGAGATAGATAAAATATTAAATAACCGGTTTTATTTATTTTTCAAAAAAGTGACTGCAAAAATAAAGTCATGGAATTGAAGAAGATATATTGGCAGCTCTTCAAACTGAGTAAGTGTTCATTTAAAATATTAGTTTAAAAATCTCAGATAAAAAGGTAAACAAGCATGTCAGGTTTATATACAATCGTTTCTCTATTTAACGAAGTTGCCAAATCTCGAAAAGAGTTCGTTATTTGGAAAATCCATTAGAGATTCATCTTTCAATGTTCTTCTGTTCTAGTCTCCAGGGAAAGTTTGCATAATAGAGAAATTCGAAAAATATTGGTTCCTAAAATGCAGGTCTGATTGTACTTATATGGTTTTTTTTTTTGTTTTTTTTTTTTTTTTTGTTAAAAGAAATAAATACATATTACATAAAAAGAAATTGAAAAATTGTTTTCCATTTAAGATGAATTAGCGAATTACACATCTAATAAAGTATATTTTAAAGGATAAAAAATGTCATTTATATTAATCTCTAGTATACATAAATAAAAAAATAAAAATAAAATTTTCATTTTAAATGTGAAGAACTTTACAATATAACTATACAATAACTTTAATACTTTACAATAACTATTAAAATTATTAGCTCATAAATTTGTATCTCTTAAAAACATCTTTCTCTCAATACATTTCTTTGTTTTTAGAATATAAATGAAAGAACACGCATGGATTAAAGATCTGCTGCTAAATCTTAAAAAATGTATGAAATTTAATATAAAAAATTTTGATATTTTTTTCAATTCTATCAGGCTATTTTTCATTTTGTAGAGTTAACTTTAATTTTGTTACTAACTTTTTTTACTAACATATTTATTTACGTATAGAGGAGATATATAATGAAAAAATAAGGCTTTATCATATAACATATAGTAAAATAATGAATTTAAATTTTCTATGAATATGGCTATAGCAGATAAGCATGAGCGAAATTCTTTTGGTTAAAAATTTGATTCATGAATTATAGAATGACATTTCAGAGAATGTGTGTCATTAAAATAATCAAAAGAAAACATTAAAAATTAATTTAAGGGTTTTATTGGCGGAAATATACGAAAAGAGAGTGAGAGAGAATCCAATGGAATGCCTTTATTAATAAAATTAATTCATATGAACTTTTTCTCATCACCCCATATTTTGTATTTTATATTTGATCTTATTCATTTTCACCATGAAATTTATTTATATGATCAGCAATACAAATGTATTCGTATATTGATAAAGAACATGGTTTAAACTATTTGACAATAAATGCAATATTATTTTGTTGTTATAGTAGTTTTATCAAATGCGATGCAAGCTTTAATTTTGCTTTCGTTCATTTTATGATAGAAGAAAAAGCGGGAAAAACCATTCAACTTTCCACTGGTAATGCTATGTTTAGAGTTTATTTAAAATGAAGAGTTGCTTCTTTTTAATTCATTGATATTACTGGTACGCTTTTACAAAATAGTGTTTTTCCTAGCGTAGCGAAATACATTCTTAAATAAATCTAAGTCATATTTTTTATGTGATCTTTTTTTGGATTCTAGATAAATTAGTATATTTTAACTTGATTGCAAGTATCCTAGTGTGACATTTAAATATGAAAAGATTATCAAACTCAGAATTAAGCTTTGAGGAAATTCATTAAGCTGTTACGTATATTGAATGCCAAATTGTGAAAAATAAGGCAATATCTTGTAGATAATTAAACAACTTCTAGATTTTGTCTTCGTTTTTTTAATTTTAGATAAAATCCACCATTACAAGATTCTTCAGCATATGTTCAAAGTCCTAACACATTAATGTATTGTTGTAGTATTAATAATTCGAGTTAGTTCTCGAATAAGAATTAATAGTGTAGAATAGTTTTCCTTCAACATGTATATTAATTTTCCAATGCCAAGATATCGTACACATATTATATCCGATTTTAATCAAAATTGTATTGCTTAAATCAGTGATTCCTAAAGGGGTCTACATAGAAAAGATTTCAAGGTCCCTGAGGTGTAAATGGGGTCTACGATAGTCACTCTCTTAAAAAACCAGATCGTGACGTTAATTTAAAAAAAATTTAATCAAACGGAAATCAGATTTTACCTATTAAACAGATTTATTTACTAAATTAAATGAGGTCATAGATAAAATAGCATAAATTTTATTAAAACAAAGAGCATTGTTTCAGTTTTTCTTGCCATAATTAAGCTAAAAGGAGTATAATATTAGACGTCGCGAATTTTCCCAGTTTCTCCATTGGCCGCCGACAATCTGACAGGAAAAGGACGTTTTAAATTACGTTCAACATTTAAGTGCCCATTATTCAGATTTTGAAACTAGGTTTGAGAATTCTTTGACTATACTATGGTAATTACCACAGAAGAAAATTAATTCATGTGGAGACATTAAAAAAATCAAATATCATACTACAAAAGGAACTGATCGGAATATGCAGTAACGGAGATCTTAAAGTAAAGTTTAGAAACGAATGTCAGCAATTTTGGCTTTAAAAAGATATACCTGTTATTTATGCCGAATTATGGAGTATATTGTGAGAAAGTTTTTAATTATATACTTTTCCTAGTGAGAAGAAGTTTCAGCATGTTTCCAGTCTTCAAAGTTTAAAAAAGGAAGAAAAAGACTGGACACTACACACTAACAGAAAATATTTAGAGTTAAACCTGATAAGATTGATGCCAATTGTCAAAATTTTTTTATTGAAGCACCAGATTCGTCCCTCTTAAAATAAACGTTTGCTTGTTGGTCCGTTATTTTATGTGTATTAATTAAATTTTAATTTAATTAACATGTGTGTTTCTTAAGTTTTAGACACTACACTTCACTACAGTTAAAAATTTTAATCTTTTAAAATAAGTTGATTAATACCTGTTTTCTCTAAAAGACTTTTAAGTTGATAAATTTGCAAAAATTAAATATTAGGTAAGTAGAGGTCTACCTAGAACCGAAAAACATGACAAGAGGTCTCTGAGTCGAAAAGTTTGAGAACCTCTGGTTTAAATTCGAAATTACATATTTTACTATTTGTTACAAGAATACTTTAAAGAAAAAAAAAACTGCTTACACAGAGCAGTAAAAAGAAAAGCTTAAGAAAAATTTCGACAAGTCGGTTAACCTAATATTGAACCATTTTAAAAGCATCTCTGCACGCTTTAAGAATTCAGAACAAAATGTTCAAATTCAGACGTCCATAAGACTATTAAAATTCTTCTTTTTACTAACGTCACAGATCATTTAGATCAACAGCATTTCTTACAGAATTCCAAATTCGGATGTGGTTCCACTGTACTCGAATAGTCATTGGTTAGGAACTCATCACATGTGTTCTTTCTGTCGGATTGATTTCTCGTGATACTAAAGACCCCCTTAGTAAATGCACGTTAAGTAAATCGAAGGAATATTTAAAGCCTGGAAAGGTCCCTGGCCTCGATCTTATTGATTACAATATTTGAAAAGTGATATGTTCTAAATATCCACATTTAAATAAAAAATTTATTAATTTATGTATCGTTACGTATTTTCCCCAATTTTTCCCAACACAGCTTAAAAAATTCTAAATTAAAGTTAGCATTAAAACAGGTAAGGATTCATCCTCTTTTAATTCATATTAACTGATTTGTTGGTTATCTATTTTTGGAAAACTAATTAAACAAATTTTTGCTAATAGATTTCAATAATAATAACATTATTCACAAAAATCAGTTTAGATTTCGCGAGAACGCTTCACCTTCGAGAATGTAACTAACAATCTAATTATTATTACTAAAACTTATAGAATTTCTAACCATAAATCTTTGACTCTCATTGATGTAAAAGTAATATTTAATAATAATATTCCCCTTTATTTATAAAGTTGTTTATTCATATTTTATTAATCGATTATTATTTATTGTAATTCTAATTTTCCTGTCAAACAGTTAATTAATTAAAGCTGTCCACAGAGTTCGGTACTCGGCCTTACTTAGTGGAGCATTTACTTCAATCCAGCTCTTGACTCAAACTCAGAAAATTATTTAATTCAGGCTTTTGTAGACGATCTTGCTGTTCTCTCCACAGGGAAGGCCCGAAGGTCTTTGAAAATTAACACCAATACAGTTATTGACCAAATCTCTGATCAACATAAAAAACTTAAACTGGAAATTTCCCCTAAAAAATTATTCTATTGCATCCAGGTATACAGCCCATGGTGGTACAGTGTTCTAAAGGAAACTCATCTGTAAAATTAGTAGTGGAACTGTTGAAGTTGATTCTATTAAATATCTTGGGTTAATCATTGATAACCAGCTTTTTTTCTCCTGGTTCCCTCATATAATATTTTAAAAGAGAGAATTAAGCAATTATCTCTACATTTTGTGGAACATTATTTTCTAAATCTAACTTTTAAATTTTTAAAGTATGGTATATTACTGTGACAGAGAGAGCCTACTGTAATCTATGGCGTGGGAATCTGGGATGTTTCGCATACACACATCTTATCATATCGAAATACTATGCACATATATATGTGTATGCATTAAAAATCAAAAAAAACTATAGTACACACACACATCATTTGCAAACGCCTTACAAATCGTATCTCGACACTCCCCCAATTTACCGTTGTAGTTATGCAGTTTTTTCTTAAATACTAAATCTGAAAAACTTCGAAACACTGAATTTAATAATATTACTGATTGTTCACCCATTGTGAAAATTTCCTTTCCCTTCTCTTTTTGAAAGCATTTAATAAAATTATTTATTTCAATCAATTTCAAGACCCCACTGAGTAGGAGGTGTACACTATCAAATCCGAAATCGGAGTCGAGACTAGGTCTGCGGTGTGCATCTTTTTGGCGTCCTTTACGAAACTTATACCTTCCAACCAACCCTATAATATTTTCTTTCAGACAGAGATATTCGCAACTGGATTCTTCATTCAGAAAACTGTAGCTAACACCGTCAAAATTTATATTTACACCGATACTTTATCATCAGTTTTACTTCTTAAAATTCCTAACAATAAACCTACATTTCTTAATTCAATAAAGAATACATTTTCTATGTTAGAACAATTTTTTAACTATATTCTAGATTATTATGCTAAAATAACACTACTATTAATGGTGCAAATAGGAGTGTTTTCACCCTTCACTCTTATGTTAATAAAATCTTTAAAAATAAATGAATTGAGGCCTAGAAGAGTTTATAATTAAACTCTAATACTTTTATTCTTTCATAAACAAACCCATCTTAGATGGCAATACCCATGCAAATCATATTACACAATTCCTAACTATCCATAGGCATCTTATATATTTCTTATTTACATCATTTAAAATTAAAACCTACCATTAGCTTTCTTTGTGGCTTTGTTGGAGACGCTGACCACTATGTGTTCGCATGTTTTCTGATAAAAGAATATTATTTTAAGAGCTTTCGATATAAACACACTAAAAAAAATTGGTTCCCCTCTATCATATAAATAATGTTTTCGTTCATTCTTAATTAAAATCATGAATCAGGATTGCTTCTACAACTCGTGACCAAACTCCTTAGATCAGTGCTTCTCAACCACCGTGACGGCCGCGGTGGCCGAGTGGTCTAGGCATCGGATCATGGCTAGCGTGTCATGAGTTCGATCCTAGTACCACTAAAGATCCGCCGTGTAGGGGAGCGATGCACGTTAAATCTGTCGAGAGCTCAAACGTCCTCCCGTTGGTGTGGTAGTTAGGAGAGGGGGTGCCAGCTCAGGTGTCGTCAGCGTCACTTGACCATGGTTCAAAATTACGCGGACCGTCGCCAAAAAGCCCTCGTGTTGCTAATCAGTGCGACGTTAATATTCACTCACTCTCAACCACCGTACTGTTAAAAGTATTTCCCGTTCCATAGACTGGTGCCAGGCAGCAAACCCTATTTTCCAGTCTTTCAAATGGAAAGTGTTATTTACAAAGTAAAGCGATGGTGTCAAATTCAAAGACTAACTTGGGCCAAGCAAACAAAATTTAACCTTAAGTTTGGCCGCAAAAAATAAAAAAAATCAATATTCATAGAAGCATAAGCTTATTTTGAATAATACATCATAATAAACATAAATAAAAGGAACAAGAAAAATTTAATGTTTATATCCTGATACACTTGGTATCTCTCCTCTGCTACTATATTTCATATTTCGGGAGAAATTTTGATATTTTATTATATATAACTGTGTGCCGATATACCGGACGGGTCGTAAAAAAGTTTTGGGAAGCGAGTTTAACACCCCTGGTGTAGAGAGTGTGTAAATGTGATTAGAAATAAACCAATCAAAATTTTTTTTCAGTTTCACAATTTTGTATCAGTAAGTATTAAGCCACTAGTTCAAAGCAACATTATCATTCCGCGATAAAATACTAAAATAGCTTACCGGTCCTTAGAGTTAATTGATATGAGAAATATTACCTTAGATGTGATGTCGGATTTCCCGTAAAGGGATAAAGTTTAAACAAAAAGGGGGAAATTAAAAAAGAATACTTTCTTTTTTTCTGGAAAATATGATTATTTTATTTAAAATAGAAGAGATAAGGGAGAGTACTAATAGGGAGGAGTCACGTTATATTCAAATAAATAATTAATCTGAGTTATTATCTTGTGTGTCATTTTCTTTTGCCTTTGCTTTTTAACAATGTATCTGTATTGTTGATATACGTTATAAATGTTGTCTTTGTAAACAGATATGGATGTTATTCCCCCCCCCTCCTGTCCTATTTTTTGTGAGCTTTATGTATCTTTTACATCCCTGCGTATTTTGAAATTTTTTAATTTCGATCTTTTAACAAGATATGTTAAAAATTGGTGCAATTTAAAACTGTATGTTAAAACACTTGTTTACAAGCTACGTAAAGTTGCCTTTGCGTACTTTTTAAAACAAAGAAGAAAAAGTTATTTCTGTTTAATAAAGGCTGAGTAGGTGTGTAGTTGTTTTCCAAGGGCATGTTTGTAGCTCTAAGCTCCTTAGGTTGAGCTTAGTTCCCTTGGGTAATCTGTCAGTATCTGACGAGTAGCTTAAGAGTGCGACATTAAATAAACATTCACTTACACAGACTAATAATGAAATAAGGAATAATTATAGTATGTAATAAGGAATATATTTGTCAACTATAAGAATTTCTTTCTACTTATAAAATAATGCATCACTACCATATTTGTTATATAAACTTATGTGATAAAAAATAAAATAAAAATCATCACAGCTTCACCCGAGAGACGGCTGTGTGAAATTATTCCATATGAAAGTACAATAAAATTAAATGAAGGGGCAAAAACTGAAGGTTTATCACTATAATTTTCATCGTTTATCAATGAGATTTTCCTCTATTGCGCATTCTTTACATTATTCAGCTGCTAGGTAATTAATTTTTTTTAAAAAAAACAAGCTGTAATTATTAGATAGTCGAATAAATTAATGCTTTAAATATCAGAAAAAGTAATATAGTGTGTTCTAATTATTTGATGACCAAAAGAGCCAAATAGAAATCAATCTCGGAAGAATATATATATATTCTTATATATTTTTTTATTGAAAACAATTATAAAATCCCCGTGCATCACAAAGTATCACACGGGGCTCACAGAGGTAAGTATTAATCTCACATTACGTGGCTGCAGTAGCCAAGTGGTCTAGGCATCGGATCATTGCTACCATGTCATGAGTTCGATCCCAGTACCACAAAAGACTCGTCGTGTAGGGGAACGATGCACGCGTTAAATCTGTCGAGAGCTCAAACGTCCTCCCCTTGGTGTGGTGTGGTATTTAGGAGAGGGGGTACCAGCTCAGGTGTCGTCCACGGCACGTCCGCGTCACTTGACCATGGTTCAAAATTACGAGGACCGTCGCCAAAAGCCCTCGTGTTGCTAAGACAGTGCGACGTTAATATTCACTCACTCCCTCACTAATCCCACATTACAAAGGAATGGAGGGAAAAAATCCTTTGAGGTTATGAAAGATTACAAATATCTACAAAAAATTCATAGAACTTTTTAAAAGCACTTCTGGTGGAAAGAAGTTGCTGAAGATTCGGAGGAACATTACATCTTTGGACTACTTTTTTTCATCTTTTACAACTGATTTCATTGAAATTTATTTTTCCCCCTGCGAAATAGTTTCTCAAGAGGCGAATTGAGTTTTTAATTAATGCTCTAAAATATTGCTGATCCTACAAAGCAAATGTGCATATATTCCTTTTCAAAATGTTTGGCTGTTGTTGAAAAATTGCACATTAAAAAAATTCCGGTTTGCTGGAACAAAGATATTCATCTCTGAAATCTTAGTTAATAAAACATTGATATCTTCAGGGTCATTAAAATTTTTTTAACAAATAACTTCAGTAATCGCTTGTTAATGTACCAACTATATCTACAATATTAAACAAAATTTTAAAACAAGAAAAAAAAAACAATTGTAAACAAAATGAGTGTGTGCATTAGTAAATTACATTTTAATAAGTAACAAATAGTTTTAAAAATAAGCAAATATTGGGGATCTAATATTTAGTACCAGCAGTAGTATAATGTATTTAAAATTGCCGTTCTGGAGTACGTAAATAGCGATCATTTTAACTAATATATATCTAACTTAAAATAAAACTTGACAACTGCATGTATAATTATAGTAAATAAATTACTCAATGAAATGATTTAAGACAAATATCTCCTCTTATCGAGTTACTTTTTTTAAGTTCATAAATATATAAATAAGACAGTGAAATGCAATTACTTATATTTCCCATTTCATTTTTCAATAGATTTAAATATAATGTAAAGTTAGATGTTGAATTCTAAGGAATCTAGTGAAGCAAAGGAATTTAATGTTGCTTTTTGTTCTTTTTTTTTAACAGCATGTGATGTCTCTCCAGTTAAAGTATATTAAATTATTCAATACGTAATTGCTAATTTAGAAAACAATTTGCAGCCAAAAAAATTCAGAAACTCTTATTTTAATTTATTTAATTAATTTCGAAAAGTCAATTTTATATACTTTGTATAATAATTAAAAATTCCCATCTCTTTTGTGAGCAAGATAGCTAAGAAAATTCACGTTTATCTTATCCAAAAATGCCTGTTTTATTCCTCATTGTCTGTTTTTAAGCCTTTTTTATTGAAATGTGAATACGAGCAAAACCCCGTTTTGTTGCTTTAAAAGCACTTTAGCATTCTGGGTCATCCCTTAAACAGAACAAAGCATTCAAATGTGACGTTTTAATGCATCAAAGCACGCACACTTGGTCGTTGTTTAATATTTTACAACCAGTTGATGCAAACGTTTTAAAAGAAGTTAGCTCTGTAATACGCATGTGATCTCCACGACTTGTCACAATGAACATTTGATAATCGATACAATAGATCTGCGTCACCGCTGGACTCTACTTAATGTAAGAGCCTCGTTTGCGAAATTCCACCTTCTCTCAATAGATACATGGTTTGAATCTGTGCAAAAGATGGATTGACGCTTCACGCTTGCCAACAGGTACACGCCGATTCGGACGCTCGTCTCTTTAAATATTCAGACCCTCCACTTTGTCAGTGGCGGAGATTGCGGCCTATTGTGCTGCTCCTTTTCTGACACCGGCCCTTTCCATTTAGGACACGCGACGACGCACTTATCGCGACCGCCTCATTTAATATTAAAGAAAGCTTTTCAAACGAGCCTTTAGAAAACGCATGAAAGCCTGTCTTTTATTTACTTCATTCCTGATACAAAAGCCGATCGGGAGAGTTGCCCGATCTTTACGCACTTCTGAAAGCCTCGCTAGGCACATCTTCCTTTTTAACGTTTCATATTGGTCGTCGAGACTCTTTATTCGAGTAGAATGCGAGGCGCTTGTCAGTCATGAATCGTCTGCAGAAACGATTTTTTCTTTTCCTTTTTTTATCGGTGGGGAGGTTTCTCCGCCCCTCTTAACCCTCGCTGAAGAATCTCTCTCGACCCTTTTTGAGTATAAAAACAGCCATGGCATTGTTCTTTTGTCATTTTAGTCAAGCACTTGTTCTTATCTTATTGGATTTTATTTAAATATTCATTATTTACTTATCTCATATATGACACCTTGATTAAGTGTAACATGTATTATTTGACTTTCATTACTAAGATTTTATTAGTAAACAAAAGAATAATATATTTGCTCATTTTAGGACTTTATATGGCCTCATGTCAATAAAATTTGTATTCTTAGCCTTTTAATCTTAGAAAAGGAGACTTTCTCTAAATCGCATTAAAGAAAGCAAAATAATACTTATTCCTATGAATATTTTTTTCATTGTACGATTCAAAACTAATTGTGTGTTTAAAGCTCTTTCTCTCCCTTTCTCTCTGTGTGTATGTGTGTGTATGAGAGAGAGAAATTTTTTTTTTTTGTGTGGCACATGACTTTCAATGTTAAGCAAATCACTTATGCATGATCAAATGAGTTTATCGTTTAGTAACTGCATAGATCCATAGTAGTAATTTTTGGTAAGAATTCACGGGTAATTATAACATTATTAATTAATATAATAATAATTATTATTATTAGGTATTGAATGTTGAAAGTAAGAAAGCTCTTATTCTAAATAAAAAGGAAGAATAATTAAAAACCACTCCATATTATTATTTATACACACGCACTGATATAAGAAAGTTAATTAATCAATATGGACAATTGTACTAAAAATCTCAACTGAAAGTTTGTTTAGGTCCCATATGTGTAAAGAAATGCAATTTGCTGCTGCAGATATAGCAAAAGAAAATGAAATTCTTTGATATATAAGGATAATTTCAAATATTTCTCATGAATACTCAGATGATATACGCCTAATTATATGATATTTAATATGTATACAGTATTTTTTTTCGTATAAATATCAAAGAAAATAGGAAAATATAAACATGAATAAATAATACATGTTACATTAGTAAAAACAACAGAAATACTGGAAAGAAATCTACTTTTTAGCTATATGAAGAAGAGATTTCGCTCACTCGATTAACTAGTTGAGCCACACAGCTGGAAATGAGTAGAGTATATTATTATGATTTTGAACAAAAATTGTAGATGAAAAATGTTTTGTTGAACTAACTATATAAGCATTGTAGCTGTGAGGTGAAAAGGAAACTACGGATGGGGTAAATAATAATTCAACTACGTTATTTTTATTTGTTTGTAAGCAAAAAATGTATAATTCGTGCCTTTTAAAAGTTTTCAAAGCATGCTTTCTCTGATAAAAAAAATGCTCACTAATAAAGGGCATGGTTTCCCTGACTTCTATTTTAGAACAGGAGAAATTTCCAGCTGCTGAATTGCTTTTAGGGTAATAAGGAATCTCAAATTTTTTTTTCTCTGAAGATGCTGTTGCAGTACAGAAGCCTGTAGACTGAGTTTTATTTGGCCTTTAATATGGAATACCGATCATTACTTAGAGTTACAAGGCTACTTACGTTCTTATCATGTTCATCCACTAACATTTCAGTTCCCTAGAATAGATCCTATAGTTAAAAAAAAGCTTTTGAGAACATTGCAAAAATTTGCGTTATAATGGAAAGAACAAATAAGAGCAAATCTCTAATTAATCTAATAATACCCCTTAAAATTAAAAATTCGGTTAAATCAGCATTCCCTGCTGGGAATATAGGAGCTTAAAAGAGACCCACAAAAAGCGGGGGGAAATTCATTTCGTGAACCCATAATATGAATTAAAATGTTCATAACAAAATATTACTGTCATTTAATAATAATAAAATAATATAATGTCATTAAAAAGTCTAGAAATTCCCAGTTAGAATATACTTATATTTTTTAGAACCTTCTTTTTAGTTAATAGGAACCAAACCACATTTCCATAAAAAATTTTCGAAGAATGATTGCTAAAATATACGTCACTGTTTTCCCGTCATCTTATCTTGAGAAATGTGGCTTTATTCATGCGGATAACACAGTTTTTGACAATTTTCGATTGAATAAAACAGTGGAGTACCAATTTGTGTGATATAGTAAGAAAAGGTGATCTTTATCTGACTCTCTCATAAGATAGGAGACAGATCCAGATATTAATATACTAATATCAAAATATAAGTGCAAGGATCTCATTATCAGGGTCTGCCTATTTTATAATCTCATGAATAAATTTATATATGGTTTGAAACAATGTTCTTAAAACATTTATTGTTATTCTTGTGTAAGTACACAAATATGTTTCAGTTTCATCAGCTTAAACTCGTACACACACACATAGATTTCTCTTAGCATTGTAAACAGAAAGAGAAAAGGATAGCTAGCCACAAAGCTGGTTAAACCCTTCTTTTATATAAAATTAAAAGCTATCCTCAGTCAGCATTATTTACAACAATGAAGCATCCAATTTTTTAAGTTTCCAATATCTATTTGATTCTTTTATCTTTAATATCCGGAATATCTGTCTCTCTAGTAGAAATTTTTAAAAAATATATATATAGTTTATGATTTATGTTTTACTAAAATTATTTAATTATTTTCTTTTAATAATCTACTAATAAGAATTTTATGTAGAAATTGTTTAACTGCTTGATTATCATTTTTTACGTCCAACAAATAAATATTGCGTATGTACTGAAAGTTAAGATTCATGGGATCCACATTTAAAAATAATATGGCAACCTTTGGGCTATAAACTTTGTTGTTATGATACCATATTCACTGGTACTACGTAATCAAAGCGTGTGTCATTTCTCCTAAAGCGTGTCCCCACCTCCAATCTCCTCTTATATAAGAAATGTTAGAGTGCTTTTCCTCCCATATATAAAATGCTTTATATTTTCTAGATCACTGACAAAAATTACATTTCTTATATTTGTACACAAATGTGGTAATTTTTTCGTTTGAATCTCTTTTAATTCGTATTTGCAGAAAAGAAAAAAAAAAGCTTGTATGATATTGCAATTCAATCTATAATCACAGTATGCATTAATTTTTTTAAACCCACTTTGTTTTATTTGATTGTAAACGATTTAAAGGCATTCAATGCTCAGTTATATATGTGGCCACGGTAGCCAAGTGGTCAAGGTATCGGACTCGTGGCTGGCGTGTCATGAGTTCGAGCCCAGTATCACTGAAGACCCGCCGTGTAGGGGAGCGATGCATGTTAGAACTGTCGAGAGCCCAAACGTCCTCCCGTTGGTGTGGTGTGGTAGTTAGGAGAGGAGAGTGCCAGCTCAGGTGTCATCCTCGTCACTTGGCCATGGTTCAGAATTATGACGTTCGTTGCCAAAAGCCCTCGTGTAGCTGAACAGTGCGACGTTAATATTCACTCACTCACGCGTGGCCACGGTAGACTAGTGGTTAAGGTAACGGACTCATGGCTGGCATATCATGAGTTCGCGCCCAGTACCACTGAAGACCCGACGTGTAGAGGAGCGATGCACGTTAAATCTGTCGAGAGCTCGAACGTCTTCCCATTGGTGTGGTAGTTAGGAGAAGGGTTCCAGCTCAGGTGTCGTCCTCGTCACTTGACCATGGTTCAAAATTAGGAAATCGCCAAAAGCCCTGGTGTGGCTTAACAGTGCGACGTAAATATTCACTCACTCACTCACGCCGTTGAAGATCCACCATGGAGAGTGGTTGATGTACATTAAATCTGTTGAGGCTCAAAGTCCTCCAGTTGGCGAGGTATAGAGGTTCGGAGAGATGGATGCCAATTTAGGTCTCGTCCTCGTCACTTGACCATTGCCAGTAGCTCTTGTATTGTTTTAGATTTTTTTTCTGATGGACTGCATATTAGCAGTTTAGGCTTTGCAGACACGGCAAGTCCTCAAATGTGAGAGGCCCTTCATGAAGGCACCATTTAGTGGCGGCCTCGCTACCAAATTTGGACGCTCGAATTAATTTTAAGTATTGTTTGAGAATGTGACCTTAATAAACACTCTTGCACCCACGAAAAAAATTCAGTCTTCGTTTTCCTCTATTGGATAAAAATATTACGAACTTTTTTTCAGTTACACACACAGTTCATAACATATTTATTTTCATTAATCATTTAAAGAACTAATTTTCTTTCTAGCTACGTTAAAGCATTATTAGTTGAATATAACGAAACTCTAAATATAAAAAAAAAGGAATTTGTTTTTTATATTATTAAAAGTGGATTTTTCTCATTATGTTATATTATTTTTATAGTTTCCCTCCTTTTTCACATAAGCCAATAACTATGCAAAAAAAAGTAAGATGATAACATATAAAATAAAATATCTATAATCTTGATTAATCATGTAGTTTTCGTTGAAAATATTTTTGGAACACATTTTTCTTAAACTTCCATTCATAATATTTTTAAAAAATCATTAAAAAATATTACCTAAGGTTTAAGCAAAATAAATCATAACCACCCAGTAGGGGGGTTATGACACTCGGCTTGTAATCGACTGGGCTCGGATTCGAATCCCGAATAAGGTATGGATGCATCTTATGGAAAAGAAATCGGATTTTCACCTGAAATGGATTCTCGTCTCGAATGGAAAGCAGCGCACCCCTTCTGTTCTATGCTGGGATCATAGTTTGTAATAAAGTCTATATTCTTCTGTGTTTGTATTGCATGTTTCTGTTCATCTATCTCTTGTCCTTTCGTATGTATCCCAAATAACACACAATAACTTGTGTATTTATAAGAAATAGTGTTGGAATAGAAGGGGAAAATGGGTGATTTCCCTCCCTCACGGCAAACAAAATAGAAGTAGAAAATGACAGTACTTATTCAGAAACAAATAAATTTAGAAGCAAGCTTACAGATATTGAATTGTTGGAGAGATTTCAAGAATGGCAAAATCTAAATACAAGCTCTAATATTACGATTTTTTTTAAATCAGATAATAAATTTCAGAGAGCTCATTGCTTAAATTAAAAGAAGCCCTAATGAATGCATTCTCAATGAAAAAAAATATCCAGTTAATAAGCAAGGCAAGAAATAATGAGATTATAATTAAAACAAATAGTTGCGAGACCGCCAAGGAAGGGGGCGTAATAAAAATAAATAAAAAAATATTAAGGGGACACAGTACGATTCAATTGACAAAATAGGTAAAAAAATATAAATAAAATTTTTTTCCTTAAATTGTTTTTTATATATTTTTCTATTAACTCACAAAAAAAATCAAACTTATGATAACTTTTATGCTCGTCAAAATTCACATCCTAACGTCATTCTGCTCTAGCAGGAAGTACTTTTAATTTTCTAGCCAATTTTATTAATTCTAACACAGCTAAGCAGTTTTGAAATAAAGTGAAGAGGCTGTAATCCATTCTCAATATTTATTTCCATTTGCTGAGCTATACTGCGCTCTTTCTTCTGGAAATTTTTATTACATATTTTTGAAATATTTAAGTTTCGGTTTACCAAAAAAAAGTCTTTTTCAAGACTAATTATTTTATCCTAACCAGTTTAACAGCCAATTTTATGAAAACGTATTCTTGTTTATTCTAATACAGCATTTTAATAGTTAAGCATACCTCGTTGAAAGAGGAAAAATAATTCAAGTAAATTGAATATTCAAAAGCGATAGTTCAGTGAAACCAAAACTGAAGACATTTCAGAGCATAATTCAAATGTTTCTAAGCACTCATGTGGGTATAGCAGTTTCAAAAATGAAAGTGTTTCTACGCAAGAAAAAAGTGTACAAGAACAGGAAAATGTTGCTGATAACACTGATGGACCAAGTTATAAAAATTGTTGACAAAAATGCCTTGTGTGATATTTTCAAATATACTCTTTGTGAGATAGCTGCAACCAGTCAACTTTAAAGCTTGAATTTGGACGTAAGTATGGATTTTCTCATCAGTTAAAACTGGTTTGCAAAACATATTTTGAGGGGAAAAAATGGAATGCTTTACATTTTCAAGACTTGAAAAAAAAATCAGTTGAAAATTTTGCATGTTTCTCAATATGCCTTTTGATGTTGAGTAAAACCTTTAATGAAATTAAATGCTACATCAACTCAGTATACTCTCTTGCTTCCCAAACTGTGTTGAACTATATACATAACAGCGTTCGAAATGCATACAACAAATTAAATCAAATGGGTCAAATACAGTTACTGATATTGCTATTTCGTTTGATGGGACATGGTTGACCCGAGGACACTCATCCCAAATCGGTGTTGGATGTGTAGTCGATACTTTAACAGGATATGTGATTGATTATGAAATCATGGGCAAGTACTGTCCAACATGTGTAGGTGCGAAAAATGAATTGGGCGAAGCTACAGCTGAGTAGGATGTTTGGTTTTCTAGTCACAAAAATTCCTGCCAGAGTAACCACGTTGGGACATCAGAAGCAATGGAAATGAAGGCGGCAGCTAAGCTTTGGTCTCGATCAGAAGCATCTGGTTTTCGGTACACAACACTGTTATCTGTTGGTGATGCTAAAAGTCATAAATTCCTAAATAACCTAAAAATATATGGACCAGATGTTGAAATTTTGAAAGAGAACCTTAATCATGTAAGCAAAAGGTAAGGAACAAGCTTGCGCAATCTTGTGAAAGATTGGAGAATTAAAAAGGTATCACTTTAGGTGGTAAATCTTATGGCAGCCTAAAAGAAAAAAAACAACGATAAAAAAAACTAACATAAATTAGAAAAATCACATAACTAACATAATCAAAAAACTAACATAAATTAGATTAAATCAGAAAGCTAATCTGGAAAATAAAGGAGATATTCAGGGTATGAAATAACATACATATGCCACGCTTTATCACAGCATTTCAACAGATAAAAATCCCATGCAGATGAAATGCCCTCCTGGCAGAGATACTTGGTGTTTTTATCGAAGAGCCTTAGCGAGAAAGGTGAAAAACCTGCACGACATAAACTTAATATTGCAACACCAATAAATCCAGATTATTTGACAAAAATTGTACCAATATGCCAAAGGCTAGCTTCTGACCGTCTTTTGAAAGGATGTACCAGATGTTTGACTCAGAACAACGAGAGCCTGCATAATGTGATTTGGAGTAAGTACTCCAAAGAGAGTGGCTTCTGCAAAATCACAATGTGTAAATACAGCTGTTTATGAGGCAGTATCAGAGTATAACATTGGTACTTTGAAAGCCTTACAAGAAATACAAAGGGCAACTAATTTGGATCTTGGTGTAAAAGCAGTAAAAATTGCTGCCACGAGTGATTACAGACGTAAAAAAGAAAGAAATCGCAAAATAATCTTGTTTTTCGCATAGTACGTCGAAAAGTAAAACTAACCACTCTGCGAAAAGAAAAATATTTAAAAAAAAGGTGTTGCATATAGTCCTGGGTTTTTTTAAACATAAATGTAAAAAAATATGAAAATGTAAACTAGAATTACTTTAGAATCATTGCAAAATGTGTTCATATGTTATTTATCACAATTTTTTAAAAATATAAGGTACTGAAAATTTTCAGTATACAAATTTATAATATTCATATAATAACTTTATAGAACTGTTATATCATGTGCATGTAGTATCTACAGTAATTTTTTAGTAATTTTATTGCACTTATATATATCTTTTTACATGAATAAAAACTTTAAATTGATTTATCTCGGAACAAAAAATCATTAGTGTTCCTTCATTTAAAATGCTAAGGCTTTTTTCCTATTGTATGAAATGTTTTGAAATTCTTTAATGCATTGCTATTTATATACATAACAAAAGTTGGTATGCATTTTTGAATCAAAGCAATACTTATTTTTTTAAAAAAATATTTGATCTTAGAAATTACACGTTTTTTAGGGAATTTTTTTAATTCATAAAAAAAAATATTTTATAAATTTGAATCGTGTTATCCCCAAACCCATGCCAACTTTTGTTGTACATAGTTTGACAAATATGTAAATCAAATTTCATGTGTGTACGTCAAGTATTGTACGAGGAGTAGCGTTTTAATATCACTCTAAAGCGGATATTCTTCAATGGATCCCGCCTCCATCGATCTATGAAAGTCATAAAATAAATATCTACACATGAACTGCCTTTTCAAAACAAAGATCTTCCAGATATCATAGTACAAAATATGTTTATTGATTATATCCAGACAAATTTTAATAATAGTGTCCTAATATCAACAGATGGTTCGAAAACTACAAATCAAACATCAATAGGAATCTTGATTCCCAAGAAAAACGTCCGACAGAATTTCCTACTAAAAGAGATGATTTCAATTTTCACAGCTGAAGCTATGGTCATATGGACTGCGTTACAAAATTGGGTTATAGAAGCAGAAAACTGTTATCTTGACGGACAGTTTATTAGTTTTTAAAAGTATCCAAAATATTAATAGAAAATCCAATACGATAATTGAAAATTTAAGTTCAACTTTGCTAGAGAGTCTCCAAATAGTTCAATCCATCACATTCATTTGGTACCGGCACATAAGGGAATATAGATCAATGAAGAAGTTGATAAATTAGCTAAAACCTATCCAGAACCTTGGAGTATTATTCCTTGGATTTCAGTGAAAGATCTACATTAACACACATATTTCAAAAAACATCCTAAAAGTAAAAGGAAGAAGCACGGAAAGGGAGCAGAAGACATAAAAACTATAATTATATTTCACATCTTGAAAAGGGGAATAGACAGAACGCAAACAATAAAAATTCAGAGACTTTAATTAATAAGATGCGAGGAAAAAAAACTACCATTAAATGATATTTATTTTCTTTTTAAATAGATTCTCCGTTGTGTTCGGAATGTCAAGTGCCAGAAACAAGTGAACATTTCATTTTAACCTGAAGCAAACACAAAACTCAACGAAAAATTTTATCTCCACCCACGGAGAATCGTCCTATTCAACAATAGCGAATTGTAAGACAATAGAGCTTGTCCAAAAAGTAGAAGAATTCTTAATATCAAGCAATAGATTCTAAAATATCAACCAATAGATTCTAAATCTATATATATATATAAAGGAGAAAAGCGACTCACTCACTGACTGACTAATCACGATATATCCGGAACTATTCAACCTACAGATTTGAAATTTGGTAGACATGTTCCTTTTATGGAGTAGAGATCAGCTAAGAACGGATTTTGTGAAATTCGAACCGTAAGGGGCGTTACGGGGGGGGGGTTAAGGGGCATTATAAATAATTGTTTCCATTTTTAAACTACTCTATATACAATCTTGAAATTAGGTAAACAGATTCCTTTCATATAGTAGAGTACCCCTACAAAATGAGTTGGGTGAAAATTGACCCCCAAGGGGCGTTGCGGGGGCTTAGGGGCCGTTATAGATAATTATTAACATTTTTAAGCTATGAGACGCAAAGTTTTTATATTTGATAAATATATTCCTTTCATAGAGTAGATATCAGCTACAAGATGGGTTTTGGGAAAATAGCCCCCCCAAGTGGCGTTGCGGGGGATTAAGGGGCGTGATAGATAAATATTTTCGTTTTTAAACTACTTGACCTACCAGCTTGAAAATCGGTAGGCATGTTTCTTTCATGGAGTAAATATCCGTTACAAAATGGGTTTTGGGAAAATTGACCCCCAAGGGGTGTTGCGGGGGGGTTAAGAGGAGATATAAATAATTATCTATATATATAAAGGAGAAAAGCGACTCACTGACTGACTGACTGACTAATCACGATATCTCCGGAACTGTTCAACTTACAGACTTGAAATTTGGTAGACATGTTCCTTTCATGAAGTAGAGATTAGCTAAGAACGGATTTTGCGAAATTCGAAACGCAAGGGGCGTTACGGGGGGTTGAGGGGCGTTATAAGTAATTGTTTCCATTTTTAAACTACTCAACGTACAATCTTGAAATTGGGTAAGCAGATTCCTTTCATAGAGTAGAGATCCGCTACAAAATGAGTTTGGTGAAAATCGACCCCAAGTGACATTGCGGGGGCTTAGGGGGCGTTATAGATAATTATTTCCATTTTTAAACTATTAGACGCACAGTCTTTAAATTTGATAAATAGATTCCTTTCATAGAGTAGAGATCAGATACAAGATGGTTTTTGGGAAAGTAACCCTCCAAGTGGCGTTGCGAGGAAAGGGGGGTTAAGGGCGTAATAGATAAATGTTTTCGTTTTTAAACTACTTGACCAACCTGCTTGAAAATTGGTAGACATGTTTCTTTCATGGAGTAAATATCCGCTACAAAATGGGTTTTGGGAAAAATGACCCCAAGGGGTGTTGCAGGGGGTTAAGGGGAGATATAAATAATTATTCCTATTTTTAAACTATTAGACGCACAGTGTTGAAATTTGGTAAGCAGATTCCTCTCATAGAATACATATACGCCACAGAATGCGTTTCGTGAAAATCGACTCCCAATTGGCGTTGAGGCACATAAGGAGCGCATATTTTTCAATACAATCGAATTCTTAATGCTAGGACTTAAATATCAAAAATTTATACATATATATAACCAACAAAAATTTATAAAACATCATGAAATACCCAGCAAAGCGAGCGGGTAACAGCTAGTATTCTATATTCATCAAATTCTGTCGAAGCTTAAGGCGACAGCCGTCTCCAATTTTACAGTGTTATTTTATCACTGTACTGAACTGAACCCTGAACGAAGAAACTTTCCCATTTCGAATGAATTGCTCACAATACTTCAAGATTTTATAATTTGATAGTATTGAGTATTTTCTCTTAGAATTAATGTGTAAAATTCCTCCGAAGAATAATTACCAACAAAATTCGATTATCTTGCTTAGTGTGTATAACTTCATACAGAAGAGTATACATAACTTAACTCTTCAGAAATATTTCTCCTTTATTTAATATAAGTAATGATCATAGATTATTTAGGAGATAAAAGGTATTGGTTTCAACAGCTATGTTATGCATTTGTATCCACAGCGGAGTGTATTAGTGCTGAGCTGGAAAGAGAGAGAGCAAAAGAGTGAGGTAGTAAGAGGAATACGTATATGATTTAGTAGCAGTGTTTGTGTAGTAACAATTATTTGTTTGGGAGTGCTGAAGGGATTTATAATATAGGAAGAGAGATCGACAACCTAGACATTTTTTCATGAAGCCCATAGAGCAGTGGTTCTTAACCCCGTGCCCGTGAAGCTACTTTTGTGCGCCCGCGACTGTCCGCTATATACTCTATAAAAATATTTGCTATCTAGCTGAAGATAAACAAGTAGTATTAAAAAAAAATTTGAAGTCGATTTCTACTTAGATCAACAAAGAAATTTTTTACTTTAGTTACTTTTATTAAATAGTTTCAATTAATATAAATATGTATATACATATGACAGAATCGCAATATTAAGTGATAAAAAAAGCGATTTTCCATTTTCCTTTCTATATATGGTGTTGGACTATTTTTCGTTTGTTTGTTACTATATATTCATTCATTAAATTTATTTATTCTAATAAAATAATACAGTAAAAAAGAAACCACGCTCTCAGACGTTAGGCCATCCCAGGTGGGATTCGAATCTATGACCTTAAGATCAGAAGTCCAACACGCTATCCATTGCGCTACATGAACACAGCAAACGATTTTCCTTTCTGTATATGCTGTTGGACTATTATTTTTGTGCTTGACACTCTTTATTCCTTTTTAATTTAATTAATGAATTAATGTTTGAAAAAACTATATTAATATCTAGAATCATCCACTACAAGATGGCCGTGGTAGCCCATTGGTCAAGGTAACAAACTTGTGGCTGGCGTGTCATAAGTTCGAGCCCAGTACCACTGAAAGACCCACCGTGTAGGGGAGCGATGCACGTTAAATCTGTCAAGAGCTCAAACGTCCTCCCGTTGGTAATAAATTAGGCCCG
Source organism: Trichonephila clavata (assembly GCA_019973975.1). Taxonomy (NCBI): domain Eukaryota; kingdom Metazoa; phylum Arthropoda; class Arachnida; order Araneae; family Nephilidae; genus Trichonephila; species Trichonephila clavata. Next base: position 206,478 of record BMAO01034745.1, read on the forward strand.
TTGGAAATAAATTGTGGTGTGGTAGTTAAAAGAGGGTGTGCCAGCTCAGGTGACGTCCTCGTCACTTGACCATGGTTCAAAATTACGAGGTCCGTCACCAAAAGCCCTCATGAAGCTGAATAGTGCGGCATTAATATTCACTCATCCTCTACAAGTTTAAAAAAATTTTTTAACATGATATATATGTATAGAAGAAGGAAGAGAGTGAACAAATGTAGGAATTGAAAAATATCCCCTTTTGAAAAAAGGAGCTTATAATTTAAAATCCCGTTTCGGTTCCACATATTTATGTGAATCATTGTTTTCAATAATGAACACAATTAAATCAACAATCAGATCTCGATTTAACAATAGCAATCTCAAAAATGTTATTAGAGACTTAGAATATCATCTTATAAGCCTGACTTTGAAAAATTAGTGGATAATATATGCAATACCAAAAATCGCATTAAATGTAAATATTTTGAATTTTTTGCTACCTTTTTAGTGTAGGATATTGTTTATGATGCTTGTGATTGCAATAAAAGAAATATATTATAAATCGTTATACTTTTTTTGAACTACAGTTGCCAGCAATTTCTTGTTTGTCAAATGTGCTCACACAGACAGGGAAAATAAGGTTACAAACTTCTCCCATAGAGCAACACTAGAGTAACTAGTTGGTTTGATTTGATTTTTGATTTACGTCGTACTGTGAAGCAACACGAGAATTTTTGGTGATGTAACGCAAAATTCTGAGCCACGATCTAGTGACGAGGAAGACACCTGAGCTTGCGCTTCCTCTTGAAGCTTACAAGCGATGCCAACAGAAGGACTTTAAGCTTAAGCAGATGTAACGTTCATCAGTTTTCTGTAGCATTAGATTTCGAACTTACGACTCTATTACTCAAGCCACGGGGTCGCGAACATGAGCACTCGGCTATAGCAACCTCACTAGGATATTTAAGTTTAATTCGAACAATCGTTTCCTTAGAATAATAAGAGAACTAACGAGGTCAAACCTCGCAATTTTGAGCCTCAGTCAGAGGACATTGATGACAACTGAGCTTGATTGAGTGAATATGAACGTCACCCTGTTCAGCTACTCGAGGGCTTTTGCAGACGGACCTCGTAATTTTGAACCATGGTCGAGTGGCGAGGATGGCATCTGAACTGACACCCCTCTCCTAACTTCCACACCAACGGGAGGACATTTGAGCCTCACCCTATTTAACATGTATCGGCTCTCTTTGCATGGTGGGTTTTTAGCGGTACTAAGCTCGAACTCGTGACACGCCGGCCACGAATCTGTTACCTTTACCACTAGGTTACCGTGGACACCAATTAAGCTTGAACCCAGTCTCCTAATTCTCGCTTTAAGTCCCGTGAGAACTTTGAAGTTCAGTTAGAATAAAGGTATAGCAGTCTCCATTATTGTTCACGAGGATAAATGGTGAACCCACTATTTGAACATCTTCCATAAGCTTACGATCCTAACCATTAAGCTGTCACGATCCACGAGTGGCCGAGGTAATTTAGTGGCCATGTTCACAAATTCATGGTCGGGGTTGTAGATTCACAGGTTCGAGTCTTGGTGCCACTGAAGACCTGTTATGTAGAGGGTCTGGTGATCTTTAAATCTGTCGTGGTTCAAAGTCCTCATGTTGGTGAAGTGTGGAAATTAGGAGAGTGGGGTGCTATCTCAGATACTCTCCTCGTCACTTGATCACCGTTCAAGATTAGTAGGTCTGTCGGATTGGAACCAGACTTTTTGTAGCATTTTGAGATGGAGAAACCAAATGGAAATCCTTCGTCAGAGGACATGTGAACACATAATTGTCAGCCTCCCCAACAGAACCAAAAAAAAAAATTGGGAGTAGCTTTTAAGCGATGCAAATAAGAAACAAATGGACAATGATTTGTTAAGAAATGCGTGACGTAACTGGAATGGGGATTGATCTCTAAACTGGGTTTGGGGAAGAAGGATTTGACTCGTATGCCTGTATTAGAGACCACCAACTCTCCAAGTCCTCAATCAATTTATTTTGAAGGATATTGATGATATAAGAGTCCGAGAGGCTGGAACACTCACCTCTACACTATTAGTAGCAGCGACTTTTATAGCCCTCGTGTTGCTTTAGTGAGTGAGTGAGTAAATATTAACGTTGCACTATTCAGCTACTCGAGGGCTTTGGGCGACAGATCGCGTAATTTTGAACCATGGTCAAGTGACGAGGACGACACCTGCACTGGCACCCCTTCTCTTAACTTCCACACCACAGCAACGTGTTGCTTTAGAGTGCGACGTTAATAAACATTCATTCACATCACACTCCTTGAGGGCGACATTTATTCAACTAACACAGTATTGAATATGAACCAACTTAAAACACATTATGCACTTCTAAGCATATCAATGTTGTGTCATTATTAAGAGTTAATTATTGAATTTTGACTAACTAGGGTCAAAACTAAAATCAAACAAACAACAAGCACCGAATAGCATGAGGAAATTACGCAGCTCTTTTATTTGAATAACATATGTTGCGATGAAAGTAGTTATTAATTAAATAATTAATATTTTTCAGAATATTTACTTTTAATATAATACAAGAAATGAGATTAAACTCATAAACTCAATTTCCTCAATGAAAAATAACTTTAGTCTATTAATTTAATTTCCTATTATAAAAAGAATTAATCAAGATTGCTTCTAAATAAGGTAAGTTTCAGTTACCTAATATTACCAACATATATTAATGATTTTAAGTTATGACTTTTATTCATTTGCGTCTGTTATTTTCTAAAACTAATTTAAAGTCTATAAGAGATAGTTTAAATATTTTTTAGCATTTTATATACCCAAATAATTGCATATATATAAACTAAAGCCATTCTCTCATTAAAAATATTCCGTCCCTTTCAAAAATACTAAGATTTTGAAGAAAAATAATATTTGAATTTAAGTGTAGAATGTGTAGGATTCATTTTAAGGATAATATCGAAAATGCAAAATTGCTACCTTTTGTTATTACAGTGCTTCTCAAAGTTTCAATATTCGCGGCCCAATATTCAATCATAATTTTCATCGCGCCCCCCTCATACAATAACAAAATGCATTGAATTTAATAATACTATACTTTGATGCTAAAACTACGCGATACGACTTTAACCCCCTTAAAGGCCACCGGCGTATATAAACGTCACTCAACAAAAGCGTTGATTTCCTCGGACGTATATATGTCTTTCCGAAGTACTTGTATATTTCCTGTGCACTGCTATCCATAAAATTATTCCGAAGGCTTTGGAAAGCAATTAAACGAACTTGATATGTTTGTGCGAAGGATTAACTTAATTCAGATTATTTGCTTCTTATTCCTCTCCAATACATCACATCCGCACGCCTACGTTGAAAATGATTGGCTTTGGGAAGTGAATCGCTAACTTTTAATCGGCAGTTAAGGGATTAAATATAAACCGTACAAATTATCACGATAAGTGTTAATTTTTGTATATAATTTTATATATGACAATCCTATGGGGTCACTGGTAATCATTAAACTTATTCTTAGTATTGTTAAATTAATTATAAAATATATTGTGTAGAGCACTGATACATTTATAAGTGTAAATGTGGGTTTTTTTTTTTTTTTATTTTTTTTATGTCAGAATGCATTTTTTGTTTGCTTTCAGAAAATTAATAATTTTTTTAAATAATTTTTTGTTTTCGATTTTTCAATATGCTTGCGCCCCACATAGATGCTTGCCTCATAGAGTTGCCACGTCCCGCGCCCCACAGTTTGAGAAACGTTGTGCTAATACCTTTTGTTATTTCACTGAACATTTCTTTCCCCCTCGTTTCCATTCGTATTTTAATGCTCAATTTTTTTTTCCTTCAGGTTTCTTTCTTTTCCAAACCATAGATTAAAAAGCTTTTAATGAAAGCTTTTTTCAAAAATAAGGGTTGCAGGTTTTGTTCACGAGTGCTTTATTAGAATTTTCTTTCTGAAATGGAAGTCGGATTTCCGTCATAAGTTGTTAAAAAATGTTAATTAAACCAGAGTTCCTTATTTCATAACAATCTGATTCACTTGTGTAACATCCTTTGAGACGATACGATTCTAAATTTACCCGAGAAAAATCGCCAAGAATTAGTCTATTTTAAAAAATCATTATCAAACAAATATGGGCGAAGGTCACTTCAAAGGAAAAGGGATTATTTTTTACATCTAAATTTGTCGAAGAAATAAAATATGAATATAAATCAGGAAATTAAGCTTTTTTTCCCCATAATCTTATCTAAACATCCGAGTTTGATTTATGTTATTTCATTCGTAAAAATAAAAATTGTATCGTCTTTTGTCGGAATATAGCATAGCCCCCAGAAATAAAGCATTAATTTCTGGGGGTTTTCTGCTTAATTTACGGGAGTTGTTTCTATAGCTAGAAGCAGTGGGGTTTGGGGATTCAACCCCATAGACCAGTGGTCTTCAAACTTTTTCAACTTGAGGAACCCTTAGAATCAAAGTGTTTCGAGGAAATCCAATTCCTCCTTTCTCCCACTTTTTCTATTAGAAAATGTTTATTAAAGTAATATTTAAAGTAATTTACATGTTACAGGTACTTTATGTGAAGACAGTTAAATTAAGGCATTGTACTTATTAAGTTTTTATTTATATAATGTTAATATATATAATTTACATGTTAATATTAATTTGTGCTACAGGGGTATCACCTACACATACATAATAATTAGTAGCTGGGATATGTACTTGCATTTTTTTACACAAACTGTCGAAGTCTAGGTCTATTGAAAGTCTTTGAGGATATTCCGGGTAAATTTCTTAACCAAAAATAAAGACCTTGTTCATGTCCACATATTAGCTTCGAATCTGTCGCTAGCTCAGTCACTCGTTCTTGTTCTATCAGTAATAAGTCCTATTTTTATTGAAATGAATTTTTAACCCAATCCATAAAAAAAACGTGAATAAATTTTACATTCACATTTATAATTTGATTTTTTTTTTTTTTGACTCATTGGAACCCCTGGATATGCCTCGTGGAACCCAGTTTGAAGACTACTGCCGAACAGATTTTTAATTTTTACTATCGAGATTACTCCGTGCGCGGTAGCCTAATAGGCGTGTCGTTCGAGCCCAGTGCTGCTGAAGACTCACCATGTAGGGAAGCGATACACGTTAAATCTGTTGAGAGCTGAAACGTCCTCCCATTGGTGTGGTGTTGTAGTTAGGAGAGTGGTGCCAGCTCAGGCACTTGACCGTGGTTCAAAATTACGAGGTCAGTCGCCAAAAGCCCTCGTGTAGCTGAACAGTATGCGACGTTACTATTCACTCACTCCCATTGAGATTACCCTTCTGCACTTTCGTCTGGGTTTTTAAAATGTACCCCTCCCCATAAGAGATCTGTATATATTACTAGCTAGAAGTTAATTATATTTACTAATTTCTATATTTTTAAGTTTGAAATCCTACTGAGTCAATTTGTGGGGGGAAAATTCCACTTTAAATCTTGAAAGACGAACTGAATTCAAGGAGAAATTCCATGAACTTATTTATTAAATAATAAAATCTTGCAAACGAGACCAAACAAATTCCTAAAATTTATGGGTTTGAAGATCAGAAAGTTTCGACTTTTATGCCAATACTTGTTAGTATACATTGAGAATTTATCTATTTCTAAGGGAGAAAGAAAGAAATAGAACTTTCAAAATTGGATTTGTATTTTGATTTTTTTTACAAGGTCCGAAAATTTGAGATTGAATCAAAATTTAAAATTTTGTAAGCAAAATATACAAGGTCTCCCGAAACTTAATAAGCATTCACGAGGTGAAAGGTGGGGTATAACTATTCATATTCTTCTCGAATTATCTAAAATTTAATGTGATATTTAACGTAGAAAAGATGGGAAATTAAGAAAGCCTCGTATTACTTTGAAACAAGAATTAAAAATTGTTCCCCTTTCCCTACTTTCAATGCTTCTTACCTACCAATTTGCAAGTGTCTCGATAGTTTGATTCGGGAATCCTGGACTCGTAGTCAAAATAAATTTGATTTTGAAATCAATTTCACCGAGAAATTGTAGTGTAAAGTAATTAGTCATATTCTGTAAAATTTATCAAATCTTAAACTCCACTTTCCAAGCTTTCGCCTCCTCACATTCACAAAAGCATAGCTAGGGGGAGGAGGAAGGAGACATGTGTCCTTTGGCACAGCATCTGGGGAGGGGGATAAATCAGGACGAATGAAATTCAAGAACAAATTTTTTTGTTCTGTAAATTTATTTAAAAATATATGTTAATCCTTTTATACGTGCTTGTGTGTTTCTTGATTTTATATCATTTACTTTTATTCAATAAATATCTTCCAAGTATCTTTGTTGTCTTAAGCATTTTACTTTTTTCATTCCATTCATACCTAATAATTTGTCAAGAAATGTAAGTTTTCATGTTCTAAAACTCAAACTTCTGGGAAAGCATTTTGTACCCCCCCCCCTTTTGTGGCTCACTTCTTATCATGAGGGGACACGAAAATTAATTTTGTACCCAAGAAACCAAAGCCCAATTTGAAAATCCTAACTATGCTTCTGCATTGATAGTGTGTAGTATCATCCTCGTCACTTGACCGTGATTGAAATTTACATTATCCGACGCCAATAGCTCTCTTGTTGCATCTTAGTGCCACGATAATAAAACATCAAGCAGTCTCGGAGCTTCTCCATAAAATGGGATGATGAGCAGATTCAAAGACTTCATCTAAAGAATAATTATCTTCAGAACAATAATATAAGATTAAGATTCATCGTCATCAGAGGCTGCAATAACTTGATTGTATAGCTGGACAAAGATTTAAGGTTTGATTTGACCAAAATTTATCCCTTAAAATAATGGAGCTTCCTTACGTTATATCGATCTGAACCTTAAACTTTGTGTAGTATATAATTTTGATCTAAATTGGGTATTTCGTTTTTCCGAGGGGGATCTAAAATTGAGGTGCTTCACTAGAAGTTCTCTGTACACTTCAAGTGTCAAATTAGATTGTATCCATAACTCTGTCTCTCAATAATGTATTAATCAAAAGAAATTAAGCTCAGTGGCGCACAGCACACGGGGGGGGGCGGATCAGGACATCCCCCAAAGCCCTTGCTTTTTTCGATTGATTATAATCCTATGTATTTAGAACGTAAAATTTAATTGTTATTAATAAGTAATTTTATTAATTAATGCTAATTATTTATTCAATAAACTTTTTACTGTTTTTTTTGTTCCTGAAAATCGACAAAATCAAAGGAATATGTTGGGTGGCGTATTGGAGCATGAGACGAAAAGGGTGGACTTCCGCCCCTGGACCCTTCCACCTTGAAAAATTCCTATATGTTCCACTGATTATACTGAAATTAAGATATCTACATATTTTAGATCAGTATTTCTTATAAAATCTAGGACGCACACGGCTAAGGGTACGCGAACAACTTATATATCAGCAGAGATGTCTTAAGATTTCTTGAGGCCTTGGGGACATACTCAAAAGTTGGCTCCATCTATGACCCTTAAAGGTAGATAGTACGTGGCATACGTTGTCAAATACTTGTACAAACAATAACCCGAAGCAAATAAATGGGCATAACTTACAATCGCACAAACCGGCTCGACCGACTGCCGCGTTTCAACTAAAGGAGTAACAATGGTATATGGTGGTAAGCCTATGCCTGTACGTGGACGATGGTCATATGTAGTTGATATATCGTCCAAAATTCCCTGTTTATCGGAGAATACAGCCGGAAATAACATTTAACCTTTAAAATTATTCGAATTATGATCTTAAGGCTGATTCGAGAACTAGATGAGGATCTTATTTCGGCCTTGGGCCCGGGCTCAGTTGTCCCATGCTTTAAGACGTTCCTGTATAACAGTAGTGCTTTAAAATAAGCCTTTATTTTTTTAATTATACTTCGTAAAGAACCCAACGGAGGAAATATTTGAGATGAGACGCAAGTCATTTTATTAAAGAAATTAGCTATGATAATTATCCAGATGGAAAAGAGCGAAAATGTGAATCCAACTTCTACCATTTAAAAATAATTCTTCTTAAATATGATAATTCGGAAGGTTTAAATATCGGAACGAAAAGGTTGCTTCAAACCATAAATATTTACCTTAATTGTCGAAAATAGCCTAACCCAGTAGTCGATACACTTTAAAAGCTTGTCGGTGGCATGAGAAGAAAATAAGTATTATCGCAACAATCGCCAACGTTAAAGTTAACTCACCAAGGTCGTATGCGCTGAATTGGCAATCCTGTGCTTCGTTTCATATAACGTCGCCAATGGGTTGCGATAATACGTATAAGTATTGAAAATAGTTATAAAACTATTCGATATTTGATGCACTTTTTTTAAAAAAATCACCTATAAATAATCCTAAAATATTGTTCACGAATTCCTTAAATTTAACTGAAACAATATAACTTTATTGATAATCATTCTTTTGCCCTCTTTTTTGTAAATTCAGAAATGGGTCAATAAAAAAATAGACAAACATGATTTTTCTACACAGCTAAGAGTACAATCTTAGCTTTATATCAGTAGTTCCCAAATTTACTGTGCCCATAGACTCTTTTTTTTTATATCAAAAATTTGGCATGCCCCCCCCCTCCAAGTGAACTAACCATTTCATTGCATAGTAGAAAAATTAATTTATCTTCAGAGCCTTTAAAATACTGATAATCATTATATAATAAGACTTTTAACAAGTAATATTAAAAAAAATTCATTCGATTCCTACTTAGGTCAACAAAGAAAATTTTTACTTTATAGTTACTTTTTATTAAATAATTACAATTAATATAAATATGTATATACGTATGACAGATTCACAATATTAAATGACCAAATAGAAAGCGATTTTCCTTTTTACATATGGTGTTGGACTATTTTTTTTTGTTTCCATTTATTCATTAAATTTATATATTCTAATAAAATAGTAAAGTAAATAAGAAATCACATTCTCAGAAATTAGGCCATCCCAGGTGGGATTCGAACTCCCGGCCTTTGTATTAGTAGTCCAACGCGCTATCCATTACGCTACAGGGACATAACGAGCTATTTTCTTTTCTATATATGTTTTTGGACTATTTTTGTTTGTTACTATTTAATCATGTTTAGTCTAACTAATGAATTAATATTTGAAAAAAAACTGTGCATTAATATCAAATGCCATCCATTACAAGTTTTAAAAATGTATTTGAGCATGAATGGATGAATAGAAAGTATTTTATAAACGATTGAAAATTTGAACAAGATATATGTATGTACAGTCGACTCTCAATAATTCGAAATTGGAGGACCAATGAAAAACTTCGAATTGCCAGGAGTTCGAATTATCAATAGGGTAGAAAAAAATTCCCAAAATATACGAAGATAATTTTTTCTAACACATTTAAATTTGAAACTATGTAATAAAACAACAATTATACAAATGTATAAAATTATTTTAAAGTATATTTGAAAAGTACATATTATACAATATAAATATTATACAGAAGTTAAAAGTTCTGTATTAAAAAAAAATACATTTACACGCACTCCTACGCATTTCTTCTTCACAATAGTAGACCATCCTTTCGGAGCACATGTGTAGCAAGACCACGTGTTAAACAAAAGATATGAACGGTTGACAACAGGTGCGGTTGTTCTATTGTCCACTTGAAGAAGGAAAGAAATAAAAGTATATTTTCGTCTGATGAACCGGAAAACACTAAGGGGTAGCAGACAGATGGTCATCGACGGGGCTACGTTACAGGAAAAACACGCAGACAAAACAACACAAAACATGCAAGCTCCAACCTGTTTGCTACAAAATTCTATATGATAGTGAGTGTTCGAATTGTCAAGTGTTTTATAATATAACTTCGAATTATTGCGTATTGCAGTCTGGCCAGCCCCAGATTTTACTTCGAATTATAGAGTGTACCCAAACGTATTGTTTTAGTTCGAAATATCAAGAGTTTTTCTAGGGACAGAGCATATACTTCGAATTATCGAGAGGTTCGTATAATCGAAAGTTTGAGTTATCGAGAGTCGACTGTATATATAACATATAGGGAGAGAGTAAACTACATATAATAGTAGGAATTGAAAAATAAACTTGAACAAAAGAAAAACCTTGTTAAAAAATAAATGTACAAGATATCAATATTATTCAAAAATACTTATGTAACGTTCTTTATCTTAACAATACAAAGAATAATACTGCTTTCGGTTCCAAATTGAGAAAAATTTGTTGCGTTCACTTCAAATCTCTCTCGACAGTTTTTACTACCACATTTTAGGCAAGTTGCATGTAGCGAAATTCCGTTCCAATATTGAAACCTCATGGACGGCTGCACTGACGATCGGCCCGATTTAACAGTGCGGCGCTTGTTATTATTTAGATTATATGTATCAATAGTGTTTTACTCTGAAATTGTTTAACACTTAAAAATGATTACGTATTTATTTTAACTTTTATTATAATGGGAATGGGCCACAATATTTTACTCTATGTAAAACCTTTCACCGACCCCCTAAAAATGTCCAAGCACACCCAAATTTTATTTTTCCACGAGCCCTCTCAGCAGTCACAAGCCCCCCCCCCCCGCGGGTTCGTAGGAACCAGATAACCACTTCCAACATCATGTTGATAATTTGAAAATCTATTGGACTCCTTATTTTTGTCATTGAACGTTTTTCCCTCCTCGGGATTCATTTATGTGAATTAGTTTCTGTGGAAAAATTTTATTTTATCGTGCATTTTTTTTGTACTTAAATAAATAATTATGTGTGGGTGAAAAATAAGAGAATGATCCAGAGACTCCTGAAAACAGCAATACTAATTAAATAAATCATGTAAATTCCAGTCAATGTTCTAATAAGAATACACATAATGAAAATGTATATATTTAATTTTTCATTTGAAACTTCTCAAGAACGCAAATATTAATAACACAAATATTGTTCAATAACTCAAAAACTAGACAAAATAAATCTGAGAAAGAGTAGGATTTTTATACAATCTGTTTCACACACTTTTTAAAATAAACTCATCCATTTGAGTGTAAGGCTGCAATAAAATAACGGTCATCATCGTCCACTATATGTGCGAAATTCTTTCAGAACTCTTTCTGGATAAATATAATATAGAAATTTATTTACTTTAACTATTTTATTGTAAAATATTAAGATTTCAATTATTTCTCTTAGAATTGACTCCTTGAAACTCTGGATTTTCATTAGAATTTACATTTCAAGAAGAATTTTAAAATACAATTAACTAAAAAACTGAAATTGTTCATTTTTTGCTATCTAAAACCGTAATGTTACTTCCTAAAAATTACAAATATTATCAAGAGCACAATCTTTGTAAGAAAATTATTTTTCACTACGAAGAAAAATAAAACATAATTTTATAACCGAATTATCGTTTAACTTCAATTAAATCACACTTTTGGTGAAAGAGTATTATCAACCGAAAGAAGATAAAATTTTTATTTATGATCGGTTTTTTTTAAAAATGAATTCGTTTGTTGAATCTATGAAATAGGCAATATAAACACAATTCCTGTTTATATATTAAGAGAAAATAGATCTAACCCGTTGCTCTAATGCCATCTAGTGATTAAAACAAAAACTAAATAACTTTTTCTACAGCTTGCGTTATTGATTGGATAAGGGGGGGGGGGTATGCTCGTTTGAATTGTGGCTAAATTTCATTTGACAAAGGTGGCTAAAAGTAGGTTGGCATAGCTAAAATAAGGAATTTTTCGAAAGGAAAACGAACTTTTTTATATGTACATTAGAGACACTCTCACTTAATTAAAAATAATATTTCAAACACATAACTTAGTTAGAAATTAATCTATCTTCTTAAGTACCGAGTCATTCCTAAAAGAAAAAGACGTTCCTGTATTCTTTTCCGGCTAAATATAGGACCTAGCTAAAAAAAAAATATAAAAACAGATAACTTCAGTTTATGATAGTTAAGACTTGTGAATACCAGAAGATCAGCTTATAAGCTTTAAACCTTTTCTGAGTGAATTAAATCTCTCTAGGGTAATAACGAATTCGTGGTCGGCGTTGTTGAGTCATGGCTTTTGATTCCTGGTGCCACAGAAGTTCCGCCGTGTAGATGGCCCGTTAAATCTGTCGAGGCTCAAGTTGTGGTGTGGAAATTTGATCCGGGCCACGCCTTTGTCACTTGACGGAGTTCAAAATTACGAAATACATCACCAATAGCGAAAGCCCTTCGTCCCTTCTGAAGCTTCAAATTGTGATAATAGTTTTAAAAAATCAATTCAAATCCCTGGGTAATAGTTTTTAATACTCAATGCGATTTGAGTAGACATATCTAATTGTATATTTTATGTTTTTAATGACTATCGTTTCGAGTGAAAAGTATTCAAAATATTTTTAATTTTATCATGTGAACTTCATCGTCATCAAAAAAGGTTTGTGATCCATTCGTATTTCTATAGCCCTTGAGTTGCTTGAGAGATATGCAGTGGCATAACATACACCCCGCAACCCCCGCATTGCAGGGTCCCAACGCCTGACCCATTGTAATATCCGGCAAAACCTGACTTTGCAGGAGGGCTCTAATAGTCTCCATTACGTTACTGGTGGTATGTAAATTAAAATCAAAATCCATCCATACTTCATGCTATGGAATTTTAAAATCTATTTTATTAGTTGCAAATAATTGTATTGAAATTATCTTATTCATACTGGTTAATTTTTATACATTCGTTGTGATGTAATGAATATAAACTTTATATATATATATATATATTAAAATCACGATAACATTATTTAATTAACTTCGCATTTAAATGTTTGTAATATTTCTGCGTGAAGTTCGAATTAGTTGAAGATCATAGTAAGGATAATAGGAATTATTGCCCATTAAATTCAAATTTAAGGGCTCCAGTGATTATGGTAGGTCATGAACTTCGTGTCACGGGTTCGATTTTCAATTAAAGCAACGACCATCTGTGATATAGAACAATTGCATGTTGGGGTAAAACTAAGCCGCAATATCTTCAAAAACGTCGTGTGAATATTGCGGAGCGATTTTTTTTTTTTCCATCCGATAAACAAGCTCACAAATATAGTTCTCATTCACCTGATAGTAGTTATCACCTAAACTGTGCTCCAATTTCTCTAGAGCAAGGTATACCAGGCTTTTCTGCTTATTAAATGACACACACAATTGAATGTCTTAAATATAATAAACGTTAACAAATTTTAAAATTTTTAATATATAAAACTTAAACATTTTTTTTCTTTTTTCAGAAATATTAGGTTGTTCGGAAAGTAATTTTGTTTTTTTTTTTAAAATGAAAATTGACTTTAATTTTCATATATAATAAATATTTTGTTAAATTATGTATTGTCCATTCTGGTCCAAAATCTTCTGTCATCTTTATGGCAGTAGCATTATTCCACGCTCATAACATTTGTTCTTTGCTTATTAAAACTGATCCAGGGGATTTTTGACCTCCTGATTTGAAGTAAAGGTTGTACCATCTAAAAAATTTTTTTTGTTAAGATCGAAATAAATAATAATCAGAAACTGCCAGATCTGGAAAATATAGTGGATGTGGTAGGGGGTATATCTCACATTCAAGCTGTAAAAGCTTTTGGCGAGTTACCAAACTTATGAGGTCTCGTATTATCTTGGTGGAACACTACACCTTTTCTCTTGATAAATTCTGTCCTTTTCTTGTTAAAGTGAATCATTCAGTTTGCCCAGCTGATGGGCAATTAATCGTTGTGTTGTCCACTGGTAATAGCTCAAAAAAAATTAATTTAAAATCCCCCCCTCCCCCCAAACAGATAGCATCACCTTTTTTCCCGTGAATATTTTCTTTCAAAATGCTTTGAGCTGGTTCTCTCTCTCTCTCTCTCTCTCTCTCATCTTGTTTACTCCATGATCTCTTGCGTTTGACATCGTTATAGACATTCCATTTCTAATCCTCAGTGATGATGCGCTTCAAAAATGAATCCTTTTCTTGATGTCCGAGAAACAAATTAGACATCAACGAAACGACACAAATTTCTTTCCTTGAGAATATAAGGAACATGTCGAGCTTTGAGGTTAAAATTAGGCCTTTCAAGTGTTCATGGTGGCCGTGGTATACCTGTGTTCAAGGTAACGGACTCGTGACCGGCGTGTCACGAGTTCGAGCCCAGTACCACTAAAGACCCGCCGTTTAGGGAAGAGATGCACGTTAAATCTGTCGAAAGTTCAAGCGTCATCCCGTTGGCGTGGTAGTTAAGAGAGGGGGCTGTCAGCTCGCGTGTCGTCTTTGTCATTTGGCCATGGTTCTAAATTACGAGATCCGTCGCCAAAAGCTCTCGTGTAGCTGAACAGTGCGACACTAATATTCACTAACTCCCTTATTCAAGTGACCATGAACAGTTGAATTCGATAAATTTAACCTCTCAGCAATCTCACGAGTTGTTCTTCACCGGTTTGCATCAATTAATGCCTTTATTGTGTCTTTGTCAGCTTCAACTGGCCTTCCAGAACGTGGTGTATCTTCAACATCGAAATTGCCGGATCGAAATTTTGCATACCAGTTTCGTCACTGGAATGTCAGTACATTTTCTCCATACACATCGCCTAATTTTTTTCTTGCTTGAACAGCATTTTTACCTTTTCGATAGTAAAAAAGTAAATTATGCCGAAAATGCTGCTTTTCACACTCCATATTTGAAAGGGCACCAACCAAAAACTATTGCGTAAAATCAATTGGACTTTTTCAAGAGTAATCCTTGCTATATCAGCTCTCAAAACATATGATTATGCGGTTTATAAGTGTGTAGTAAGGTTTGAAAAAATTAAATTAAATCCTCTCTGTCGCGAAAAAACGAAATTACTTTCCGAAAAACCCAATAAATTTTAAAAAATTAATTATAATAATGGAAACAACATATACAAATCGATCTCTAAGGCTGTTATATAAAATAGGTAAGCCTTTTTATTGAGATTCTTGTGACTGGTGTTTTGATTTTAGCATGGGGGCTTATATCTGGCTCAAATTTTATGAGCTAAAGATAAAGATGGCCTCTTTTTGCTGTGTAAAATTGATTATGATTTGTAACTGTATTATACAATTAAAGCCATATTCCAAACGATGAGATGTTGAGAAAACAATGATGTTTAATAAAACATTTCTCCAAAAATTTTCTAGAAACAGATTCTTCCCCTCCCCCTCCAACCAAAGGCTTCAGAAAATACATGTATCTTCTAACCCCCTGCAAATTTCTGTGCTTATGTGACATTGTACTACTTTATTAGTATTATTTTATTGTGTGAATTCTTTAGTTCAATTTATAGATCCTGAAATACGTATTTTTCACTTGAACCCCCTCAAAGCTTCCATGGATCCCGATTGGTAAACGCTGCTCGAAAGCTATGTTAATTCAGCAAATAGTTACTCCATATGATAGTAACCTCGGTCCCATATAATGATAGTATCAAGTAAATATTTAAACGAGTATTATATTGGCGAATGCAGCTGTAAGATATGATGTAGTGCAAAAATGTGAAACTTTGAATCAAAGTCAATGTTCCATGACACCTGTCACTTCTTTTATCTTATATTTCAATATTTAAGTTAACGCAGTTATTACAAATTATAACAATTTTTCTAATTTTATTCTCTGATCAATTGTTCTTAATCAATTGTTTTATTTCAGTTGAACATTAACCATTGTAAAAGTAAGACTAAGAAAGTTTTTAATGATCGATTTGCCTGTGTCTTATTCTTGACGCATTATGTGGTTTTGAAGTTTGAAAATTTTAATTGGATAACTAAGTGTTCTGTTCTCTCGTTTCTTAACTGTTGTTCAAACTTAAACAATTGATTTCTAACAACTATATTAAGTAGCACCATATTATTTAAAAATAAAAAGTAAGGTATATATATACATATTGCTCTCTTTTGTTTTTGGATTTGATTCTATATTTTTGAAAAAGCTTATAAGAAAATTCAAATGAAAAATTTAATCATCACAATATAAATAAGAATTTCTGTTCCTCTATAACTTATCATTACTGTAAAAGTTTGAGTAATATGATGGTTCTTAAAAGCTGCTGCATTTCAAATATTCTTTCAAAAAGCACTTTAAAATATTTTCAGAAACATTTCAAATCACTAAGTGAACTTCTTGCCATTTACAACGATTTTGACTCTTCTGTTTAGTGTATAGTGAAGGGTGGAAAAAAAGGATAAACGTGGTAATGATTAAATATATTTAAAAAGTATTAATGATTTAATTAAAATAGTTGGAACTCTTCGTTTAAAAATCCATTTAAAATAGGATATGAATGATAAAATATTTGAATAAAAAGTTGAATCATAATATAGTTTATAGTTTTGAATTTTATTATGTCGTTTCTTTTTTTTTTTTTTTATCTTCTAGCGATTAAATGTGATACATTATTTTAATCTAGAGGAGTAGAAATTAAACTTATGTTATAAAAACTGATTTAATAGTTACTAGAATTTTGCATATAAATTTTTTTATTTATTAATATATTCAGTTGATTGCCCGCATACTAGTGAATTATAGTAATACAAATGAGAACAATATTAATTTCATTTAACTTTTATATTTGTTTTTTATTAATTAAATTATCGTTCCCAATTGATAATAATATTGCCGTTAATATTCCTAAGTCATTTTACAAGAAGATTATGGAGGAAAGAATGGTGAAGTCTTGGAACCAAGAATATCTCACATCAAATAATGGGAGCGTAACAAAGAAATTTTTTCCAACCATTAATAAGAGACTGTCCTGCCATCATTTTTATACTAATAGCAAAATAACCCAACTTCTAACTGGTCATGGCAACTTTAAAAGCAACTTGAACAAATTTAATTTAGTTCCATCATCTTCCTGTGATTGCGATATTGATGGTGAGGAAAATGTAGAATATGTGCTCCTTCTGTGTTCCAAGTTTGAAAGAGAACGGAATATATATCCTATGACTGGCATTCAAGAGATTTAATGTAAATTGGCCTCCGAATCTCTCTCTTCCTCAACTTCTTTCCAAAAGAAGTACTTTTTAAAAGTTCAGTGAGTTTGTTATGGGTATTTGTAATTCTTTCTAACCTCAAGGGATTATTTTTTCCCCTTTGTATTGTGTGATTAATACTTACTTCTGTGAGCCCTGTGTGATACTTTGTGGTGCACGAGGATTTTATCATTGTTTTCAATAAAAAAAATTGATGAAATTGTACATCATAACCTTGACAAGTATGCCATGAAAGTAAAATTATATTAAATTGTGTAATTTGTAGAATTTGAATATAAATTGTGAACAAAAATAACTATCCACATGAAACGAATTCTAACTAATTTTATTTGGAAAGAATGAACTAGTCATGATTATTACAGAGGAAGACTAATTCACGTGTCTCAAATTACTTCAGTATATTTTCATATATTTTGTTTATTAGAGAAATGTTCTTGATTTTTTTTTATTATCGAATTCTATTAAATGAGATAATGCGAAATATTTTAGAAAATTTGGACTCGAGAGGATATCAGATTTCTCCGGATAAAAATCAAAAAGAAAATCATAAATGTCTTCAAAAGGAAATCTCATTCTCTATGAAGTTTGTATAACCCCAAATATCTAAATTCATCCCAGTCATTAAAATTGAAAATTTTATTTATTCATTATTTAACTTTATTTTGAAATCATTTTTTAACTTTATCATAATATAGTAAAGGAATATAACGAGGGACGCGTTCCTCGAACGTAAGTTTCGTCAATTGTTTTCACAATTTGTTCCTACAAAAAAAAAATGCATATCATTGTGAACTTTATATACCTTGCACTATTTTTTGATATAATTCGCCACCGACATTGAGACATTTGTCTCAGCATGCGATTAGTTTGAAGAAGTCACTCCTGTAAAACTCGGTGCTCAGCAATGCAACCCCTCAGGGGGCTCACCTTCCTTAGGTAAGTACAGGTGTCACAATTCTGAGGTGCCCTAGTGATCTTTTTCTTTTCCCAAAGGGTTTACTCTCTTTGGTAAACACGGGTGTCATGACCCTGGGGTACCCTAGTGATCCTTCTCTATTTTGGACTCTTTCTTGTCATTCCACTCATCCTTTCTTTCCTTTTCCGTCTAGACCACAGATTAAAATTTAAATACACATGATTAAAATCTTAAATTTCTTTTTGTGATTATATTGTATTCTTTACATATATTGTTATAAACACTGTGTGATACGTTAATTTGGTTCCTTTTTTATTAATTTTATTTTCGATATACGTGTTGTGTTTTACTAACACCGTTGTTTGTCAACCCGCATGTTTGCCGTGTGCGGCTTCTCGTAAGGAGGAAAATGGTGTCCTGGGGATACCTTTGCGTACCCTTTGGCCCACGCTTCGCTTTATACGGGTGGAAGGAGTGAGCCCGCTCCTGTCAATCGGCTGGTGATAAGTCTCTTCGGAGACATTGCTGCAGAGTTAGTGCTGCAGATAAGGGGTGGCGGGTTTACCCGTTGGATCCTCGCCCTGATGCTGTAGCACTATATTCTGGGTGTACTCCAGGTAAGCGCCGTGCCTGACTATTGTCAGTTGACCGTCACACTGCCTCCTTTGTTGGACTCCGTGGTGGGTGGAGGCACGCCAGGAAGAAGTTCTTTTCGCGTTTATGGATTCAATGCTGCTGTGCCCGGGTAAAGGCCTCTTATTACCTAACTCAAACATTGACGATATTGCTAAACATTCACGATTTTTGATTTTAACGATACCTAATAATGAAATGGCACGCAAATCTCCGTTTGCCATACAAAAGGCTCTTCACGGAATAGGCTTACATTCTGGTGATTTGTTAATAGAAACTTCATCCTCACTGCAAACGAAATCTTTTTTGTTAGCCAAAACATATCTAGATTCAACTTTAACACACACACAGTCCCCAAAAATCTTTAAATTCCTGTCGAGGTGTCATTTCTGAAGCTGACTTGAGGACCACCCCTGAAGCAGAAATCCTCGATGGATTCTCTGATCAGGGTGTAATTCAGGTCAGATGGATTACAATAAAAAAAGATGCCACAATTCCAACAGAACACTTAATTTTAACCTTTAATACCCAAAACTACCAACTAATATAAAAGCCGGATATTTAAACTGTAAAATACGACCGTACATTCCGAATCCTCTGCGCTGTTTCAAGTGTCAGAGGTTCGGACATTCACAAACTTCCTGCTGCGGCCAACTAACGTGCTCTAGGAGTGCATCTGTGGGGCATTCTTCTACGATTGCACTCTAGAGCCTAAATGTATTAATTGCTCTCAACCCCATACAGCTGATTCCAAACTGTGCTCCAAATGGAAAACCGAAAAACAAATTCAGGAAATCAAAAATATATCTAACCCAGAAGCCCGAAAACTAATAGTTCCACAAGCATCGCAAACATACACCCAGGCTGCAAAATCCTCAACTGTAAACAATTGTACACAAACAGATGAAAATATAACAAAAATAATATGTCCTCCTTTAAATTTACTTCAACCACTTTCATCCCTCCCAAAACCAAATATACAACATCCACTCCTGTTGTTTCCACATCATCTTCAACCCAAGCACACCTCTTGCCCTCAATCTCTTCAATAACCGCTATAGTGTCAGAGCCTCAGCCACCGACTCCTATTCTACTGCAGTACTTTCCCCCACCAACCATATGTTCAGCCCTCTCTCTCTATGGAAACTTCATCAAACATATCCACTTCTTCATCCAACTCCTGTATTCAACCCCCTTTTGCATCTACAATACAAAATTCAAAAAAAAAAAAAAATCCAAAAACTAGAGTAAGACGAAAAAAGTTACTACAAAAATTAAACGAAACAGCAATACATATAAAAATGGCACCGCACATTCCTCGGAAAAGTTCTCCCGTACAGACTTCCGAAGAAGAGGATATGCTGATATATGATGTCGAAGCAGACGAGGAAGAAGTTATGAAAAAAAGTATTTAACTCCGACGAAGCACCGCAAGTGACGTAATTCAATCATATTTATCGGACTTGGGGGGGGGGGGGTAATCCCCACCAAAAACTTGTTATTAGCAATTTTTACTTGGATATAAAATATTTTGTTTTTCTTTTTGCCCCACCAAAATCTGTTTGCTTTTTACGTGCTTGAACTATCTGTTTGCTTTTTACTTGTGTGAACTATCTGTTTGCTGTTTATTTGTGTGAACCTTTTACTATCTGTGAATATTTTAACAATTGATTGGCGTAGCTTAGCCGAAACCGGCTCTTGCGCCATTAAACCCTACACTCGCTCACTCACTCAGCAATTCAAGGAATTATCGCACAGCCTGCTACCCCCTCAGCATTGAATTGAAAGAATTTTATTTTCCCTAGTGGGGGGAACTGGAATGCTTCCATGTCATTGAGGCGGCCTTAGTTTCTGGGGTAAAAGGGTATACCCATATCTCAATGACTATGTTTCTGAACAGGTATTCATTTCTCTCTTGCACGTGTCATATTAAGTGATTGAAGCTGATTCCCGTTCTCTTACACTCTTGTGAACCAGAGTCAGGTTCCTCGGTACCCATCTAGCAGATACTCTTTGGTAACCCAACATATCATGGAGTTTATAACACCATTTCCTACACTAGCAATGCTGTTTACATTCGTGGATGTGGAAAGACTCCCAACTCAACCTTCATCCTGCACACTCTGCCTTCCTTCACTGAACATGCTACACCATAGATCAACCAAATCATTTGACGAGACATGACTTCCCCACACGCGGTCTGGAGGTGTCCATGGATGACGAACACACAAGTTTCAAGCGTCCATTCATACCGGATAACAATACGTACTTCGATTGGTAACCACGTCTGTCTGCCTTCACGATTTGTTCTCGAATAACCTCGGGTACGCCGGTTTACTGCTACTCTCTTCTTCGGCATTCTGCGCATGTGTCATTCCCCCTACACTAACCCTTCTGCCGTCGTAAGACCAGCAATGAATGCGGTTTCTTATAACTACTGTTTTTTCCCTGGTGTACCATCTTCTCTTTAAAAAAAATGGTGAAACCAACTTTCGGAACGCCCCTTGTAAAGTTTTTTCTTTATAAGTACCACCTATCCTAGATTGCGAATATTTTGTTTACTATCCCGGGTTCAACGAAATAATTTTACTCTATAGTACAATGTTTTGTAAAACTCAACAGTTTTCTAATAGGAAATGCACTCTTTTTCGTTTGTAGAAAAAAATACAATGAAGGAAAGGAAACAACTTATCCACCTATCAACAAACGTTGATTCGAAATTTAAATAAGAACAGCTCCTAAATTTAGATTGTAAATTCTCTATCTCATGCAAAATACACAGAATTTCTCACACTGCTATAAACATTTTAGAGCCATTCAGAACAATGTATTTAAGTGAAAAATATTTCTCAACATGCGTATAGATATAAAAACAAAATACAAAAGAAATTAAACACTTAATATAAAATGCCCCACTACACATAATTTCAATAGACCTGGGCTTCGACAGTTACTGTAAAAAAATGCACGCACATATCCCAGTTTCTAAATATAATGCATGAGTGGGAGACATCTGGACCCCAAATTAACATTATTATAATGAGCAAATTATATTAAAATTACATTACACACACACACACAATTTTTTAATAACAAAATGCTTTTTTTAAAATTGTCTTTATATAAAGTACCTATAACATGCTGGTCTACTTTAATATTATTTTAAGATATATTCCAAGTGTGGTGTGTCTGTATGTAATAAGGTTTACCCAAAGCACCTTATAGTTCTAATGGTCCCAAGAGTCCCAAAAGTTTGGAGACCGCTGCCCTAGCACGTTGAAATTAAAATTTTCAACACGGAATATGTTTTTGCTGTGATCCAATAGGGGGAAAATCAACACTTTCTCTTCATTGACTTTTCAGTAAGCATCTGTTTTCATGGCATCAGGATAAAATAGAAACAATTGGTTTCAGAATGAAATATCATAAGGGGTATAGTGGAAAGAGACTGATTGATAATAATAAAAATATAGGTAAAAATAATGCAAAATAGTATACACGAGAAAACAATTATATTACATTAATAGTAGTTTTTTATTTGCACATATTTTAGAAAATAACGTTATCGTAAAAATTTCTTAATGTTAGTTACATTTTTCTTTTTATATACCGATCAACTAAGTTTTAAACTTATATAAAATACTGGTTTTAGTAGACTATCTGTCCGTAAAATTAAAAACCTAAAATTTCTAAATTAATTAATGAAAAATACTTGCCTCCCCCCCCCCCCCGTCCAAAAAATATATCAATGATATAAAATATTTTTAAAAACATTTTGTAATCTGAAGGTAATAGTGGGGATTAATGCGTAAGTTTGTGATGTTCACAATACTATATCCTGACAATCAGAGTTCTGAAAAGAAACATCGAAATCACACAAGTCTCAAGAGTGAAGTAATGAAATATAAAAGTTTACCATATCTTCAAAATCCAAATTAATTTTAAAGAGGATTTCTTGAACAATGGCGTTATGCAGTGCCGGTTTATCCATTAAGAGCTTGTGGCGGGCGCCCAGGGACCCGGATATGCTGGACTTAACGGGTTTTTTGTTTATAGATTTCGATCTTCTAGCACCCAGGGGGACTGTAGATTTTCTGCGCCAAGGGAGCCAGTAAATTTTTCGCGCCCAGGGCCTGAAATGAGCTTAAATCAGCACTGGTGCTATGGAAAGGTTTGGGGCTCAAAGCCCTGACAAACACCAACACATTCCTAATTTTTAGCATCAAGATTACACCTCGGTACTTTCCTCTACGTTTTTTAACACAACTGTTCCTGTAAAAGTACTCCATGTTCGTTTCTGCTCTTGAAATTTTGTACAAAAGGACTACTGTAAAAAAGGCAGATTTCCCAACGAGAATTAGCTCACATTTGAATGACATAATTTTACCTCTTGAGCATACCGAAAGATATTCTTTGTATTATTAGTGACGGAGTAGAAGCAGTACTTAACAAGAGGAAATTTTGAGGGGAAAAAATCATCTGAACTTTATTTCATTGTAAAACGAAGTGGCATTTCCTTCGGTTCTTTTTAAGAGTTGATTGTGGCCCATTTTTCGAATCATTCGGTGTGCTATTTTAATGCAAAGCCATAACTTAAATCCACAACACGGAAGTCATTTATATAATGTTTTAGAATATACTTTTAAGGAATAATTTTCTGAAGTAATTAGCTGAAGTTTTTAAATGAAGCATCGTAATACAAACCTGTTCTTCAGTTTTTTAAGTTTGTACAATTCTATTATTTGAGTTAAATGTTCAACATATTTGAAAATAAGATTTGATCTTTTTTATTTCTTTCAATGTAGTTCTTTAAGAAATAAGTATTTTTAAATTTGGAAAGTTATAGGAAGTATATTAAATTATGTTGATGCAAGACCGCACTATACAGCAGCTGAATCAACCTCTAATTTTTATTAGCAGCATTTCGTTTTGAAGAAATGGCATCGGCGGCTTGTATTCTTGGCAAAATTCTTTATATATAGCCACGTGACCACTCTTCGTCCAACCTTTTCTGTGTCTACGTTACCCTGTGTTGGTTGTGTTTTCGTCAATCCCATTCCATCTTTCGAAATTTTTAGTTTAAGTAAGTATAAATTATTTAATATGTATTCTTGAATGTTAATTCTTTCACTAGATGATATCATTTTTAGTAAGAATTGAATTATTTATTTTAAAATACGATGTTTTTGAGTGCTGACGTTTGTAGTTGGAACATCCTAAACGAGCTTATTATTTGCTTTATGCTCGTGATGCTATTGTCTTCCTTGATTTCTTTATCTCAAAATTAATGATTTTTGTTACATTAATCTGTAATTTAAATGTTCATCTCTGATTAGGTTATTAGTTTTTAAATTTAGTTTGATGAATTAAAAGTGATACGTGTAATGTTAATAACCCCGATGTGCTTAGGAAATCATTTGAAAATACTGTTGGATGTATTCGAACTATATATTATAATCGCAATGAAATATTACAGTATTTTTAGCCGTGCTTTATTTTTGAAGTAATTTAACCTTATGCTTCTACCTCTTAGTGAAATTTCAACTTGAAGTTAGTTTTGTTTTACCTACTAATCTTATAAGTAGAGATATTACTTATGTACCGATTGCAACACGAGTTTCAAATTATTTCCTTGATAAACTAGTTAAAGCGATCTATGTACGTTTTCCTGAATTTATTAAATCTGTTCATTTATTCAATAATTCTAAACTGTTCGAAATTCTTGATGTCAGTCGAACATACGGAATTGTTTCAATTCATTGATTAAATAGTTGCACAATCGATGCGATGCCGGAAGAATGCGATTAAGCGCCAGTTTGTAGTAGCTAAATCTCCCGATATTTGAGGAGTTTGTTTCTGTAGGGGAATTTTTAAGATTTTCAATGCTTGTTTAGATCGTGCAACTCGGTACGAGAATGCTAGTGTTTTCAGCTACCAGATTCTTTCCAGCGTACGGTCACGTGGATGTTTCTAAGCCTAATTTTGCGGGATACATTGTCAAAAAATGTTTGTTAAAATTTTTTTAAGCTTTTATGTACTAGGGTGTGGTCAGTGTATCAATACCATACCATGCTCGAATGACTTGAAATATTTGAATGACAAATCCTACTTGAATAATATTTTTAAAAACGGAATTTCTTTGGTATTTAAATCTCATTGATTTAATGTTTTAACTATGTAGATACAAGTGGATACCATTATCTATTTGTTTTAATTTAGGTTTCAAATATGCCTAAAGACAAGACCCATATAAACATTGTGGTCATTGGCCACGTAGATTCTGGAAAATCTACCACCACTGGTCATCTTATCTACAAATGTGGCGGTATTGATAAAAGAACAATTGAGAAGTTCGAGAAGGAAGCCCAGGAGGTAATTTCTTGGTTTCATTTGTTTATTTTGAAATATTCTGAAGTCTGCTTGATACTTGTATGTAATGCATAAATTGAATATTATTTGGCAAGAGTAGAAAAAATATGTATTATAACTTAAATGTTTATAGAATTTTGTTTGTATATGTAGTAGAGTAACTGTGGATATAAAAACTTGTTTAATGTCATTTGAAATTTTTAATGAGAAATGCTTTTTACAGATGGGTAAAGGTTCATTCAAATATGCTTGGGTTTTGGACAAACTAAAAGCAGAACGGGAACGTGGTATTACTATTGATATCACTTTATGGAAGTTTGAGACAGCTAAATACTATGTTACTGTTATTGATGCTCCAGGACATAGAGATTTCATCAAAAACATGATCACTGGTACATCCCAGGTAAGATTAGTTTCTTTTCTGTGTTATGCTAAGCTGTTGCTTTAAGGTGTATTAATGCAATTCTTTTTCTTTCTAGGCTGATTGTGCCGTAT
This sequence comes from Trichonephila clavata, assembly GCA_019973975.1. NCBI lineage: Eukaryota > Metazoa > Arthropoda > Arachnida > Araneae > Nephilidae > Trichonephila > Trichonephila clavata. Next base: position 231,969 of record BMAO01034745.1, read on the forward strand.
TAATTGTAGCGGCAGGTACTGGTGAATTTGAGGCTGGAATTTCCAAAAACGGACAGACCCGGGAACATGCCTTATTAGCTTATACTTTGGGTGTGAAGCAAATGATTGTTGGTGTAAATAAAATGGATAACACTGAACCACCTTTTAGTGAAGTAAGTTAACGAATATTTTAAATTGGAACTTCAAGTTAAATTTTGATATTAGCATTACTGAAGTAACTTAAAAGGCAATTCTCTTCCTTTTCATGAAATGACACTTGGTTCTTGTTATAAGTTATTTAACACATTTTAAAGTCTGTAGTTGAAAGTTAATATTTTTTGTGTGTTCTAAACTTTTAGGTAGTTACTTTGGTTTTAATTGGTAAGTTGCAATTCTTTTTCTAGTCCCGATTTGAAGAAATCAAAAAGGAAGTGTCTACATATATTAAGAAGATTGGATATAATCCAGTTACTGTACCATTTGTGCCTATCTCTGGGTGGAATGGCGATAATATGTTGGAGCCAAGTGCTAACATGCCTTGGTACAAAGGATGGACCATTGAAAAGAAGGGCAGCAAAGCTGATGGTAAGACATTGCTCCAAGCTTTGGATGCTATGGACCCTCCAAGTCGTCCTCTTGACAAACCTCTTCGTTTACCTCTGCAAGATGTCTACAAAATTGGAGGTAATTTAACATTCATAAAGATTACAGTTTAAGTTGGCAATAATGTTTTACTTCAATGTAATTTTTTTTCTTATCCTTTTAAAAAATTCTTTAATTGTCTTCATTTTGTAGGTATTGGTACAGTGCCAGTTGGAAGAGTTGAAACGGGTATCATCAAACCTGGAATGATTATAACTTTTGCTCCTTGCAATTTAACAACTGAGGTAAAATCTGTGGAAATGCATCACGAAGCTTTGACTGAGGCTGTTCCTGGTGATAATGTAGGCTTCAATGTCAAGAACGTATCAGTGAAAGAATTGAGAAGAGGTTACGTGTGTGGAGATAGTAAAGACAACCCTCCAAAAGCAACCGAGGAGTTCACTGCCCAAGTAATTGTGTTAAATCATCCAGGTCAAATTTGCAATGGCTATACACCTGTTCTTGACTGTCACACAGCCCACATAGCTTGCAAGTTCAGCAAAATTAAGGAAAAATGCGACAGAAGAAGTGGCAAGAAATTGGAAGGTATTCCTTATATTTTCATTTATAGGGATTTTCTTTTCCAGATATCTCGTATTAAAATTTCTTTGAATAAGTAACTGATTGGATTACGAGTTACCTGCTAGGTATACTTTAAATTACTAATGTTATAATTTGCATCTGGTTATGACTAGATAGCCTGATGGGGTCAAGATAATGGGACTCGTGGCTGGAGTCTAGTGCCACTGAAGACATGCTGTGTAGGGGTTTAATGCTCATTAAATCTTTCGAAGATCAAATGTCCTCCCGGTGTGGAAGTTAGAAGTGGGGGTGCTAGCCTAGATGCTGTCCTCGTTACTTACCATGGTTTGAAATTATGAGGTCCTCTGCTGAAAGCCCTCAAGTAGCTGAATAGTGCAGTGTTAATATTATCTCACTGACTATTTAAAAGCAAACCTGCATTACTGATTTAGTGCTAAGCTGGAAGTTATTAATGGAAGAAAAGAATTGTAACTATGTATGCTTCAATAGATTACTAAATCTATTTGTATTTTTTTCCAGATGAACCTAAATTCATCAAATCAGGTGATGCTGCCATTGTTGATCTTACCCCCAGCAAACCTATGTGTGTGGAAACCTTTACAGACTTCCCTCCTCTTGGAAGATTTGCTGTTCGTGATATGAGACAAACCGTTGCTGTTGGAGTTATTAAATCTGTGAAACCAAAAGATCTATCAGCAGGAAAAGTAACCAAAGCAGCTGAAAAGGCTTCAAAGAAAAAATGAGAATTTTTGTGATTTGAACTGGTCCTGCTTATTTTGGGGTAGCAATATTATGTATATCAGCTGATTTCATTTTGACAAACGGATGTTTCTGTCAAGTTATGTTTGGTACCAGTTTTTCAGATTTGCAATAAAGATCAATTGCAAAAGGAGTTGTCATTTTTTCCCCTGTATTTCTCAGCCATAAATATTATAATCACTAAGATTTAAAAACAATTCTGGGCTATTATGTCTTGCCATGGGGAATTTTTAATTTTCATTCCAAATGATTGTTGGGACTTGGATCAAATTTTAACAAGGCCTTTTGATGACAGTAAGTTTTGAATCTACTAGACCAGAATTTGATTATATCTTTTTAAAGGAAAGAGAAAATACTTTGTTTACAGTTAATTTTAAACCCATTATGCTCAGTTGCTTTTTTAGACCTATATTGGCCTTTAGTTTTTAAACTTGTTCAAGTAAAATTTAAAGTACATTAAACAAGTCACCAATGGGTATAATGGAAATTTTCTACAACACAGGTTAGGAGTTCTCATCATTGCTTCTGTTTTGTAGAGTTGCATATTTGAATTTATATACAGTGAAGTCATACTTAACATCTGAAATGTAATTAATTTCTATTGAGATTTTTGCTGGTGAATTAGAACTTTTCAACCTGTAAAAAAAGTATACATTGATTATAAGGTGTGGTAAATCTTGTTGCTTTGAGTGATTTGTATTTTCTAATTCTTCTAGAAGCTCCTTCAAATAACCATGCTTAGTATATTGTGAATTGATATTCTATTGAGTTTTTAAATGTTCAATAGGATTTAAGTTGAGATTAAGCTAGATGTTTAAGAGCTCATATTTACTAGCCATTTAAAACTTTATAAACTGAAGTGAAATATGCAAGATTTTAAGTGCTACTTCAAATAATGCATCAAAGCCTTATGTACTAATCTTAACAAAAAGCATTACTTCACTTTTGGCGATTTTGATTCATTTCCGAAAATTTTAATAATTTAGAACATCTGGAAGGATTCATTATATTCACCACATTTTATAGTAAAAATGCAAAGTGGACTTGCATGCATGTCCCCATCATTGAATCTATTATTTTCAGATTAAATTACTATCAATATTCATAAAGCAAGAATTTAACTTCACCCTATGAAAGAAATTTGAAGATGGTAACATAGAAATAAAATTTCTTGTACAGTCATGCCAATACTTTGTGTTAAATAAAATTTCAATTATTACTAAAAATCTAAACCAGGCTGCTGTCAATTCAATAAGTTCATTCTTATTCAATAGCTCCTACCATTCAAGAGGTTTGTAACATCAGAAATTAATATTAATGAAGCATAGTTTTTCTTGCTTCATAAAGCCCCAACGGTTTCAAGTATCCTAATCACTAATGCGTGGGGAAGTAGGTTTCTTTACATGCAGATTGTATAGTTAATTATGTATTAAAATATGCATTCGATGACGTGTTTTGTTAAGAAGAGTAGTTAAACCTTTGGGAGGAATTGGAAATTATTTTCTTGCAAATATAAATTTTGATCTTGTAGTCTGATGCTGTGGATAAGAAATATAGTTACTAAAACTTATCACCGACTATGTTGTATGACAAGAAATCTCCAAATCGGAGCATGCTAGAATCATGCAGTTTTTGAAAAGTTCAAATCTACCTTCTTGACTGTTAGTTCTATAAAAATTCCAAAATGTGAGTCTCAATTGTTTGGGAAAACCAATTTCTAGTTGCATTGTAAAATTAATATATTTTCCAGAAGGAATTTGAGAATTCTTATTTACCACACAATTTTTATCCCTCGTATGTTTGAAAAACTGATTGCAATGGATAAATTTATAATGCTGATTTAACTCAGTGTCATGCATATTATTGGCATCACTTGTGTAAAAATTCTTATTCAGAAAGGAATGAACTTTAGAATACATACGATTGAATGGGGTACTTACAAAATACAGCTCCCCCTTCAAAAAAATACCAACACAATTTATATAATTTACAAATGTAGTATGTTTATTTAGCTATTCATACAGCCAGTTTCTTCTGGGAGGAAAAACTAATTAGTAAAAAAATAAGTACGAATATAAATTTCTCTTTGTGATACAAAATGTTTTTGTAACTTAAAACATTCTTTAAAAAAATACTGGATTTCATGAGGCATTATATAATGTTCATTTATGCAATCATTTTTAATTTCATGCACAACTTAAAACCAAAAAAGATTTAAACGAGAGTACGATTTAAACTGAAAAGAATACTTTTCCAATTGTGAAAAGTATTCTTTCCATTTTCACTTAGCCATTGTGAAATTCCCATGAAAGATATTGGATAATTTTTCAGAGGGATTCCCTAGTACTTTTCTATTCTGTATGACTTATGCTATACTGAAATTTTATCTTGTAGTCACCATGAAATAGCTGTCGCATTTGGGAATTTGCTGTGTCTAAAAGGCTTGGGGGGGGATGTAGTTCCAATACGCTCCTTCAATTTTCAGATTGCATTTATGATGTAATGTGTTAATCTTTGAGCTTGAAGTTGTAACTGTAAATTGTGCCTTATTGACGATTGTAACTATAATATTGAACAGGACTTTTTGTTCTCGTGTGTGAGATAAACAGTAGTTTTTAAATAAGTCTTCAAGCCTTTTCGACTCACGGAACCCTTAGAACTATAAGGTGTTGTAGAGGGTGCCCCATTCCACATCTTGGAAGTAAATCAATGTTTTAGGTTCTTTAAGTAAATATATAATTTTATTTACTCAATAATATTAAATTGTGATTTAGGAGTGTCACCTAATACTCATACATTACATTTAGTAACTGGGATATATACTACCCACTGGCATAGGTAGTTGTGAGTGAGTCCTGAATCAAAATTTCTTCTCAAATAATTGCATTTATAAAAAAGTTTCAAGTAGTTCCGCATGTTGTGGAGCCCTGTATCATTGATACATACTATGTCCCTGGAGCTAGTGTTTTACACAAAGTGTCAAAATCTAGGTCTATTGAAATTTATCTGCAGTTGCGTTTCATATTCTGCATTTAATTTTTTGTATTGTAACCACTCTCGCATTGAGAAATGTTTTTCACTTCAAATACACTGTTCTGAATTTCTCTGACACATTCTCTGTGTATTTTGCATAAATTTGTAACCTAAAATTTATAGAGGAGCTGTTCTAACTTAAAATTTTAACATTGAATAAAATGATAAAAAGGGACACTTTCCTCTAGAAAGTATTTACTTTTGCAAACAAATATGAAATCATTTCGTGGAACACGTTTTAATATTCTTTATTATATTATAATAAAAGTTTATATATAAAAAGTATTACAAACTTCATAGAAAACGTGAATTCATTTTGCACACACGGTACCGTGGAACACAGTTGGATCACTCCTCAAAAGTATAAACACAAGTAAAAAATTTAAGTAAATTCCTACTTCGGTCAACAAAGAAATTTTTTTTAGTTAATTAAAATTAATTGATGAATTAATATTTGAAAAAAAAAACTAGATTAACATGTGTCATCCACTGCAAGTCTAAAAAAATATATCACATATAACGCAGAATAAATTTAATTAATGAATTAATATTAACTATTATTATCAAGTATCATCCAATACATGTCTTTTGCATAATAAAGTCTGTGAAGATGCATGACTAGAAGTTGCAATACCTATAAACTATACAGCAATTCTTAAAACCCCGAATTTGAATCTTGGAAGAAAGCCATGGATGATTAAAAAAATAAGTTAAGTTTGAACTTGGTTGCTAGACCAGAAAATCGATGGAATTATTTTATCAAAAAATTATAGGACATAAGGCTCGTCTTATAGCTCCAAGTTTTAACCATAAAAAAGAAAAAAAAATTTAAGTGCTCAGTTCTGTTTAGATTTCTTAATCATTAGGTTATTCTTTATGCTACTGGTATGTCATTTAAAGTGGGAACAAAAGTAATTTCTCAATACTGATGCTTAAATAATAAACATACCATATAGAAATGCTATAGGATACTTAGCTTTTCTTGCCAACCACATCCAACTTGACATCAGTTATGCTGTTGATATTCATTCTCAATTTTAAACTAACCCAGGGAAAGAAATTTGGAATTAACTAAGATGTTTTTCATACACATAATCAAAAATTAGATCTTTTAAATATAACAATTTATAAGTAGACTGATATAGTGCGGTGCAGACTACACATCCAATAGGGTTGATCAAAAGTCTCTAAGGATGATACAATTCTTTTACTTGATACTGTACAGATATTGTGGCATCATTTAAACAAAAAGTGGTTAGTTTATCTACGGACCACTGAGAACATGTATCACTCACAGATGCAACAAAAGAACTTATCTGGTTATTAAGAATTTCATTAATGCAAACGAGTTAATATTAATTTGGCATCTCCCGATAACATACTATTTTGTGACAGCCAAGTAGCAATCAATTTTTCAAACTCCCCCATACAAAATAATTGCACTAAGCATATACACATCAAACATTATTTTCTTTGGAATTTGATCTATGACAAAATCTTTCAACTTACAATATCAATACAAAGAGGAATTTAAGCTGATGTGTTAACCAAAGTTCCTACTAAAGTATCATTTAAGACATTAAGAGGCAAATTATTTGTAAAAACCTTAATGTAAAATTTACTGGACATGCCAGTTTTAAAATCAAATTTTACATATATTTAAATTTGATACGTCAATCAATATAAATGTTAGTAAGTTATTTGCGTTAATGTATGATTTTGTAAAGATTTGAGAATTTGTGACAGGCGGACCATTGTTGTACATTTCTTTGCATTTAAGTAAATGCATCCAATTAATTTTTAATCATATTAAGTTGCCCTTATCTTCCAATTTCTAACATTTTTTTCCTGACATTGGTATTCACTGTAACTGTGCATTTCACCAGCAAATTATGCTATGAAATTTTTTTTTTGTTTATATTTACCAGAGCAAAGGATCTCTGACAAGTTTTATTTTTAAATTCTTTTGTATAATAAGCTAAATATTTAGGATATAGGAGTGAATTCTGCTGTTAACCGGAAGTCATGACATCATCTAAACAAAAGATTAATCTAACTTGGATAAAAACAAAAATAATTATGACATCACATTAGCTTGGAATATCCCACGATTGCTTATCAAGGAAGCGATAGTAAAACTCCATGCTAATGAAGTTCAACAGTACATGCACACAATAACGATATATAATTGTATCAAAACAGACTTATTCTTATCAAATGAAGTGTTACACACAAATCTGGGTAAGTATCTTTACAATAAGATGAAGACAACTTAAAAATATGTAAACTATCTGTTCAAATTCTGATTTCAGAATTGGAATAATTCATCAATCTATCACAAAACATTCATTTGCAAGACGGATGATAAGAAATAACCATATAAATACACAATAAGGATCAAAACAACAAACAAATAAAATATTTATGTAATATTTACATCAACATTGGGTCAATTATTAAAATTCTTTATTTTAGTTTCATTGTAGCTTTGGTTTGCTTGAGATGCTAAATAGGTATTCCATAACAGAGCAACAAAACTTACAAAGATGATTCTGAAAAATTAACAAATGTATGAATTTTGTGTATCCTTTATTTTAGAAGTATTAATTCAGCACAAGCTAACTTTTAAATCAAAATATTTTTAATGCACTAAGAATGAATTTTTTCTTTAAAAAAAGTTTACCTTTTATATTTACAAGTATTTTAATAGCAACAATTGAGAAAGTGAAACACCCAATAAGGTTTAATAAACATTTAAGTATCAATTCTGCAAATTTCATGTAAAAACTAAATTATTTAAATGGATTACAATGTTTTCCTGAGTATTGTTTACCTAAAGGTACCGAGCGCAATTATTATTTTCTAAAAAGCACTTTGTGAATAAACACACATAAAAATTAGGTGCTGAATTAGCAAATCATTAAAACATATTACATGTGATAACAATAAAATGAGAGAAAATTTAGTTTTAGGATAAGTATTCAGTTAAAACTAAGTTTTTTATACTGAAATACACAACATGCATATATTCATACAGCTTACATACACTATATAATCAGATTTTTTGTAACAGTAATATAAGGTCTCATATTAGCCAATCAATAAAATGAAATGGTTATATACTGCAGAAGAGGCATTGATCGATTTATGTCTTCTAGTACTGACGTATTTTAGCCTCCTCTTTACAGATAGTACAATGACATGCTTTTAATGCTGTAGATCTATGAGCATACAGAATCTACATAGCGTGGAATCAGTTTTGGACGGTTTGACATGAAATTACAGTATTAGTAATCAAGCAAAGATGTTATCAGAATAGCATTCGTCATTCAGTTTTTTTACACATCGATCTTACGCATTGGTTTTCATTTAGCGTTGTTGCTTATAATGACCTTGGCCTGGTCTTTGATGTGCACTTGCAGTTTCAAAAATAAAAATGAGGATTTTGCAAATTATACCGTAATTATCTCAAATTCCACAACTTCATTTTGTATTTTTCCACTTCTATTCGGCCAATAATTTGAAAAACTTTAGACTCAAACAAATGATTTCATTCAGACATTTTTCACTCATGCAAAGCAGTCATAGTACAATAATTATTTCCTTTTACCATTTTTATGAAATATTCTAAGAGCCTATTTTCATTCAATGTTGCTCTATTGCCATTTTCAATGTCACAGACAAGATTTGATAACTAGCAAATTTGCCGACATTGAACTTTTCATTTTGCTAAAAGAAATTCCGACGCGATACCGTTTTTTACCAGAAAACTTACAATATCTTTACATTTTTTTTAGCAATGCATACATGAATGTGAAAAGATGTCATTCAGGAGTGTGTTTTTATTAAAGATACCTATATATAAAGATTTTTCTGTCATACATCAGTCATAACATTATAAATGTTTGTAAAGGATGCTTTCCAAATTGTGAAAGCATCACCAGAAATTCATTAAAAATAATAGACCTGTTGTACCGTTTAATGGCAACAAGCATATTGATTCCTCATAGAAAAATTTTCATCAACTCTTATACATAATATACTAGTTGAGCAGTATCATTTTACCACTTCTTTCTTATATACAGTAATGGAACAGAATTTAACTGACCCATCTTTGAATGTGATGTCCTTTCATTTATGGTTTCCACTCTAGAAATCAGTTTTCAAGATAAGCTTACAGTTTCACAATCACTTTTCTTGTCAGGATATAGAACACCTCAAACTTGAAACATACAGTGTTTAAAAACCCTTATTAAAGAAAGCTTTACTACTATTAGCGACACTGCATGCTACAATATAATCTGTTAGTGTAACTATTTTTTGAGAACTGTTTTCTTTAAGAAATTTTACAGATTCGAATTTTTTTGAAGCTCCTCTTCTGCTTTTCTTTTACTTAGATATCCTATATAGCTTCATAATTAGACCTTTAGAGGAATCATGACTCATAGTAAGCCATTAGCTTATCACAATTACTAGACGCACCAAATTTTTTAAAAAAATTCAAATATATAGCTGATGAAAGATTTTTATTTTGTTCTTTTTATGTAGGAGTGAACAGAAGCTTTCGAATAATATTATTTTACTGAATTTCTAAGCTAACAATGTTTTTCTTTTAAACAACATTGGATTAGAATTAGGAAGCCACAGAATTTTTAGTTAAATAAAGCAGACTGGTAATTATAAATTTAATAAGTACTTCTTGTGAAATTTTGACAAGTATTGGAGGTTTTATGAATTTATAGTTTTAGTATTGACAACTATTGTACAGCAATTCTGAATTTCTTAATAAAAGGTATAGTTTCTTAAAAAATTTTAAGAAATTATTCCCAATGAATAAAATAAAACTGAAAGATTTTTTATAGTACATATAAGAAAATAAAAAGAATTTTTTACCTATATTGGAGAGGAATTACATAAAACGTAATAAGTTGTGCAGAAGGCCATAACTACATAAAAACAGATAGAAACTAGATAAAAATCATAAATAAACACAAGAATCTTATTTACACAGTGATGCAAATAAAACAGGCTTATCAGAAGAAAAGAAAAAAATCGAACTATAAAGATAACAGGCTACTGCTTTTCCAAATTTGTAAATGCATAAAAGAGTGAAAGGAGAGGACAAAAAATGATATTCGTGAAAATTGGAATAAAAATTAAGATTTTGCAGGAAAAATTATTTAAAAAGTCAAAATATTAAATTATTATTATTCATAATACAAAAGTATATTAAATATACATACTTAATATAAACCAAATTTCTTTTATTACTACCATTTATAAAATATATTATGTGAGTTTAAATTTAAATTAAAAACATAAAAATGTATTGTACTGGTAAACATTAAGTTTAGTTCTATAAATATATTGGTTTTTCAAATATGTGTACAATACAATACTTCATATATTCTAAAAAAATTCAACACTATTAGAGCAATTTATAAAGTTTTGTATGTTTCTCTCTCAGTATTCATTAATTCATTAATATTGACCTCAAAATATTAAAAAAAAATTTAAAACTCAAGCACTTCTTTGAAAATAATAACATCCCCCATTTATCACAATTTAATAATGTATTAAACATCAAATACAGATATAACTTGAAAAGTACGTAAAACAAAGTTCAAAAACAGTTAATGTAGAACATGCATGATTTCTTAGAAAAGATTAATGAAGTGCTTTTTAAATTGCACTAACCTACCATGTAATTTGTTTTCAGGACTTCAAAATATTCCTAAAAATATATCAATACATGAAAAATTACAACAAAAAAAAAAGAGAAAGCAAAGTATAATAAGAACTTCATTATAATAAGCAAAAATAAAGTAATTGTGGAAGAATTTAACTCCTCATGATTTATCATTTGTAAGATAATTTAAAGCACATATAAAAATAATATATTATTTGAAGGCAAATTTTTTCATAATATAAAAATTAATACAATGATGTTAAAATACAAGATTAAATAATAAAATTAATAAGAACCGATATATTTTCTAGTTTGTAAATTAAAAATAAAATCAAAAATATTACTTGTTTCAGACCTCAAAAAAAAAAAAAAATGGTACAAATGTATATTATGTACCTTTCACTTATCATTCTTTTGTAAAACAAGGTTAGTAATTATCTTGCTTAGAGGAAATAAAATAATATTTTTCACATCATTCATTCAACGTTTAGAAACTAACTCCTCATGCATGTTACATCATTTAAAGCTTTCTTCATATATATAATAGCATATATTCTTTACAAAGATATATACCTAATTTTTCGATACTAAGCCACACTGCAAATTCTCAACTAGTTTTTGTAAAAAATTAAAAATAGTATAAAAGGGTTTATTGATAGCCAATTTTACGAAATTAAAACAAATTTAGAATGAGAACTAATCAGAAGTGAACAATTAGTTATTTTATCAGAATTATTAACTTTTAAAAACCTATGTGAACCTGGAATTGCTCTAATTGCCCCATCCGAGGTTTTCCCCCCTTCAATTCTATCTGCACTAGATATTCAGTAGCATTAACATTGGTAAAAGAGTGCGGCTTAGATTTGAGTAAATACGGTATACATAAAGGTGGGGGGGGGAATCTGAACTAAATGTTGGTAAAAGTGATGCTTGTGAAACAAAAACTAAAAAAAATGAACAAAATTACCTGAAAACTGATATAGGTGATCAGAATTTGGCATATTCTGTTACTCAGGTAACTAATAATATGACAGAAATATTATAAAAGCATCCCCCCGCACACCACACATATTAGAAATAAGTTTTCTTTGTTTTTGTAAATGAACATTTTAGATGTAACAAAAGAAGTTTTTTGTCTTCCCAATGAAACCAAAATTTCTTTTTTATTTTAAGTTATTATTTTCATTGGACATTTAAATTCTTCAGTTAATTAATTAAAAAAAATAATTTCTATGTAAAATTTTAATCAATTACATACATTACAATGCAGATATTTCAAATATTTGAAATTTCTTTTTAAAATTTAAATGAATGTATACTTTAATATCTAGTAAGCAAGGAAGTTTTCAACAGAATATTGATCACAATACTTACATAATTCTTATTAAAGGAATAAGAATGCAACATACTTTATTAATTTTATCTTTAATAACAGACCATGGTTGAAACTGCAAGGCACCAGATACAGTCAAAAAGCATCCAAGAAAGCATGGAGTAAATAATAACTAAAAAAAAAAAGAAGAAATTTGTTATAAAAGTAAACTAATAATTATTTTGTAAAGAGTTAATACATATATCTGTGTCATATCTGCAGCAAAATATACGAAAAAGGTAATTTGCAACTAACTAATTCTTAACCTGCATTTGTGTTACATAGAAATCAGTTTTTAGTAATTGAGATCATTTCAGTTTTATTTAAAAGCCTAACAATATTTTATCTAATAGTAATGATTTTATATTGTAAGGAAAAGTACCATATGAAGCCATTAAATTCGATGACCTATGAATTAGATTGCTTTAATTAATATTATATTAGAGCTACATTAAAATCTGTATTTTAAACTACAACAAAGTCAGGAGAATTACACCTCAACTGATGTCAACTGACCATAATTTTCACACTGTGTCTTGTGAGAGCTTTAAAGCACATTTAATATGAAGCTTTCCACACTATTCTATATGATGGTTAAACAAAATTGAGTCAAGGAACAGAACTGAGCTAGTAACCTGCTCTCCCAAGTGTCAATGTGAAAAATTTGAGCCTCAACAGATTTAACATGCACACACCTCAACATAGGAAAACTTCATACTAATATCAATTTTTATAATACATTCAAATACCACGTGAAAACTTTTAAATGAATACAATCATATCAAAATTTAAAAAATACATAAGAAATTTTTAAATTGAATAAAACTAAAAATTAAAACACACAGAGAATGAAAATACACAAATGTTTTAAACTTCAAAATAAAACTTATTAAATTGGCAACTATTTACAAACCTGATCTACCATCATCTTCCTTAAGCCGACTGTTCTTCCAACAGCACCCATTGTTTTCTCTAAAACATTGTACCATGTGCGTAATATCGGAGCCTACAATTATAGAAATTTTTCTTGAGTTAACACTTTCACAGAGTATTGGTAAAAAAGTACAATTTATAAAAACAGTTTCCAAAGTATTTCTATGAGGAACGAAACAAGCATAACTGAATATTTGAAAATATCTGTGCCTACTTTTTTCCAATCATTTTATATTTCAACACATTAAAATGTTTACTACCATACTTGTAAAATGAATAAAAATATGAAAATAATTCTAATAGCATTAATTAGATGAAATAAAAAAAAAGTAGTCTTACAAGTATTTTTTAGTATAGTTTAAAAGCTCCAAATAAAACTAATCTTTCAATTTACCATCCACAAATATTTAAATATTAATTAATATAATAATAAAATGTACATTTGAAAACTATCTCCGACTTATCTTAAATATTATATATGTATAGTTATTTTTTAATTAATTATATTTTGAATGCAAAAGGTGCCAATATATCTCACAAAAAATTAAACCCTAGCATCTAGAAACATTGACTAATAAACATTGGATTGGTTAGCAATTTGAGACAAATGCTAGCAACCATCCATCTCAGATAAAAAAAAAAATGTCCATATTTTATCCTTGATTAAGCCATATTGAAAAAAGCAATATGAGATTTTTATGAATAATCATGTGTTTATAGGGTTATGAGATGCAATAAAATAAGTATGTTTGGAGGCGCCCAATTTTTTAAAATATAATAATCAATAAATTATTCTAATTTTAATTATATGTAATAACAACTTAACAGTTAATTTTATGAATATAATTAATTTAAATGTTCATACAAAACACTAATTTAATCTTCCTATAGCAAGAATTTGATGAAATATACACTCACTTCCAAAAGTTAAGCACGGAGAGGAAAATACGAATTTCCGGAAGTCAATCAGAATTGAAGAGGATGCAATTGGCTGCAGAGGTAGATGGAAGTACGCAAATATGTTAGGTTACAGCCAATCGTGCTTTCATGTCAAGAAGTATGCAAAAAGGGCAGTCTTATGAGAAGCCAGCTTCATGAAGGGTTACAGAAGTTGATTGTAAGTGCTGATAGAAGGTGTTTAAAACTTTCGTACATTCTGTTTTCAAGATATACGTGTTTCTATGACTTCCAGAAAACGAATGGAAGATTCTGAGGGCTGGCATGCTGTGGGGCGCATTGAAGCAGGGCAGTCGATCATAGATGTTGCTCTTTTCTTCGGCGTTCATCATTCTGTAATTTCACGTTTATGGATACAATTACAAACCACACATAGTTGTCCAAAGGCGCGTAGGCGGTCGCCAAAGGGTTATAATCCCAGCGGAAGATCGATATATTACTATTGAAGCCAAGCGGAATTGCAGAGCGACCTCCATATGTGTGACATCTATGGTTACAGCGTCCATTGGTAAGGCTATATCTGCAGCTACTGTACGCCGAAGATTACATATGAATGGACTGTATGCCCGGGTAACTCGAGTTTGTGTTCCTCTATCCGTCCAATCAAGAGGGGCACGATTAAAGTGGTGCCGGGAATATGGCGATTGGACTGTGTCTGACTGGGGCAATGCCCTGTTTACTGATGAGAAGATTTGCTCTGGAGCCAGATGACAAGCGTATAAGGATATGGCGTAAACAAGGAACACGCAATCAGCCCCAAAACATCACGCATTCCGAGGCGGAAGCATCATGGTGTGGACAGGGATTTCATTAGGATACCACACCGACTTGCACATCTTAAAACGGGGTTCTGTGAGGGCTGTCCGGTATCGAGATGAAGTCCTAGAACCCATTGTGAGATTGTACGCTGCAGCAGTTGGCCCTACTTTTGTTTTAATGGACGATAACGCACGTCCCCATAGAGCTGACATCGTCGATGACTACCTGGAGAGAGAAAGGATTGCGCATATGGCGTGGCCAGCATATTCGCCCGACCTTAATCTAATTGAAAATCTTTGGATGTTCTCGGCCGTGCTGTATCTTCAAGTTTCCCACCTCCAGCCACTCTTATTGCGCTGGAAACTGCTCTACAAGAAGAATGGTGATTGCTTAATTGTGCGGTGGTTGACCATCTAATTCATAGGTTCCCCATCTTTTTTGAACTGGCGCGACCTTTTCTAATAAATATTTCGATATCACCCCCTTTTCTAGTGAATATTTCTATAGAGAAATAAGAATGTACATAAGACATGGTGAAAACAAGAGTTAAGTTTTAAAAAATATCCTATTACTAAAGGAATATATTTTTTTAATTTCATTTTTTTCTAAAGTCCCAGTTTTTTTACTTTCAAATCTGAAATATCTATTGCCACAAATATATTTAAATGTGTAATATTTTATATTTTAGTCATAGTAGGATATTGTTGGAATTGAAAAGCTATTGAATTTCTTCTTCATTTAAAATAGTGGAATAAAAGATTTGTACATTACCTGTTTTAAAGACAGGCAGGGGTTTTTGATGATACAAAGTAATTCAAAATAAAACTATTGCTTTCAAAATAAATATAAATTAACAGTTTCAGCCTTTAAAGAATCATGTTAATGACTGGTTAACATATTTAATTATGTTTCTTGGATAATACATGTAATGAAATGCAGTGGATGAAACATGTTTCTTACTGCTCACAGACAAAGACAACATGTGCACTACAGAAATTAAAATGCACTATATCATTCAATTTAATGTACGTCTGAATGTAGTGTAATCTTTCAAGTTTTTCATACATGTGATATGAAATGATTTAAATACATACAATAAACATAAGGTAAACAGTATTAAAGTTTACTTTTGTTAGTACATAATTAGCGTGGTTTTTTTAAAGTCTTTTTTGGTTAATATGCCCAAGCCCTCCGTGCCATCTCAACACCCCCCTGAAAGCCTCAAACGCACAAGGGAGCGTTATCGTCCACGTTGAGAACCTATGATCTAATTGAAAGCATGGTCAGAAGGTGTAAACTTTGCAAAAAGATGAGGGAGGATCACATACCCTATTAATGTCTTTCCCCCCCCCTTTTTTGTCGTTTATTTTCACTTTACACAATTCTGTTTAAGTCTCCAGTGTGACATTATCTGGTAACTTACAAAAATTTAATATTGTTTTCATTTCTGTATATAATTATTGATTTTGTTTCATGTAGAAATATATATGCTACTTTACTGCCAAATTTTGTGTCAATCAAAGCAGTATTCGTTGATATTTTGCATTTTACATCTTTGTGTTAACTCTTGGAAGTGAGTGTATTTATGATTGTAATTTCAATCTGTGTAACTGCAATTCAACATTTATTAAAAAATATCATTGAAGAAAATCGTGTATAAAAATAACTGTTTAAGAGGAAGCTTTAGTTTTGTGACGTTTCGAAGTCATATGATCACAGTAATTTGTAGAAAATACAAGCACACATACATCCAGGGAGAGAGTGAGAGTTGCATTTACGTCACCCTATAAAGCTGCACAAGGGTCACTGGAGACAGATCTCTTAATTATGAACCCTGGTCAGGTGAGGAAGACAACAAATGTGAGCTGCCCCCCTCTCCTAGCGTCCACACCACACCAACAAGAGGATGTTAGAGTCTTGAACTTATGACATGCCAGCCACGAGTGCGTGACCTTGATCACTAGCCTATCATGGTCTACACCCCAGGAGAAAGTTAAAGTTGATTTTTTTATTAGAACATTAAAAAAAACTTAACATTTTGACAATGTCCCAAGATTTTGAAGTTGAGGGTTTAAACAACAAAAAAAAAAAACATAAAATGAAGAAAATAGGCAGTCTTTAATTTCAATACACTCAACAACAAACATTTCCATAAATCAGATAACACAGTTTCATTTAGAGACTCAATATTGGTAATGCCCCCCCCCCCAAAAAAAAGAAGACAAAAAGGAAGTAGTAAACTTAGTTCTTGTATTCAAAATTTAGTTTAGTTAGAATAAAAGGAAGGGGGAAGGAAACCCTAGATTATTTAGAGTGACAAAGATTATCAGAAGCTGTAACTTATTTATTAATATTAATAGTTAAAAAATATATTATTCTAAATATTTATTATTTTTGCTGTTGCAAATATGAAACATGACCTTTTTTTTTGGTTCTGTAGCACAGGTTTGATAACTTTCTAACATTAAAATAGCACTTGAAAATAAAAGTTGCAAAGTTTAAACATGTTATATAGTGTGTTTTTTCATGTAAAAAATATTCTTTTGCCAAGCTTTAATATTATTAAAATCAATAAAATCTTACATAAATTTATATGCTACTCTCAATATAAAAAACAACAAATGATTACTTTGTTGTTGATGTTGATGATGAATATGACATTTAAATCTTGAATGAATACCTCAAATTCTCTTGATCTCTTTTCAAATGATTCTCAACAGTCTTTTTACTATAAAACTGAAAAGCAGTTGAATATTTACAATCATGCAATAAAGCATGTCACCCAGATAAGGGCGATGATCACCTTGGCATGGGCACGAAAAGACACCTGAAGCAATAAGAAGCGCCATAGGACCCACAAACACTCAACAATCTCCTCGGTTCATGAAGACCTGATAGAGCAGAGTCTGAGAAATGAGCATCTCTGCCACAATGGCAGATGTTTGTGTTGAGATTCAGATCAGGTTAATTATATGGACAGGGAAGTAATAGCATGTCTTTTGACTAAATTGCAGCTCAAGAGCAAGTGCATTGTCTTGTTGAAAAAGTCTCCAGCAGGATGCTCCAGTGAATGAGATCACATGGTTGTCAAGCATATTGCAATACCATTTATTAATAACCTCACACTATGAAGCAACAAGAAGACTATTGGGGATGATCCTCATAATTTAGAACTATAGTCAAATAAAGAGGACGATATCTGAACTTGCACTTTGAACTCCAAATTTCAAGAACACACCAATGTGAGAACTCTAAGCATTTACTGATAGACATGAATAACATCAGGTTTCAAACACAAAACTTGACAAAAACACAAGCAATGACATTATCACAGAAATGTTCTCCTGACTGTGACAGTGGCTCCTTATCAGAGGTCTCATTTTAGTCCATGAAAATGTTCCCAAGTGAGAATGCCCCCCCCCCAACTTGAAAAGCATCCTGTCAGCAAGAAGAATCACACATAGCACTTTGAATACTAAAAACACACAAGACTGCAAATTATTAATTTAAATAACCTTTCAGCAACAAAAGAATACCTCCAATATGACCCAGAGTAATTGATAACCAACTTCAGATATAAGCTCTAATACAAGTCAAGCTATAAATCTTTCTCCTTTGTATTTTCAATAAAGTATAACAAATTATTACACACCTCATACATATATAAATAATTAAAATATTGAAAAATATACATTTTTATTCCTCAAAAAATGTACAACACAATTTTTATAGAAATTCACACTGATAGGGATATATTAAATACAAGAACTGCAACTTGTTAAGCTTTTAGATGCAATGCTTTTAACTCTAATAAAGTTCATTCAAGCATTTTTTTAAAAAAAATTTTTTTAAACAGAAACACATGTTTAAAATATAGTCAGAATTTACAAATATGTGAGGAGTTTTACATACACACTATTTAAATTTTAATCTCTTTTTGTATCATTAATTTCTTTACTGGAAAAATAAAGTGCAACAATTAGTGATATGTATCTGGTATATAAGATGATTCTTTAAGGGGATTAAGGAAAATATTTAATATCTTCTTTAAACAACATTAAAAGTATTTATTACAACTTTTATAAGTATCCATTTGAAATTCTTTAAACAAAGATTTTGATAACATTATCACTTAGTTAAAATGAATATTCGAAGAAGCATTAAACCAGAATTAAAGATACAAAGGAAAATACAGGTACTCTTTTAGATATGTGATGCGACACTTATTCACAACTATTAAACTAAACAATTTTTTTAAAAAAAATTCAAGATTTTATTATTTAGTAAAATTTAAGAATCAATAATTGATTTTTTTATTAGTTGAAATTTAGATTGGTGATTCTTTTAATTTCAAAATATACCAAAACAACTCAACAATATAGAAAAGAATGTAGTATTTACCACAAAACAAGAACCAAGAAAAGCAAATCTTCCAACTCTTAATGGTTCTATATCTTTAACTTCTTTTTTTTCAATAGCAGTTTGTGCAATTACATCACTAGTTGCCATTAAGAAACCTATAAATAATTTTATTACATTTAGCAAATAATTTAATCAAAATTACTATAAGAAAACGAACAAAATACATAAGAAAATAAGAATACATACGAAAACAGGATTTCTTCAATCACTGATGCTAATATTTATTTATGTTTAGCATTAGTTCATTAGCAAGTATAAAAATGGATCTAGCAAAATCTTGATTTCAGATTTGAATATTAAACTAGGGGAAGCAAGATGAATGCCTTTGAATATTTTAATAATAATTTAATGCTCATCTACTGTTCTTGCTTATTTAAAATTTTCAACATAATTTTACTTAATCGATGATGGTTTGGTGCTGCCCATACTAAATATAAATTTTACCACCCTTACTATTTTACAAATAACAAACTATTTGGAAGAAAACTGTTAAAAAAAGAGTTTCCAGGAAAAAACACCTGACATATTTTAGCCTTATTACATCACTAGTTACCATTAAGAAACCTATATATATATACAATTTTAGCTATTTCTTAGCTATACTTTACAATCTTGTAAGTGAATATAATATAGGGGTGGTCAACCTTTTTGGGAAAAGTGCCAATATCTGATAAAAAAGAATTATACGTGACACTTCCAATTTTTTCATCAAACAAAAGAATATGAAAAAATGTTACTTAAAGGCTTATCATGAAATTTTTAGGCTAACAGCAAATTTTCAATGCAAGTTTAAGCAGTGGAAATTAAAAAAATAATATAATAAATAAGACAAAAGTACAAACATAAGTTTTATTGTTAATAATCTTTTACAGGTCCAATCAATTATGTTAAGCATAAAATAAAAATGAGAAATCTGAAAAATTTAATTCTAAATAATTATTAAGCAGGAAGGTAACAATTAAAGTCTGACAGAGATGCGGATTTATGAAAAGATTAGCATTTTTTTATCACCTTGAAAATTATTAAACCTAGAACTGAACAAATCTTTTGCAAAATGGATATTAAATTTTTAAATCTACCATAGTTCAGAGCATTATTAACTAGATAGCTCCTGCATCAATATGAAATGTGTTAATCTTTTTCAATAAAAATCGAGACAAAAAAAAAAGAAAGAAAAAGTTTGTCTACAAAAGAAGATATACGAGGGGGTAGGAAAACTACAATTTTTTCCTTTAATCTTAAATTTAAATTATTTAAATGTCCCATAGTATTGGTAAGAAAAGCTAAAACCCAAAGCCAACTTCATTCTTGAGTAGCAAAATACTCACTGAGGAGTTCATTGTTTTCTTCCAGATTATTTAAAACACACTCTCTCAAATTCCAAAATCTCATGAGTGAAATTTATTTGAAAAGTCAGCACACACAACAATGAAGGAGTATTTTCTACAAGAGGGGTGTCAAACACAAAAGCTAACTCAAGTCAAACAAAAAAAGGTTTAACTTTAGGCAGACTGAAAAGGGGAAAAAAAGCAATATTTATAGAAACATAGGTTTATTTTGAACAATACATTATAATAAATATATAAAAAAAACAAGAAAATTAATGTGTTTACACCCTGACACTTGACATCTTTTTTCTGCTGCTATCTTTTCAATTTCAGGAGAATTTTAAAAAACATTTTATTATGTATTTTTATGTGGGGATATATTGCCCCTGTGCCGCAAAAATGTTCATTGTGGGCTGCCAGTTTGACACTCATTCTACATCATAATTTTCTGTTATAATTCAATGAAGTTTGTTTAAAATAAATTTTAATGTTTTTACTTTATCTGAGACAGCTGTATTTCAATAAAACTGTAAGAAATTAGTATGTATTATTATTTTTTTCCTGAGTTTTCATGTGCCACTTTTACAACTCAGCTGTGGCATGCATGCCATGGGTTGGCCCCACCCCTGATATAATATTAAAAATATATAATTTTATAAATAATTGTTCCAGAGAGTATTACCAATTTTAAATGTGCTCCTAAGAACGAAAACTTCAACCCTGAACATAATTTATAACCTAAACTAGACAATTATGACAAAAAAAAAATTTTCCTTCCAAATATTGGTTAGAATAATATTCTCTCAAAACTACACTGCAGGCTATCCGCTACAAGTCCTGTAACTTTTAAGCACAAATATAATAATAATATAATATAATAGATATATATAAGTAACATTTAAATTAATACCTCCCTCTCCAAATTTCAACATCATCCAATACGAAGTTTAAAGGATCAAACTATGTTTAAGAAAGAGCAGTTTCTTCTAATAAGTATCATTAAGCAGAATTGATTTTCAAAATAAATAAAACTAGTTATAATGGATGGAATAAAGGAATATTTTTGAAAGACAAACCTTATAAAAAGCTAAAATATTTTCCTTGGTGCATTTGTTTAAATATGAATATTCAATAATTTTAAAATAATAAAGAACATGAGGTAAGGAGTACAGGTGAATAATTAAAAAAAAACCCCACATTTCATGTGTTTTGTAATAAAATGCATAAGTGTGTGTGGGGGGGGGTCTTAAATTTTGGCGATATATCAAACTTAATATGTCATACCTGCCAACTTTTGAAAATGACAAAGCATAAAAAAATGCAGCATCAACATTTCAAGCAAATTCTTAAAATAAAAAATAAATAATATTTTAAATTTTATAAAACAAGGTATGATATACAAATATTTTTAAAATAATGAAGAACATTTCACAATAAAAATATTTTGATGAGAAAAGTGTACTCATAGGAAACTCTTCTTTTGTATCAACTTGATTTATAAAAATTCATACACACTAAGGCATATGTATAATGTGTAAAATACAAGAAAGTAATGATTTTACTGCAAAGACGTTTTTACAAAAAAACCTGAGAAATTATCACCCAACTTTTAGTTTATATTTATAAAAAAATTCACAATAAAGTTGATATCAAGACTACAGTCAAATGATTATCATCGAGTACATGAAAGCTTCAAAATTTTTAAGACTTTTACTGCGCAAATTTTGAAAGCTTTATAGGTAACACAAAATATAAATGAACGTCTCATCAACTTTTAAAGATAAAGAAACAGCACTTCTTCCTGATGCTAGATTTATTAATGATGATGAGCAATACATACTTATTAAATTCTTATTTCTTTCTTTAAATAGGTAATTACAGCAGAATTATCTGTCAGAAATGAAACTAAATGTTCAAATAATATCAAACTCATCCATTGAAACTCATAATCAAATTTAGAATTCCAAAATGTCCTTTCTGCACTTTCAATGGGATAAAATTTGCAGTTTGTATCATTATGACCATCAGGTGCAGCAAAAATACTTTTGTTTAATGCATTTAATCAAATGCTTTTTCAGACAAGAAACTAGTTCACTAATCACAGCAGATGTTTTAGTCCTTGGACGTCTACTGCTTCATAATGCCAGACTTAGGAAACATTTTTGAAGAAAGAGAACTGGCATGATTGGCTGCAATCAAATGGAACATTATGTTCTACAAGACAAGAAGCAAACAGTACTTCAGCCCTGATTAAATTTGACAGGACATTGTCTTTGAAAAAAAAATGTTCTAATTTTGAGAGAAACTACAACTTGATTTCTCATTTGTGTGTGTGAGAAGCTTTGGAGTTTCACACGATGGGTATAATTATATCAGCAATCATGACAAATGCGTGTCAGTACTACACTAAATGCATATCCCCCCTTCTTTTGGGATGTGTTAATACAATGCAACTTCTTTTCATAGCATTCTTCACACATTTAAAAAAACTATTTTTACTTTGACACAATCTATGAAAACAAATCATTCAGCAATATGAAGAGTAGCCAAAACAAATGTCTGCAAAGTCCAAAATAAGGTGAGTTTCAGAAAGTTGCTACAGAGGATTTTATTTGAATTTAATTCATGTTGCATTGTGAAGCAACACGAGGACTACTGGCGATACATCTTGTAATTTTCAACCATGAGCAAGTGGCGAGGACGACACATGTGAGCTGCATCCCCCCCCCCCAAACTTTCACACCATACCAAAGAGAAAACTTTAAGCTTCAACAGCTTTTGCTACAGAGGAAGAAAAAAATATAACTGCTTCACTCAATGGAACCAATACCGAACTGAACTCAGTGGCGCAACAGCCCGTGAGGGCAAAGGCCTACTGCACCTATCTCAGTAGACTTGACCTTAGGTGCTAGGGTGCATGTGCAGATGTTTTGTTCAAGTGGTCAGCCTGATGTGAAACCCACAGCATTCAGTTCCCAAGCAAGCTCTTGGTACTCATGTATTGACCCACTAAAGAGATGAAAGGCCGAGTCAACCTTGCCCAGCCCGGTATTTGAACCCCGGATCTGTGGCATGGAAGCATGATACACTACCGCTGAGCCCACTGGGCTTCAATGGAACCAATAGCAAACTAAATACAGTATAAAAAAAAGGCCAAGATTCATGAATTTTTTTAAAAAAACTTAATAGCGACACATTTAAAGCTTTTTGTGTCTACCTATATCCACTCCTTGTGCAAATAAAAGGATTCACAAGTACTGTAGGAGAGAAAATAGTCAGCAAATGACAAAATTTTAGGAAATTACATAAAAATGTAATAAAAGGCTGAAAATAGTAAATTTTATGTGCAGAGTATAAAAATTGTCAGGTATAATATGTCCATACATGATTGAAATTTTAGAGAAAATAGGAAATACCAATCAAGATTCTCCTTAAGACAATGTAAAATTTTCATTGTCTTAATAAACAGTTTTTTAAGACTTAACCTTTCATTTCAAAATATTAAGATAATTTCCTTCACTTTGCAAGAATTCAGAATTAAACTTTAAAATTTCCTTAAAAATAAGTTTAGAATAATCCTAAGTACACTGCTGGCCACCGTAAATGCAACACCCTGAAGGAAGCATGCAAATAACATGAAATTTACAACATGCATTAGTGGAGGCGAGATATACAAATGATAAGAATTTCAGTGCAGACACACATCACGCACGCCTGTGGCACCACCTCAAAGAGCTATTTAAGGCTTGGAGATTTCGACAATTTCAAATTCGGCAATTGTGTTTTTCTTGTGGTTTTTTCAAAAAACGATCAGTTATGTCTGGTAGAAAACAGCGATCAGCTTTTGATCAAGCATCCAAGTTCGACAGAGGAAGGATAGTGGCCTACCGAGATTGTGGATTATCTTTTAGGGAAATCAGTAGTCATGTTGGACAAAACCAAACAACTGTAATGCAGATATGTGACCGTTGGATGCAGGAGGGTATGACGGACCCACGTGATCGATCGCATCTACCTCAGTGCACCATTTCACGTGAGGACAGGCAAATTGTGCACATGGCAGTGACAGATCGCTCAGTCACATCACGAACCATAGCAAAGCACATTGAGTCTGTAACGCATCATTCAGTGTCTGCATGTACTATTCGATGCCATTTACAGCAGAGAGTGGTCTGTCCCCAAGACGTCCATTTCTTGGTCTACCCTTGACACAGAACCACAGACGTCTCCGCCCCCAATGATGCGATGAAAGAAGGATGTGGGCGGCAGAATGGAATGAAGTTGTCTTTACTGACAAGTCACGCATCTGCCTGCAACACCACAACGGTCGTATTCGAGTCTGGAGACACCGTGGAGAGAGGATGCTGAACAGCTGCGTTATGCACCGCCACACTGGTCCTGCACCGAGTATTATGGTATTGGGCAGAATTGGATATCACTCTCACATTCCTCTAGTACACATTGCTGGTACTTTAAACAGCCAGCGCAACATCTCCGAGGTGTTGGAGCCAGTTGTCCTTCCTTACCTTCAGGGCTTGGCCACAGCCATATTTCAACAGGATAATGCACGACCCCATGTGGCACGCATTGTCCAAAGGTTCTTCGTCAATCACCAGATTGAATTGCTTCCCTGGCTGGCTCGCTCTCCAGATCTTTCGCCAATAGAAAACATGTAGTCCATAGTTGCTCAAAGATTGACCCAGATTACACCCTCAGTTGCCACACCAGATCAACTTTGGCAACATGTGGAAGCTACTTGGTCTGTTTGTACCCCAAAAACACATCCAAAGTCTCTTTGAATCAATGCCGAGGCGTGTGGCAGCGGTGATCTCCAACAATGGCGGCTACTCTGGCTACTGATTCTGGCAGGAACCACACTTCACAGAAGTCTATAAATTTAATCATTTGATACTTGGTTAACATGTTATCTACAAAATAAATTTTGTTGTGCTATCTTTTGTCTTTCTTGGTGTTGCATTTACAGTGGCCAGCAGTGTATATTAAAAAAAACATTTAAATTTTGATTATCCACAGAAAATAAAATAAATATATTTGACACTCTTTTTCTTTTTCATACGTGACATCAATTACACTTTTTATTACAATACATACCAAATGAGAATATGAATAAACTAATTTAATTTAGAAAATGTCTCAAAATCTTATCATAAGACATTAAATTAAAAACTGCATCCTACATTTCAGAGATTTCTCTTTAAATAATACACATATAGCAACTTTCAAAGTAAACTTTTTAAAGCAAAGTATGTATGCTTATTTAACATTTTAACTTTTAGTGTCAAGTAATAAATATTTGCTTTAATATTACTCTGTATTTATTAAGGCACTAAGATTCAACAAGTTTGCAACAGTTAAATAATTATAAGCTCTTGTGGCTGATTTCAGTGAACAAAAAGTTAGAGATCTTTTTGATCAAAATTCTCTCTAAAATATTATATGATTTATTCAGTCAACTTATGTTGAAATAACTAACTGATGTATATTTTTTCAATATTCATCTGCAACAATTTTATTAATATTTATGACTAAGAATAAATTATAATGCTGAAGATAGAGATAAAAAGGAAATTACAAACAAAGATACCAATTACAAGAAACAGTAATAAATACAATATCTTAAATAGCTCTTCTATTGTTTTTTTTTTGTAACATATTACTCAATACTTTTTAGTTAATATTTTAAGTATCAGAACCTAATTTCATACGTAATTAGTATTGTTTGTTCTAATTGTAAGTATGAAATGTATAAAATAATGATCTAATTTTTGGTATATTTATTTTTTTTTATATTTAATATCAGTACTGAAGCAACTGTAAAATTATTTAAATACCATTATTTATGTAATTGTACCATTACTTGGTCAATTGCATAAAACCCAGTGTGTCTAAAATTAGAGGTGACTCATAACTGATAAATCACATTACATTAAAAAAATGAATTTTCTAAAATATTTTAAATATATGTTTCAATTAACATACACTTTTTAAATATAAAATAATTTGACATCAGACAATTAAAAATAATGGAAACAAAAAATCTGATTATAATTAATCAGAATTTCAAATTCCAAACTGAAAGTACAATTTTGTTCAGGAACAAAACAAAAACTAACAGTACAATTACAAGGATAGTATTAAATAATTTACACATCACTAATCACATTCTCTGTTAATTCATTTCACATAATTTACCCATAAATTTAGCAATTCATATAATTAACTAATGATTTTCTAACAATATAACCATCACTTGAATGTTAAAAATAATTATACTTAATAGAGTGCTGGAAAATTGCATATCACTTATGATTGTAGTTATTTAAAGACAGCAAACGCTTGCAATTGTAAAATATAAAAAAACCGATTATACAAAACCTACATCGACCAATAAGGTTAACTTATTGCATATACAAAGACTAAAATGGATCAATACAGTAGGTTAGAAATTTTTATAACAAATTTAACTGCTTTGCGAGGGAGTTATGAAGAAAAGACAATAAGTGGAATATTTCCAAATGTTGTATCACTATGGATCATATCAATTATTTGAGAGAGATAAGAAGAAATATAAAACTCGTACATCTTAAGAACTTGATTTAATTCGAAGTTATATATTTTTGAAGATAACACGCATTTTATATTCATTTTTTGATACTTAAGATGGATTTAAATGAAGAAAAAAGTATTATATACCCGTAGTAAGAAGTTGTGTTTTCCAAGGGTGAGCTACAACAATACGATTACACCATCTAAGTAACTGAGCCATTACTTGAATATAAATTTTTATGTGTTTGATATTTTATAAAATTTGATTATCATGGATGAACAACAAAACAGCGATTACCGATCCCACATGCACAATATTACCTAGCATTTCAAATAGCCCTACCACGGCTAGAATAGATGCGCACGCAGTTTATACTCTCGTAAACTGAATGCTCACCGTTCCTCCGCTAGAGGGCTACGTACCCACTCTTAACTTCTGTTTCATACAATGGGAATAAGTGTTTCTGGAATTCATGCTTAGATATGCTTTTTCAGTATAGTTAAAATTTACATTCGAAATTCTTATTGAAAAAAAGAGCTCAATTACCTTTACTTTGAACCATCTGGAACTCTTTGTGAAACTTAATCAGTTTTTTTGCTCCTGTAAGTTTAAGTTCTTTCTGAAGCATCATGGTGTATTGTTGTGTACCATTTTGTAAATCTGATTCAAAAAAGAAAGAAAAAAATGTTTCCTTTCATGAATTTCCAAGTAATTTACAACTTCGCGATGCATGGATTAAAAATATATCGAGATCAAATTTTGATGTAAATGATAAATCAGCCTCTTCTGTAGTATGCAGCAAGCATTTTAAGGAAACTGACTTTGTGTCTGATCGGATTAAGCGAATTTTGAAAAAAGGTACTGTTCCTACTGTATTTCCTGGCTATGCATCTTACATGGTTCCACAAGAAAATTTTTCTAGTCCAAAAACGCTTAGGACCTTTCATTATCTTGAAAATAAAACATACACTCCAGAAATATTGAAATTAACGCCATGTAAGGAAACCGTTGAGGCAGCTGATGTTTCTTCTAAAGAGGTGAAGGAATGCCCAGATTCTAATGCTCCTGAGGTTGTGACTGATCCAAATGATTCTTCTTTTCCTTATTCTAGTTCAATAAGAGAAGCTGAATTACTTTTACATTTTGCTCAGTATGCTAGTTTTGAGAAAAACAAAAGTGAGTGAGATTTTGCTTATTTGTCTTGCAACACAAGCAAGTGTAATCCTAATTTTGAAAAAGAGATTTTATTTTGAAAAAGGGTAAAAAAAGAACTTGAAATTGTAAAATCAAAAGTTAATTATTTATATTGCAATAATTATTGAACATTAAAAAAGTATACACACTGATGAAATCAATGACAAAATTTCATTTTTATTGTAACAATTAGAAAATTTTTCTATGAAAAAACCATTATGGGGGAAGAGAACAATAACATTTAGTTTTATATGGATTGCTGTTTCTCCAAAAGAGAGACAATGAACTATCAACTGCCATATAAAAAGACACTTGGGAGATAAATCGGAACTTTATCCAGAGAACAAGGAATAACTGAGTTAGTTTTCAGGCAATTGGAAAATTAGGGTTGGCATCAGAATTCTTAAGAAAAAGTCTGGGTTATTAATTATTGATGACATGACTATACAAGAACTAGGAAGTATGTGATAAATTGCAAGTCACATTCTTTGGCCAAAAAAACAGCTATTGATTCTGATAACAGTTTGCATCTTCCTTTGGCAAATAGACTTATATGTTTTCTTTTTCATGAACTTTCTACTTACACAATAATTTTGAAAATA
The DNA here is from genome assembly GCA_019973975.1 of Trichonephila clavata. NCBI lineage: Eukaryota > Metazoa > Arthropoda > Arachnida > Araneae > Nephilidae > Trichonephila > Trichonephila clavata. Next base: position 260,749 of record BMAO01034745.1, read on the forward strand.
CAAAGAAATATATTGGTGTTCTTCAATTTGTTTTGAGAACTGAACTTACCTTACCACATGGAAATGTAATTTCTTCTCTCCTTGATTATGCTATGTACTTACTTGATAGATTAAATCACTCAATTGGTAAGTTATTTCATCTATATTTATCAATGCCTTCTAACTAATCTTCAAAGTCTTAGACATAAAATATGGTTAAGAAGTTAATCGGCATTATATTGTAAATGATAAAATAATATACAGAGTTTTACTTTATACAGTAGCTGTAGTATAGGTCTATTATTTTGTCTCCAAATGTATAAATTTTCTAAATAAATTTTTTCAAGTCATTTGTAGCACAAATATATTATTATTTAAATGATGCTAAATTTGCTTCTATTTAAAACATAGTGAAATTATGAGAGATAAAGATTTGAGTTTTTATCAATGGTTAAGATGTAGAATAGAGTGTCCCCAGACAAAAAAGCAAATTACTTGTAGTGACTACTAAAAGCAGTCACTAAACTATCAATATGTATCGATAGTTCTTTGTGAATAACAAATTAAGAAATTTCTAAATATATAATAACAATGTAAAATACAAATTTCCATGTTTATAAAAGAGAATAATTAGAATTTTGCGAGGTAATGAAACATTTTAGCCTTAAAAAGTAAGAATTTTACCATTTCAAAGAAACAAAGACTTTGTTAGAATTCTAATTCTTCCTAGAAAAAATAAATCTTTTAAAGTTCACTGAGAATGATGTAAAACTGCTCATTAAATTGTTATTTTGTGTATCCTTTTCCCTTATTTGAAATGAAGAATAGAATTGAATCTCAAATGCTGCGACTTAGTTTTGGTTCTAATCAAGAAGCTTGTATTCCGAGACAGTAATCTAAAAAGAATGAAATCACAGTTGATTTCTCAAATTATCCACATATTTGTTCTCATTAAAATCTGGTTTTCACGCACTTAATTTACTTTCATTTACTATTCTTTCCCATATATCTCCACCCCATTGGCGTAGCTACCAATGAGCTAGGCGGTGCCGTGCACTGGGGCCCTCAAGTTCAGGGGGGCCCTCGGACCCTAACCACCAAACAAGGCAAATTTGAGACAATTTCTCCCACATTTAAGATATAAATACAAAAAGCTGCAACACAACTCTCAATTGAAAGTAATTTTGAACTCGTAGGAAATTCCCCTAAATTCTTTTGGTTGTTTGTACAGTGTTGTGAACTTAACTTATTGAAAAGTTTATATTATTTTTAATTTTTTTATAAACTGTTACTTGAAACTATGCTTCAAGTTCCATGAGAAAACTTACCATATTTATTAATACATCTTAAAGAACCTACAGAGGAAGCAATTCCTTTATTTTTTAATAGCAATGTGATTCATAATAAGCTAGTTTTCTGTTTCAATATTTCACAATCTACTCACATCTGCAATAGACTGATGTAATCCCCCCCCTCTCCTCTGTTCTTTTGCAGAGGTCTTTTTTTAAAAAAAATAAAAATTATTATATTAATACTGTATTGTATTTTCTTGTTCATACATATTTTGTGTCATTTTCTGTTAATCTTGGTGGACCATTTTGTTGCTCTCAGCCATTTGGTGGGTGTGAGTTCAATCTTCTCAAGTAAATAAATAACCAGGGGTTCCCCAACAATATTTTGTAGCGTAGCACATTATGTTTCTCCTTCATTTTAACGTCAGTAAGTATTTGAGTGCATACGAATGGTATCGGATAAGTTAGGAGACTCAAATTATGGATTAAAAAGAAACCTAGTTTCGCGATTAAGCGCAAACAACATCAAGAAAGAGAAGATAGTAAAAGAAAATTTCCCAAAATTGACGAAGTCAGCCTTCTGTGAGTACTTCTGGTCCAAGTATTCCTGTTAATAATGAAACTCTCTTATACACATACTATATGTAGGTAGCACATAGCTTCATTTTTCTGTGTTCTGCAGAGCATGATAAAGAGCTGATGTTTATGTAGCTTTGTATATTTAAAATATTCCTATAATTTTACTTGATAAAACCCAACCAGGATAAGGCTCTCATTTTTTTTTTTTTTTTTTTTTTGCATTAGGGCCTTTGGATACCTAGCTACACCACTGCTTCTGACACAATGCTTAATAATTCTTCTGACAGTATTACCAAATTAATTCAACAGTCAAATTATTTTTCTCAATGAAATGCTTGTCGTTTCTTCAAAATGAACATTTGAGAATATATAATTAAAATCAAACTTTTAACAGTGCATCATTGTATCACAGGCATATTTCCTTTGCACTCCAGAACTTATTTTAGAAAAGGAATGAATGTTGATTAAAGGAATGTTGTTTTACTGTTCTGGGAAAACAAGTGAAGGCAAATTCCAAAAAAAAAAGTTATATAAATTTGCAATGAATGTTAAAGCCTAAATTTTAATGAAGTGTTTCCTCAAGAACAATTAAATGTTGATTCTAATAAGAATTGTCTGTCCTTTTAAAAACATCTGCTGATATTAAATAATGAATCACTATCAAGTGATCTTATCAGAATGACTGTAATTGTGTACCTGTGTGGGTTACCAAAGTAAACTGTCTGCCAGAATATTACCATGAAATCTAAAAAAAAAAAAAACATAATTTTAAGAGGCACCATGTTCTACACTCCAGCCCTTATCAGTTAAAGTGACCATGGGTTGGCAACTACTTTTCCATAGTGTTGAACTCAAACATTAATGATATTATTTGTTAAGATACAATTCTCTGCAAATACAATGACTAAACAGGCCTTATTATATTTTCTATGTTTTGCCATGTGTTTAGCTTTATGGTCCCCATGATTGATAATTACCAAGATTTACTTTCTTTGTTTTCTATTATGAAATAGCTAAGAAAATTTTATTTACAAATGTAATCAATAAAAGTTAGGAAGAAATTCATGTTGTACAGATTACTAGGAAGATATATACATATACTTGCCAGAAAAAGTCTGCGTTCACGTACTATTGCTTACATAAACAGCGGGGGGGGGGGGGATTTTAAACTGGAATGTGAAATTGTTTTAAAATTATATTTAATAAAGTTTATTTCAAGTTTTGAGAATAACTAAAGCAAACTCAGTTTGCTTTCATAGCTTTTAAAATAAAGACAGGTTTGTAGCAATACAACAAAAATCAAGAAGAAAAAGTCTGCGTTCACTGTTTTAGTAGTTACTGTAAAAATTATTTAAAAAGGATAATGAGCTATTTCATAGCTGGTTTGGATAACCCCGTCTTTTGAGAACCTCCTGATGTCATTACAGCACTGAATTATTAAGTCTAATGGTTTCTTCATTGCTTATCTTTTGACATTATCTATTTGACATCTCTTCAGCATATCCTTGCTAGATATATTGTGTTGACGAATCCTAGGCTCTAACAAATCCCATAGGGGTTCTGTAGGATTTAGATCAGGTGACTGCGGGGGTATGTGCAATTGATTTGGGACATTATACAAGAGCCAAAGCTTCACAATCTCAGTAGTATGCTTAGAATCGTTGTCGTGTTGGAAGCAAAAGGACAATCCTAGGCCGAGTTTGGTGGCACTTTACTTTAAATTGTTTTTAGAACATCAAGGTAATCATATTTGTTCATAATTGATTTGATATTCTCCAATGTCAACACCATAGCTCACCAAGCATCCCCACACTATAACTCCACCACCACTGTACTTTACCATTGGTACTAAATGCTCTTTTTGAAGCACTTGTACAATGTTTTCTGCATACCAATTATGATCTTTTATGCCTAAGATACAAAATTTGCCCTCTCGAAGAATATCACACTTCTCCAGAACTCTGGAGGCTTATGTATATGCTCTTTTGCAAAAGCTATCTGCTGGTCTTTGAAATAAAGACTTTTTGTGAGCCACTCGACTACGGAATCTGGCCTTTTTCAAGATTTTTTTTGCAGTATCCGCACTAATGTTTTCCTTAAACTTCTTGTGAATGTCTGTTGCTATTTGAGTTGCAGTCAAACACGGATTTTTATTTTTACTACGGATATCATACTTTATTTTTCTCTGATTGTGAGTTTAGATGGACGACCTGAACGAAGTTTCGATGAGTAAACTTCTGTAGATTTAAAATTATAAATAACATGCTGGATAGATGAATACTGCCATCCCACGGATCTGGTTATATCCCGATGACTTTTTCCATCTTTCCACAATGATTTTAAGTTCATTGATACTAATTTTCTTCCTTTTATTTTCCATGTCATTGAATTGCTTTGTATCTCAGAAAAACATAAAAATTATTGCGTTACAACTTTCTTAAGCTATTTTACTTAATAACTGAATGAAAAAATTCTGTCAACCTATAATGCCTGTTGATAAAAATGCAAGGAATGAAGAATATTCAAATAGGGAACGCAGACTTTTTCTGCCTTATATTCGTGTGCTTTGCAACAAAAATTCCATTATTTTACGTAATTTTAATTCAAAATTAACGAATTCTTGCATGCTTAATATTTAAATAGTAGTTAACAAATTCATGAAACTTGGTTAGAAAAAAAATATATTTCTCTTAAATTTTAGCTTTGCTGTATGATTTGTTATGGGTGAACACAGACTTTTTCTAGCTAGTGTATATATAAGTGTATAAATTTTTTAGTATATAAATTAGTTTTAAATTTACTTTAAAAATATTTCAAAATACTCAAGTTACTCTAATTAGTTTTTTAAAATTGATTTAAAGATTAAATTTGATGAATCAAATTATTTCTCATTATTTGATGATGAATTAAATTATTTTTCATTCTTTTAGTGTGGAGATCAGAAATGCTAGTCTGGCATTTGTAGCTGGCTACTTGTAATAGAAGAGCATCAATGTATTTCTTGTCTTGAAAAAATTACCAATGTTGGAGATCTTCACCTTTATTTACTTCAATTGCAGCACAGGATCATAGGTGTTTTTATTATCCTTCTAAGTGTGATGGACAATTTTGTAATAATGGCATTGACTCTACTTCCTACAAAAGAATTGATTGTACATAATATATCTTATATAATTTCACTATAGCTTGAGAGCCATGGATTATTACAATGTAATAATGAAAAATATTATTCAAAGTTGAGCAAACTTGTTTTTTAAAAATTCTTTCTACTGTTAATGAAGAATATTACAAAAAAAGGAAAGAAAAAGAAACTGGCAAAAAGAAATATTTCTCTGTAAATAGGCCTTTGAATAGGAAAGTTCACAAATAATTTACTTTAACTGAAACATATAATTTACTAAGTTTTGTATACAGAAAATAAAAATATTTTAAACAAAAATGCTTCTCTCCTTCATTTTATCTTTTTGATCTAATAACATTAGAGGCATAAGATGCAAACTTTTTTATGTATTTAAAATAATATAATTTTATATTTACTTTGAAGTTATTTTGAATTACTTCCTAACCGCAAATTTCACAGATTTCTTTTCATTTTCAGCATGCATGTATATTTTCCAGAAATTTTTATGAGTCTTTCTGTCAAATTCATACATCATTTTATATAAAATTCGAATTATTTTAATGTTATACTCAAATTATTAGTGTTGAATTGTATTAGCTTTTCAAAATTTTATCACATTAGACATTTAAAAAAAAATCCCATGTTAACCTCCATACTTTATTCAACAAAACTTATAGGTTCTATAATTTCAGTTTGAAATCTAAAATAAATTATAAATTTATAATTGACCAACAAAGTCACACACACACAAAGATTCATATGATATTTCTAGGGTAAGTTTTGTTTGGAACATTATTTAAAAGTCAAAGCAAACATAAATCTGAAATTAAATTGTCATTCTTTCTAAATTTTTGAATCATAATACAATGGTTTTGTAGTAAAAAATTGTTTTGAAAAAAACATTTATCAATTTAACTTTGATTAGACTGTTTCTGTTACAAAAAAAAAAAAATGTATAATTTCTTATATTTTTTGGAGTTATAATATTTTTTTTTTCTTATCCTTCACATTTTCCCTATATATTTTCACTCAAGTTTAAGCAAAGCTAATATTATTTGTATTATAAGGCTTCAATTTGAGTTTTTCGCATACATTCCGTAAAAATAAAATAAGTGAAATATTTTTTATTTGCTCATAGTTTCCTAAAATCGAGCAGTTTAAATTGAAATAATTTCGGTCATAAATTATCAATTTATTCCTACCCACATACACAAATAGATACCACTATTCTACAACATATTGAAAAGAGCGGGTATCACGCCTTCTAGTGGCGAAAAAGAGCATAGTGAATGCTGTTAAAGTTTCAATGTGCAAATCGTCTACTTTCACAGCAATTGTCAAAGCTGCACGCGCATCTAATAGTTTAGCCATGCCCTTACTAACACTTATTATCCTTAAATCAAATTTTGAGCCTACATACGGAATTTATGAATTAGTCATGGGAATAAAATTTAATTTGGCTTAACTTAAAAGAATTTCTTGCTACACTAGAAAAGCCATGTTTATACCAAATCACATGCCGTTAACAAAAAAGGACACTAAGCCTAATGGAATCAAACTTCCTCATCATGAAAAAAAAAACATTTTTTAAACAATTAAAAAATCTTAAGGTATGAGTACGTCCCTTGCTGCAGTATATTTATGATTGAATAGAGTCTTGAGATCATGACTTTCAGTAAAGAAACAGAAACCATTCTCCATAAGACTGATAGGATCAAACTGACAGATTACCGTAATTTTATTCTTTAGTGGGAAATCATCAATTTATAAAGCTAAATATTCTAAATTATATTACGTAACTTGATGGTAAGGTTGTATAACGAATCCAAAAATACTACAAGATCTATAAAGAAATTACACACAATTTTGCATCATCCCGCGACTGTACCTATAAGCTCCCGCAAAATCAGGGGGGGGGGGATGAAGTAATAGTAAGAAGGGGGAATACCTTGCTCTGTTCTGGAAATAGCCAAAGCTCTTGTGGTTTGAATAAAAATTTCTGAGATTGCATTGTAGCAGTAGTACCTATCTAGGTATCGTCTTTTAATAATGGTTTTACTTTTTATGAAGTTCACTGTCAATATCTGTTGTGTTCATCTTTAGTGAATCACTTGGCTAGTGGCCATGGTCCTATAAAAAATTTACTTAGAACTGAGAGACAGTTAGCGTCTCATGGAGAATTTTTCCAAGTAGAGTTGTCCAATATTCTTTAGTTTGATAAATGTTGTATGTAAACTATTCATTATGCGTTTCTTTTTATGAGTCACATAATGGCTATACAGAGAGAAAGCTGTTAAAACTTTGCCCGGTTTTCTTTTGTTAGTACTACCCGAAGTTGTTTGAAAAGTTTCATCATGTGTGATCCTGAATCAGTGACAGGGAAACTAGTTTAGAAGAGGTTGGAAAGAGAAATAAGAATATATCTATATTTTGGTGGGTCATTGTAATATGGATAATATTTTGAAAATTCTTTAATATTAATACGATGAATGAAGCTCTGGTATATATATATATATATACATAATTCACATTTCAGTTTTATGCATATTTATTACTACGGGTTTCGCATGCAAAAGTTTGAAAATTGATTTCTATGTAAATTTTCAAAACTATGTTTTGCATATGTAAAAAATATCCAAACTTTAATGAAAATTTTTGCAGAAACAAGAAATGAAACACTCCCTTAGAAGAATTTTTTAAAAATAATGAAAGTGAAAATTTTAGTATATTATTTTGAAATCTTAGTAGATTAGACAGAATCTCTTAAGTGGAAGACCTGGATAGCTAATTGTAGTTTGCTCGCCACTGTCCTAATATTTGTTAGTTCTTTTTTTATTAACTAACTGGAGCTGCTCTTATAAGTAGACTATAGTTGTTCTACCAGTTTTTTTTAAGATAGTGAGTACGCAGGAGTGTGAGGCAAGGACACTTATTTCCTTTCCATAAGAAATTGCTGATTCTACGTTCGCCTGGGGTGTCATTATTTAAATCATTGACCTTAATCCAGTCTAAATTGAAAAAAACTGTGCGATGGAATGATAAAAAATTTAGCTTCAATTGAATTTAACATTGGAATTCATTAGATATACTTGAAAAGAAAATCTCTCGGATTATTACCCACCAGATGGAGAAATTATCAATAGCAGATATTTCTACCTGGAAGACAGAATTTAAATATTCATCATCATATCCTCGTAGTCTCAACTGGTGGGCCTTGGCCTTCTCCAGAATATTTTCCATGCAGTTCTCCTTGTCACCAGTTGCGGTCTTGAAATCAGTGTTAATGGAGTCCAACGATGGAAGTCTTGGTTGTCCTCTAGTTCTACTACCCATAGGTTTATGTTTGAAGATCTTATATGTTGAGCTAGTAGTATCCAAGCGGAAAATATGCCCTGTAAATCTAATTCTTCTTAATTTGATTAATTTTATTACATCTATGTTCTCATAATTTTTGTATGCTAGAAAATAAAAGTTTTGAATAGAATTCCCCACACAGAAAAAGATGCATGTAGCAAATTCAGTTTGGGAGCCGAATCTGGATCTTTCCGTGTATGCAAAAAGAGTATCTATATATGAGATGTCAGTGATGTTTGAATGACAAAGATTCATACATTTCCGTATCTGATAAGATATACTTCTCAATTTTAAATGTATTAGAGGAATACTGGCTATTAGTTGTAAGACATTTATCTGGTTATTACGTAAAACTTTGCGATTTTGAATAGATGCATTTCCTGAACGGCCTTTTATTTACTTGGGTCGAATCCCCCTAGACTTCAGCATTGTAAGTTCTTATGGATTTAGTGACAGTGTTAAATAGAAAGGTTTAAGAATATTGTATTGAATTATATTTGGGAAATATAATTAGGTTTTAAGATTATGTTAAAACTTAAATAAACAACATTCTTTTTTAATTTAAACATGAGGAGACACCAGAAGTTTTTCAATGATTAGTCTTAAATCTTTGAATATTTTTATGCATTTGTTATTAATTAAAGAAAAGGTTTCTATTGAAGACTGCAAGTTGGTGTAAGCACCAAACCCTGCACCCAACTTTGGGTGATTAAAAGTTTATGTGAGATGTGTGGGCTTTTAAAAGAATAAAACAAATGATCAAACAAAAAAGTGAATTTTTGAAAATAAAATATTTATTAAAGTAATTAAAAAGTGCCAATCAATCTATGTTATCAAACACAGATTTATTATTAATTGAAATGCGTGAAAAGAGTGTATTTATCTCACATAAATGTTAAATGCATAAATTAAATAATTTTTTTTTAGCAAACTAATGATTCAACAGGAATACTGAATGTCTTTTTGCAGAAAGTCTTTAATATCATTCAATTGTTGGGTACAAATAATCGATTTAATCTAATAAGACATTGTAAAAAAAGGCCATATATTTGTTTGAAAAGAGTTTTATCTCAAAATCAAGTTCACCAGAAATAAAAACACTTAACAAAGGCAAACATTTTTAAAAATCATGCTATTTATTCAATATAAAATGATTTTTAATACCTACATGATTATATTTACAAAACTTTTGAGCAACAATAACATAGTATACAACAATACAACTCAATGTTTCAGAAAGGAGTGAATTTATATGTATATATATTAATACACAAACAGCAGCATGACTATAAAATTGTGAGAAATATTATTCTGAATACTAAACAAACCAATCTCTGAAGCAAATAAACACATCTGGAAATAAAAGCTTTGTAAAAAATAACAAAAGTCATGACTAATTATACACATTCTATAATAACAATGGATGTATTCAGTTCTCTTTTTAAAAATCAGCATAATTAGATTATCATATTTAAAACATACAGTCTCAAAGTAGTATAACCCCACCCCACCCCGAAATAGCCGTTCTAGTTTTCAATGTGAGATAGTTGCTCTAGGCTTTTAAAACTCCAGCTATGCCACTGTATATTTTAATAAATCTTAATTGTACAGATAACTATTCAAGTATGTTTTGGTTGCAAACAGTTCCAACTATTAAAAAATAAACTACAAAATTTACAGTCTTAGTAATGTTTGAAATGAGTGCCATGAATTCTTGTATCTGTTATTGAAATATTAAAAAAAAGTTTTACACACACTAGAACATTGTATTATTTGGCAAAAAGATTTACAGTTCGATTAACGCTCGAATCTTGTACATTTACTGCTTGAAACTAAAGGTGATTGATGCAATTATATTATTTTACCTCCAGCATTTAATCTGTTTCTTATGATTAGCACTGCCTGTCTACCTACAATTTACTAGGTACTCTTTTTTTTCTCTCTCTAGAGAACACAATAAATATACAAATTTACATCTTATTTAAAAAAAAAAACATGAATTTTTAATGAAATAAAAGAGAAGAATTTTTATGTACATATGTAAAACTGTTTAAACCTATGGAAGAACTTGAATTTTTAAATAAAAACCTCACTATGTTACCAGTTATTTTGAACAAGTTCATTTTTATTTTTAGAAAGCTAAGCTACTAAAGCAAAAAAACATTTGAACAGGATTCGAACTATGTAGCCTAGAGGTTATTGCGTCTTATGATAATTCAAAATTGAAATCTTAAAACCAAAAGTGGGACACATTAAATAATCCAATTAAATGAATTTCAAGTTTTCACTCAGTGCAAGTACTATTAATGGAAGGCAATACATCCAAATAGTTGCATTTGCTAAAAACACAGAGGTTTGTAAAGACAAGACTGCCATCTAGGGAGAAACACACAGTATGATATAATAAGTACAAAAAGTATAGAGAAAATTGTTACAAAAATGTCAATTATTATTCAATAACAAAAAATCACGCTTGCAATAATGTAGAAAATATATGGATCTTGGGTTACAGTAGGTACTTATACATTTTATATGCAACATAAAATAAACACTCATTTAAATGAAATCGATATGAAACTTATATTAAAAAGTAATTATTAGTTTTTGCAAACAAGCTTTTTTCTCTTCAGAATTTATTTGCAATTCTATGAATATCAGAACTTAATTTTTTTAAAAAAAAACCTTTCTAAAACTTCAATTGAATAAATTATTATAATTATTTTTAAATTGTTACAATAATTATGAAAAGGGAATTTTTTTCTTAAATTTCCTTACAGGAAAAAAAGCAACCTTAGTTTGAAGATAGATATAGAGTTTTCATAAAATAATCGATCAAATATCATTTAAAATATTCCCTTTTGATTACAAAGAATCTAAATAAAGATTTTTTTTTAACGTCAGAATAAACTTTTTCTCACTAACTTCGAAAAGCATTATTTTGATTGTACAACAGAATAAGAGAAATAGTTTAGGGATCAAAGGATTCTAACTCAATAATTATTTTAGAACACAATTATGCAAAAAAGTAGTGATAAATACCTCATCCATGTACCTGCATGTTGCCCCAAAAAATTGCACATTAATGGCCCTAACAACAAAATACTGCAACTTTGTTTTAATATTTTAAGTAAAATTTATCATTTTAAAATATATTCTCTCAATTCATTGCATTAAACTTATTTATATGAAAAAGGTTATTTTGACACACATTCTCATTAACTGATACAAGCAAGAATTTCACAAAACATTAATTGCTATCAAATTTAGTTGAAAAATAAATTAATTAAAAAAAAATTTTCCTCGTAGAATGTAATGTTATTTATGCTTTTTCTCAATGAAACATGATTAAGACTGGGAAAGTAAAAACACTTTATACCATTAAATTATATGAATTTATGCTTTATTTAGCAACATATAATTGTAATTTACTTTTCACAAGAAACAAGCTCCTTTTGAACTATTGAAATTTAAAATTCTAGTCAAGCATTTGTAACAAATATGGCAGTGTGTTTATGTAAAACATACAAACGTAATCGAATAAATTAACCTAAGATTTTTCATCAAATTATGTTGAATATAATAAACTAAACAACACATCATTTTAAGGCATTTGAAAACATACTAATTTTGTTAACTTTATTTTACTAATTGAGATAAAAGTTATATTTTGGAAAAAATGCGTACTTTACACGATAAGTAATTTTTAAAAAATCAGCAGTTTCCTAAAATTAGGAAGTTGAACACCTAAATTTATTTAAACTTTCAATGTATTTTTTCATGCAGATGATTTCTCCAAACCACATTTTTAAAATACTTTTTAGAAGTATAAATTTGAGCCTTCTTAAGAACATGTGAAATCAAATATAGCAAATATCCTTTCTTTTAGAATGTTAAAATAATAAATATATTTTCAGCTTAAAGATAGGAAAAATACAGGTTGAAGGGAGAGAAAAAAAATATGTGACTTATAGAATGAAAAAATACATTCTTAATTTTACATATAGATGATGAAAGTAAAATAGTATTTTGATGCTTTGAACAGTTATACAAATATATTACGAATATCAAGATTTTGAGAATGGGATATATTATATTTATTTGCTGAAACTTGTCTATCCCCACTATTTTTCTTTTGCATGCTTGGTAAAAAAGCAACGATTTCGTCAGGAACATCTAAACTAAGGTGCTGTAAAGATCGTTCCATGTCTGGGGTTATTTCATCCTGTAAAAATAAGAAATATTTTTAATGTATATAAATATATATCATATTGTTTGATGCTGCATTTTCTTTTTTGAAAAAAGTTTTAGAAATAAATTCACATTAGTGGGCTGTGAAAAGTTCAAAAATAAAAGAGCAATATTATCTATATCTATACAAAACAAACTTCTAAAAATGTCCATGTCAAAATTTTATATGATGAATAAAGTAATAAATTTTGTTAAAAATGCTTTTATATATTTAGTCTAATCTATTCGATTTTACTGATTCCAAATATTTTTAAATTAATTTAATGGGTATCGTATTAGAAAGCTTTCAAAGGAAAAATTATTACTTAAACAAAAACTTGAGTAAAGTATTAGAATTAGATTATTTTATGGTGAAATTTGTAAAATGAATTGTAAATGAGCAAACAAAACACTTAAACTGACCTTTAGTACAATTTTAGATTTTTTTTGTAAAATTAACTAAATTATAAAAGTGTAATAAATTTTAGTAAAAAGAAATTTCATAATTAAATGTTTAAAAAAAATCATTCATAAAAAATTATATATATTTATACAAATTAAAGTGAAATATCTCAACTGCTACAAAGCGATAGTTTAAAACAGAATAAATGACGAATATTTCAAAAAACAACAGGTAAAAAGAATTAGTAATATAATGAAAAGAATAAAAGTTATGTCTGTTTCTCCGTATACCAATAAGCAGTTGGACTTACCTTAAATATATAACCCACACTTATATATTTAACTCACAATAAAAAAATATTTAGAGTAGTAGTTTTCATGCTTCTGTTTCAAGTCAGGAAATATGGTATTTTTAATTGCAACTAATATTGAATCAACATACTGTTATGTTTAATGGGTTTCAAAATAATCAGCTGCATATTACTTTTAAATTAGTTTAATCACGATATGCACGGAACAGTACAATACACTTATATCTACAGATTCATTATATACATTCTAAATTCATTATATAGTTAGCGTGGCATTTATATATGGAATGCTTCCGTTCAGTTACAGTTATTAGTCTTTGACTGGTTGAAGTTAAATACACCACATCTCCTCCCTCTTTAAAGAACAAGTGTCTCAGGAGGTTGCCTGATTCTCCCGGAACGCCTAGGAAATGGCCTCTCTGGAACTGGTGGACTCCTCGTCTTCAAGTCAATCACTTTAGCTGAAGACGGTGACACATCTGGAACCGTTAGTTGATGGCACTTCTGGTACGGTAGATGAACCCAATTTCTTGTTCAGAACTTTAGGAGTTTCTGTTGTTTCTGCATGCTGAACATTTGTGTTGTTTTCTCGAACCTCTGCTGATGGAAATCTCTGGTGAATAATTGGAATGATATTCTCTAGCACTTGATCACCCACTAGACGGATCTGATCAACATGTTGTCTCACTAAGATTCCTTGAACATCAATGATGTAGTGAAACACGCCATCCTGGTTTACAATGGTATCAAACTTCCATCTAGTATTAGCTGCTCTGTAAAATCTCCCAGCCACTCGATCTCCAACATCAAATTTCCTATCTCGGAATTCGAAATCAACTTTTCGTAATTTATCCTGAGGTTTTGTTTTCAAATCAGGTAAAAGTAAATCTATCCTGCTTCTAATATCTCTTTTTAGGAATAACATGGCTGGAATATGTGTGATAGTTACATAAGGAGCTTTTCGGTATTGCAGTAAAAATGTACTCAGTTTCTGTTGTATAAGCACCTTCATATATTTCTGCACAGCTCTTAATGACTGCTTTAAAGTAGCAACACATAGCGTTCTGCTTGCCCATTACTAGAAGGTTTGAAAAGTGCATTAGTTTTGTGTTTAACTCCATTTATTTGCATAAATCTCAGAAACTCATAGGATGTAAACTGAGATCCATTATCGCTGATAAGAACCCTAGGTAATCCCAATCTTGCAAAACTATTTTGAAGACATTCGCTGGTTTTCTTAGTTGTGATTACCTTCATAGGATATACTTCTAACCATTTGGAATGAGCGTCAACGATGAGAAAAAACGTGTTCAAAAATTGGTCCAGCAAAATCTACATGAATACGTTCCGAGGGCATACTGGGATATTCCCAAAAATGAACTTTAGCTTTTGTGGGATCAGCCTTATATGACTGGCTCAATCGACACACTTCTTCAATATCTTTATCTATATTTTCCCAATAGACAAATGATCTAGCTATGGCCTTCATTTTTACTATTCCTAAGAGTTCAGCATGCAATTCTTCCAGAACATTCTTTAGAAATTTCTTTGGAATATACAGACCCTTTGTCCGTACATAATACAACCATCTTCAATGGTATACTAGGCTTCCCTCCCTTGCAAATCTTTACCTTCCCTTAAGGCTTTTAAGAGTGAACTCAACTCTATATTTTTGCCAGTCTCCAGTCGCAACTCCTTAGAAGTAACAGGTAATGTTTCAATCTGTGACATTGTGATATCGTATTTAACCTCAAACTCTTCCGATGTGTTTGGTAATCGTGAAAGAAAGTCTGCATTTCCGTGTTCGGTCGTTTTACGGAATACTATATCAAACTGAAATGACTGTGAAATAATACATAATGTTAACTGGTAGCTGCCAACACTGGTAAGCCTCCTTTTGAACCAAAAATAGCTACCAAAGGCTTGTGAATTGTTATCAAAGTGAATCTCTCTCTCTCTCTCTCTTCTACCTTTCAAACATAAGTAAAACTTTTTTACTGCCCAAACTATTGAAAGAGCTTCTTTACCAATTTGGGAGTATTTTTTCTCGGACCCAGATAAAGTTCTTGATGCGAACGCAATCGGACGTTCAGAGACATCTGAATATACGTGTGACAGAACATAACCAATACCACAACTGGAGTTGCATCACTAGCTACAGTTAAAGGTGGGTTAAATCATAATGCATTAAAACTTTGGGTGAACACATTTCCTATTTTATTTGCCAGCTAAATAGCCGGTGCCCCATTTAATCCATATATATATATATATATATATATATATATACATAAGTCTTTTACAAACATATAATCCCTTATGGGTATTTATAGTCATTAATTTCTGACTTTCTGGATGGACCTTCATTTGCAAATATGCATGTTAAAAATCTAATTTCGTAAATTGACTTCACCCCATTTAAACTACCAAACATTTCATTCAATCTTGGTAAAGGATACTGAGGGACAATTGGATTCAGGGTTACTGAATAATCGGCATATAATTTTATACTACCATCGGTTTTATCAACAGGAACTACTCTATTCAGAGTTTTCAACTTTCTCTCTAAGATACCCTCTCTTTCAAGTCTGTCAATTTCGGTTCGTGTAGCTGAATAGTGCGACGTTAATATTCACTCACTGCAATTTCGTTTTCACCACTACCCTTAAGATCAAAGGGTACTGTTCGAACTCTACAAAATATAGGTTTTACTCCTGGTTTGAGTTTTAACTTAGCTTCATAATTGCTTATTTCTCCTAATTTATCATCGAAAATATCCTTATCCTCTCTTGGAAGGTCACTTAAATTTTGTTCGGTTTTTGCTCTAATAGCATTACGAATTTAGCTTGTAATAGCCTAGCAATCTAAATGAATTTTATAGAGCCATTCACGACCCAGAATAGTATCCAAGTTTTCTTTCATATTATATATGTTCAAATTTACTTTTTGATTTTTATATTGTACCCTTACAATAACATATCCTAATGGTATTAATGAATCTCCTTTTATGTTTTAAAAACTATATTTGTAGGTTTAATTTGTTTATTTGAAATTTTCCTGAAATTTCTAATACTCATTACACTAACCATTCCCCCTTATCCAATTCCGTAGAACAACTTTTGTTTTCAGTTTTTAAATTTATCATCATAATTGGAGTTCGTTTCGGCTCTCCCTTCGTGTAATACACAATCATGAATATTTAATTCATATAGTGGAATTTTATTTTTATCCGCAACTCCATCTAGTAGAGTTGCCTGTTTTTATTTGGCCAGTCTCGCCTTTGCATTTTTCACTGCGAAGCATGCCTGCTTAATGTGTCCAATTTTCCCACAGAAATTACATTTACTCAAAATAAACCTACAATTTTCTTTCACATGGTTGGTACCTGTGCATCGTGAACAATATAACGTTTAGTTTCGTTTTTTTGTAAAATTGGATTTTTTATCCATGTGTTTTTTAAAGGTTTGAATTGAATTTATTCCTCCGGCCTATAATATCATCTGCCCCTTTAAAAGCTTTTTCCATAGCCAGTTCTATTTTAATATTGACCTCAAGAAAACGCTTATCTTCCTCAAATAATCGATCTACAATCATTTTATCCCGCAACCCGCTTACAAACACGTCGCGTAAAGTAATATTCAACATATCTTTATCATAATCACAAATTCATTGCTAGAGCTCTAAGCTCAGCAATGTATGTGTACTAATACCTTCTCCCTCATTCTGTTTTCGGTTTAAAAATTTGTGGCGAGAAGGTATAATTAATCAAAGGCTTGGGGTTCAAATGCTTTCTACGTGCATCTTTTAACTTATCTAACGTTTGGTCGGAAGGAATATCAGGTACCAGCAAATTTTTCAGTAACTGGTACAATTTTCACTAAGAGACGAAACAAAAACCTTAGCCCTATTGACACGTTCTGTACGTCTAAGAAAGTTTCGAATCTTTCAATGAAACTATCGAAATTTTCATTTTCATCATCAAATTTTTCAAACGGTACAGTTATTTTAAGACTAGAGAAATTGTCTCTATTTTGCAGCGCTCGAATCAGTTCTTGATTCTGCCTGAGCAATTCTGCAATTTCCTGTTCCATGGTTCCTCCCGATTAAAAAGAAAAAAACTTTTTTTTTTACCGTGACCGTCTTTAGGCAACGCCTTATCCAAAGAAAAAGACTTTTTCTTCTTACTTCTTTTCTAGCTGAGAACTTAATAATTTCGGGTTGTGCTTCCCCAAGAGAATTTCTCTTTCACAAAAAAAGATTCTTCAAAGCGGAATTATAACTAACAAAGAAGATTTATCCCATCCCCGTCGCCAACTGTTATGTTTATGGGTTTCAAAATAATCAGCTGCATATTACTTTTAAATTAGTTTAATCACGATATTCATGGCACAGTACAATACACTTACATCTACAAATTTATTATATACATTCTAATACATGGTGTGACATTTATGTATGGAATGATTCCGTTCAGTTAGTTATTAGTCTTTAACTGGCTGCAGTTAAATACACTACATATACCAAAATTTACAAAAAGTTAACTGAATAACAAATAAATAATGGACCTTATATGTCATTTTCTTTCTCTGAGGCATATCTCCACACATTGCTCTTTCTTGCTATTACCCACCTTCAGTACTCATGCACTTTACATTTCTTAGAGGCACATGCTAATTTAACTAACAAGATATTTGTCTTCAAAGAAAATAGAATTTGGAAAGTAAGTAAATTGTAATTGAATTTGCAAACTGAATGTTTTTGAAATAACATTTTGAAGAAAGTGAATTAAAAATTCAAATACCATCATAAAGAATTTTTTTTGTAGCAAAGGCAAATTCAAAAATAATGAAACCAATATGTTTCAAATTAATGATTTTGTAGTACAATAGAACACATTCAAATTTTAAGACGGTCGAGTAGAATAGTACTCAAAGCATTCAAAATGTAAGATGGTAATAACCAAAGCTTTAACCCTTTTTAAAATTTTTAATGCATATAATTTTTGGAGAGATTATGATAAGGAGGAGAACAAAGCGTAACCAGAAACTTTAACAATAACTGAGAAATCATAATGATTTTAGAGCATATTTTTATTTTCTAAAAGAGTAACAATATTCAGACATAGCTGAAAATGGTAATGATTAAAAATTTTAATATCTGAATAAAAAAAGTTTCTGTCTGGATTGATAATGGAGCCTGAAGGTAAATGAAGCTAAAATTTAGGTGGCTTCTCTCTAAAACTAGATTTTTGGTGATTGAAAATCAATTTTAACAAACAGATAAGATATAAAAAAAATCAAATAATATTATGCAATTTTTGGTGGACATATGCATGCAAGATTTTTCCCATGCTATATATAATACAAACATAATCTCTAAAATGCATTCTGTAGCTCACGAAAAAAAATTTTAAGAAGTTTTCTTAACATTTTCACAAAATCATAAAATAATTTTTTATGACATTTAGTTAGTCATAAATGATCTTAAACAGAAATTGCTTTTGAATACTACCTTCATTGTTTAAAATAGTTTTAAATAAAAATTTGGGATATATACAAATGATAAAATGCAATATATATTGACGACTGCAACACTTTAATTTTACCTCAATTTCTTCGGCTTCTAACAAGTCAACAGGTAAATCAACAAGTGTTTCAGGGCCATCTTCTATTTCAGCAGCACCAACAGTTTGACTATTCTGCACTTTAGAACGAAATATACCACCCATATCTGAAAAATAAGTTTCACATATCTAAAAGGATGGAATTATTTCAGTAATTACTGGTGTATGAAGTTTGTTACATTATAAATAAATTAAAAATTATCAATTTATACAAACATGAATAGCTTGTACAAAATTCATTCTTAAGAAATAGAAATAAATTATATCAATAATTCTAGTGCCATAAAAATTAAGATTAAAGTTCTAATTTGTAAGGGGAATCAGCTGCTGTAAATACAAGTATATGAATAATATCATAGAATATATATATAATTTCTTTTCACATTTAGTATTGATCTATTGATCTTTTTATTTTACTTTTAAAGCATATTTTATTTTTAAGTTCATACTTATAATTTTTGTATTGTCAAATAGTTGATAAAGTTAAAAATCAATTTATTTTTCAACAATTAAATTTTTCAAGTTCTTGTTTGTTTGTTGATAGAATACAAATGAGATGTGTAAATATAAGATACAATAATTAAGGTGCCAATTATTATTTTCTATAAGTAATTCATACAAAGAATTCTACATAATTTCAATTTAATTACATAAAATAAACTTCTATGAGTATTTTGTCTTTGTTGTGCTAAATTAATTGTGAGATATACTTATGGAAATAGTTATATCAAATAAAAAATGGCAATCATATATATGAGAATTAAAAATAAATATATAGAAAGCTTACCAGCATCTAAATCTAAACTGATTTTTGTCACTAAATCACTTTTGGCAGAATTAGCTTTGAGCATTAAATCTTCATATGCACTTATATATTGACACTCATCAAAATTTTTAGAAGGATTATTTAGATTTTGATCCAGATTCTTCATCAACCTGGTTTTTGATACAAGTGTTTCTCTATTACTTTTAGAACTTAATAATGATCGATTTACTCTCAGTGACTGAGCAGAGGACCGAGAATGAACTCCAGAGGATCTAGTTGTTATCACAGATGATTTTTGAGAGGGATGATGATAACTAAAAAAAAATTCAAGCAAAATTATTAAGTTATGCAACAATATTTTACAATTAAATACAAAATTTTACTGAAATACACTGCTGGCCAATAAAATTGCAGTTTCTTAAAAAAGAAATTACAGAAATATCAAATTCGTATAAAAAGAAGAAAATGTTAGGATATACAAATTATCAGCATTTAAGGGCAATCAAATGACACAGGAAAGAGAAACAGTAACACAAACTTTATATAAAAGTAAAATTACACAGAATGTTTCTCATTCAAAAATCGTATTGAGTGTTGTTTGTTTGTGACAAGTTTATATTATATTTCATACAAAAAGGAGAAACGGCTACAAGTACACATCAAAATTCGATAGCAACAGGATCATACTCAATTGAGAACATGGTTTATCAGTTTATTATTCTGCAAAATTACTAACCGTATTGGTCATAATTTAACGATTCATGCAAATATGGAATGGATAGGTTTAAGAGGGTCATCCTAACCGCTATGCAGGTCTCTTGCCTATAACAACTTAGAAAGAAGATGTTATGTCAGGCCAACCTTGCAAGATTATACGGCCACATCACACACCTTGACTCAAGAAGTGGGCTTGTCAAGTATGTGTACAGACAATGCAAATGTCTAAAACAGCACGGATGATCTGCATACATACTGCAGGACACTGCAGCGCAGACTCATGGTGACAGTGGTATGCCCAACAAAACTGGGTATAGGAGTAGGTCTTTTCAAACGAATACCAGTTCTGCTTGCAGCATCATGATGGATGAATCAGTATTTGGACACACCAAGAAAAACGCACATGTCCTGTTTGCATTCGATTAATCATACATACAGGCTCTAAACCTAGTGTCATGGTTTGGACAGTCATTGGGTACATGTCACAAACACTTTTTGTTTGTGATGTTGATAATTTAAACAGCCATCTCAGATCTTAAGTCAGTGGCTGCGACCGATCTTCGAGGGGTGAGACATCTTTCAATAAGATAACACATGAATGCATGCTGCCCGTCGAGTACTGACCTATCTAGACACACAGAAATTTTCCACAATTGCTCTGATCAGTACATTCTCCAGATCTGTCTTCCATTGAAAACATCTGTTTCTGACAGACTGGGCCGCCACCATTGTCCTGGCAGAACGATTGATGAAGTATGACATAGACCTGAAGTAGCATGGAATGACTTGCCCAATCTATCATTCAAGCTTAGTTAGACTCTGTGCCTAACTAGTTTAGTGCTGTTTTAACTTCCAGAGACGGCAGCTGTGTATACTAATTTCAGTCCCTGTATACCTTGCCTACAAATTTAATCATATTTATTTCCTAATATGCGATATGTTATGTTTTATATATAATAAATAATTACTAGTCATGCACTGTAGTGATCTTTGAACTGTTGTGTTCAAATAAATCTAAAATAAAGGATACAATTTATAATATTACGAAATAAATTGAAAAATCTCAACTAGAAATTATTTTTTACAGTTAAACATACACAACAATTACAGTTTTATTATGCTCTCCTTCTTGAAACTGCAATTTTAAAAACCAGGAATGTTCAGTTTAGGAATATTTTGTTACAACACTTTTACAGAGGTAAAAATTTAAAATAAAACTGTTTCTATAAATTTAAATAATGATAAAATATTTTACCACATAGGACTTACAGGATTTTTGCAGAATTTATCTTTTGAGGAATGCAACCATAATAACCAACTTTAAACACTTCATGTTTACCAACCATTACATAAGATTGACTATTGACAAGATCCTCAACCAGTCTTACTGGTTTGCCGTTCAGAGAACAGATCCTAAAAAGAGAAATGAACAAAGATTAGGTTTAAATGCATATTTTGATATATTTTGTTTGATATTAAATATATTTATATGAGGAAGTTCTTAATAAGCATACCCCTAAAATTATCTCATGTTTCTCTTTTAAAAGATAGCAGAGTTAAAAGAATGCTTTTAGTATATTAATTCAATGAATAATAAATAATGTGCAGATTTACAAACATTTAAAATTATTGCACGCTTAATTTTCCTAAAACATGATTAAAATAATTCGAAGATCATACATTACTTTTACTATAAAAACATCTTAAAGAATACCTAAATACCTTTCAAACATATCACTGAAAAATAAGATTTCTACAAAACGAAAATATACGAGATTCAATATTCTAAATCATGTACAAATTTAAAAAAACTTAAATACTGAACAAATTCTGGAATTATTGTATATAAAGGAATGATCAAATGTCCTGCTTCACAAGAGTTAACAATGAAAGATAATGAGAGAGTGAATTCTAGATTTTATTTTTAGTTCCATTTTTCAGAAATAAGAAGTGATTCAGTACTTTAAAATCTACATGGTACGATAAAAAGAGTACTAGATATTTCATACTGTCGACCAATTTCGTCGAATTTAAAAACGTTGCCAAATGCCGAGATATACAGCCGTTCACCCAATCTGTTCATTTCAATGATTTTCATGTTGAACCAACAAACACAATATTCATTCCACATGCTTAAAAAGATTAGTATCGCTCATAGTTTTTAATATTCTTCTCTTATTTTGCTGTGAAAAATGATTAAAACTTGGGATCTAATGGAAGGGAACTCAGTGTGGCGTATTTTCAAAAATGCAATTTAATACGTTAATACCTGAAAGATTATTTGGTGTAACAAAAAAAGAAACAGCTGATATGCATGGTAGCATTTAGATTCATATTTATGTGGCATAGTCTACACGTAAAAGATACATTTGATGCGATTTTGAATGCTATTACAGTGTTTTGGCAACCTGAATGATGTAGTTAGTATATCTTTTGTTTATTCCAAATGAGCAAGATTTTTATAATGCATAATTTAATCCTTCTAAATCTTTGACACATTATTTATCAATTTGTTAATGCAGAAGGAGCATGCACAGAATTTGTTTTCCCACATGGGCAGAAATGATAATGGCATTTGATAAAAAAGTTTCATATGGCATAATACGTAAGTATCAAGAAAAGTTTAAATATAGGAAAAATAAGGAAAGAAAAAAATAATAACATTCAAAGAAATAAAACAATACTTTGCACCTTTAAAATATCAAATACAAAAATCTCAAAATATTAAACAACACATACACAGAGAGACATACCTTTTTATAGGACCCCATTTTAACACTTCACTAATTTTTTTGAAAACAGCTTCCCAACTTTCAAGATCTAGGATCATAAAATTTAGCTTCTGTGGTTTCATTTGAAAGTTACCATTTTGATATAAACTGAAAAATTCAAAATTTGCAGGAATGGTTAGTAATATAAATTCATTAGTTTGCAAGTCATTCCAAAAAGTAAAGTAACAAAAGGCAATTCAAATACACATTTACGTTAATAACCCCAAAAAAAATTTCAAATCCCTCTTTCCAGAATTTTTATTGAGTCAAGCATTAACACAAAAAAAAATAGCTTGGGTAGTACATATTATAATGGTTTTAACAAATATTATACTACTCTTAATGAAAATAGTTTTATTTGCATATATAATTTTGAATACATATTTACAGAACTGTGAAAGAATTTTAGGTAAAAATTTCAAATAATTACTTAAGAAATTTAGAAGGTTTTTAATACACATTAACTTTATCAAAGATAATTAAAACATATTATTAAGATATTTGCACACAATAAAGAGAATAAAAATATCAGAGACTTACTAAATAAATAAAGCATTGTGGCACTGAGGTTTGGCTTTTGTGACCTTGAATTTGCTCTGGAATATAAAATGAAAAATGATTGTACACAGATATGTAAAAGTCAAAGAACAAACACACTTTGGCACATTTTTAAAATGTACTGGACTATTTTTAATGAAATTCGGTAAACACAACAAAGAAAAAATACTTTTATAAATTATTCAATCATATTCAATCTCTCTGTCTTACTTTAAACAAGTTATGAGAAAATTAAAAGATAAATGCTTCAAACTGTACAATTTTAGGTTGTTCATACTTCAAAAGGCCAGCAATTATTTTAGAAACTTTTGCATACAATGGCATGAAGGCAATGTCTAAGTGATGGATTATGATAGAGAACAGTTAAGAGATTGGAAACAGGCCAACTTCCAGCTGTGGTAGCAAAATGGTCCAATGTGTCTCTAAAATGTGGCTTGGAAATCATAGAACCAGTTCTAGGAGACTGGAGCAATATCTAGAAGACAAGTTACAAGGGACGGAAGAGTCATTACAGGCCAGTATGACCACTACTTGGTTTCAACTGCAAAGTACAATAGGGATGAAAGCTAACCAAAATGAGAAGTCTAAATGAGGCAGGGCTTAATGAAGAGAGATGAATGGTCTGCACTGAATACCTCAAGACAGGATATTCAGAGGATGGAGTGGCCAGCCAGGTCTCTAGACCTGAATCACAGATTATTTCTGGGAAGCTCTTGGAAGAGCAAATGCAGCTCACCAGCATCCTCCAAGAACCTAAAAGTGGCATTGGTGTTTTTTTTTATTAGCATCGCATTCTAAGGTAATACAAGGGCTGTTGGAGTCAGATTTCATGATTCTGAATCTTGGTCAAGTGATAAGGGAAAAAAATTCAGTTCTTTACATTTCAAATTCATAAAAATTCTTTAATAAAAAAATTAAGAAGAGCTACTTTTTTTAGTACTATAAGACTTATAAGTTACATTTACTCTTATTTAAAAAATAAAAAAAAGCTATACAAGAGTATTGAATATACATTGTATATTTAGATAAAAACACATAACACATAAATTTTTAGATAAATTTATGTGTTATTTAAAAAACACATAAATTTTTTAGATATTAAAAATTTTCAGTTGTTTTCTAACCTTAACTTTTAATCGAGACCTCTTATTTCTTTTCCCTCCAATATCAGAATACCTAAGAAGAAGAAAAAAACATTTATAAACATTTACACCACATTAAAACATTGTACTATACATGCAAAAATACATTTTAAGGTTTAAAATCACCTAATATACAGTTTTTGATAAAATATGTGTGTTGTACAATTTACATACTTTTCAAAGTTGTGTGTGTGTGGGGGGGGGGAGTTCTTTATATATATAAATTCCCTTCCATTTTTCTAGTATAAGCATAAGCAGGAAAACATTATTGAAAATTACAAAATATATTGAAAAAAATATTTTGATGTAAATAAAAAATGAAAATTTAAAAACAGTTTATACAATGAAAAATGCATGGTTGTTTACTTTTAAAGATAGATATTTTTATGCAAGTCACAAAACATAGAATACAAAATTTATACAATTTTTTACTTGTAGTTATACATCCATATCATAAAAATCATTAATACACAAAATTGAATAAAAAATAAAACAATCTAAAATAAATGAACTTTACAAGCCTTAATCAAAAATACATGTTAAAATATTCATACATAAAGGATAGCTTTAAATTATTTTGATATACAATGTGAAATATAAATATAAAATATAATTCTTTGAAGTACTGTCACCAATAGCCCTTGTGTTGCTTTACAGTGCAATGTTAATAAACACTCACAAAGAAGCTTTTTTTTTCATATAACTAAAAGGATAGGTGTAATTTGATGAGTCATTTTTGCAAATAAATCACGATTCCATGTTCAGTTAGTAAATATAATATTCAAATAATCAAAGCTAATTTATAGATAAAAATATCTTGACAATTAACAAACAGCAAACCAGACAAATATTATCAACCCATCTTAAGAATTCAGAATTAATAATTAAAATTAAAATAATTAACTGAGATATCAATTTTTAAATAATGTTCAAGGCATTTAATTCCATGCTGGTATTTTAATAAAAATTTAGTGGCTTTTTATAAATAATCATTCCTAAAGAAATAAGTAAGTGATCACTGTTCAGCTTAGATATAGAAAGTATTGAAATTGGTGCTTTAATTAATTTTCAAAATGATATTTAAGTCATGATTTTATAGTTATAAGCAAAATAAATTTATCAATAAAACAAAATATTAAAATGGATAATTTAACATGACTGGTAAATACAGTGTTAATTTTAGTGTAACACATTATATAAAATTAAAGGCATATATTTTCATCAATCCTAAAAAAGTGAGAATTTCAGTGAATGATTTTGAAAGGAACCATTCTTAAGTTATGAATTACCTTTACAATTTAAAATTATCAACATGAGACACACAAAAATAGGTAATGATTCAGGAGATAACTAAATGTTAGTTATGTTTTGAAGTCTCTTTCCAAGTGAAATATTGACAAGTATTTATGAGATGTCTCAGAATAGTGTTAGATTTAAATTAAAGATAAAGTACAGCAATTAGAAATTTAAAAAAGTTATTTCCTTTTCCAGGGGCAAAACAGAGAATATTAGGGTCCCCCTGCAAATTCAGGTTTTGGGCCCCAAGCTCAAGTATGCACTTAGTGTCAGTCAAGCTTTGGGCCGCCCTAGAGTCCCTGGGCACCCTCCGCAATGTGGGGGGTATATGTTACACCACTGTTTTTTTCTTAAAACTAAAAAGCAAAACAACATTTTTATCAAATATGACATTGCATTTTAGTAATTTTCTAACAAAAGAAAAATATACACTTAAATATTAAAGTATACCTATTACAAATATTAATGTATAAAAAGCTGTAATTAGATTTAAAATGCATGCAGGGTGTGTCATCTTATGTAACTAATAAAGAATGACTTCTTATAATACAAACCATAGTCACAAGAAAGAGCTATAATATATATGAGGTCCTTATGATTTTTTTTATATAGCAGTTTTACTTCTTCTCAAAATTACACAGATTCAAGAAATACTTATTCAACATATTTTCATGAAATTCATTCCTACAATTTGAAGTTATTTTAATCAAATTTACCTCGTTATACAATTAGAAATTTTAATATTACTTAGAAATAGAAGGCAATATCTCAAAATATAACTATTTAATCTAATTGAATTAGTAGCATTTCATTCATTACACATGGATAGCAAATTTAAGATATATTTTTATTCCATCAATAATTATTAAAACACATTTGAAAAGTTTAACATATTTTCTTAATAAAATAAAACAGCTAAAAGAAAACAAATACACAAATCAAAGTAAAAATATACATATTTAAAAATCTAGATACATACTAGTTACAATGGTATAAACATTATCTTACCCAAAATCTAACTTTTTGAATCGTTCATTGCCCGCGACCACATATCTTTGTCTGGAAACTAAATCATCCAAATTGAGCACGGGATGTCCATTAACAGGAGTATAAAGTTGTCGGATAGCACCAAAACTAGGTTGCAAACGCTCTGTCAAATAACTTAAAAACATGTCTAAATTACGATAATATCTGCTATTAACCACACATCTACAACCAGAGAAATGTTCATCACCATTTATATGGATTTGAACCCACTTTGTTTCGGGTAGATTCATAACATTGTTACTGTTATCGTTTCTTCTGACATGGCATGATCTACGGTTTCTTGGATCAAGGGCAGAATTTTTAGTTGGTGACGATTCATTTAATTCTGTAATTTCATTAGACATGGCGTAAATTTTCACATAGTGCCATATGTTTTTCAACAATTGTATAGAAGATGTTAGTGTTTAAAATTAGAAATCTCTTCATAAAATATGTCGACATTATTTTACCCTTCGCTGAACATTCAGTTCATACGAGAGCGGCAAACAGTCATACAGCACATGTAACCATAGCAACCATTGTTGCAAATACTTAACGATTGTGAAAATAAGACTTATGCTACGACAAAAATAATTTTAAAAAATTCTCACATTATGGGTCTTTAAGAACTTTTGTATAACATCTAAAATCAAATAATAATCTTTTTGTCTATAAAATGGATTTATTTAATTAATGACACTTTGTTATTTAACATTAGGTTATGAAAGTTATTTTCGGGACCGATTTACCCAAACAAAATCTCTGAGGACACTTTATAGGCACAAAGGAACCCTACATTGCAGGTTTAGCAATGTTTTCATTTTAAATAGAAAAACCAGATTTTGTTTACTACTATTAGGGGAAAGAAGACTTAAGTCTTCTTATCATGGTGGTTGGAGTTTAAAATGTAAGGGAAAAATCCTAACTGCTAAGGCTCATTCACTTCAAGGCGTTCACGCAGTGCGCTCCAAGTAGAAAGGAGATATTTTTTCGTTCGATTCCCACTAAAGTTTTTTCGTACGTGCGGTGAATTTCTGCAAATTGGGGGGGGGGGCGCTAAAGATTATAGTTGAAATTCGCCATGTGTTCATTCTGACTAGTTACGTATGAATGTTGGATCGCAAGAAAAATAAATATTTTGCAATTTTGATAGCATTGAAAAGGGAGGACAAGAGACAATAGTGGATGAGCTCAGGTGCCTCCCTCTGAGGAAGAAACTGGGCGTCAAAATTGCTTGCTGTAATCAAGGCCGATCCTAGGGTGTTGGCCACCCGCGTGCAAAGACCTAATGTGCCGCCCCTCTAGAGAATTTTTCTTTCTTTGATTTATACTTAACGTTGACATTATAAACTAATCTACCTGTATAAGAGTAAAAAGTGAAACATCAATAAAAATGCAAATAAAATTTGAAATGTAAATCTTTTATTTTTTGACCAGCTATTAGTTTATAATAGCAACAAAATACTTTAACAAAATAATAAACAAAGCAAAAATATTACCTTTAAAATTAGAATAGACATTTTATAATTAGATATACTAAGCAAAAGTATTTACGTAGAAAATATGATATAATTATAATAAAAAAATACTAAGCATAAATCTCGTGAAACGAAAAGTATATTCCCAGGTGTTTGAAAATTTAGAACATTTTTAGATTTGGTCGATTATCTCTAGAGCTTCTAAACAAATTTAAATGAAATTTGGTTTGTTCATAGGTTTATAATATAAATTATTACCCTTCAACATTTATAATACACACACAAAATCGAGCGTAACACTCATCGGAGTCGGAAGGTATGAAACAGCGGGTGCAGAGTAGAGCAAAATATGGGGTTAATATGAGATATGGTTCTCTCTTGCAGATATACAGGCCTCTTACGTCATAGTTCTATATTGAAAATGAGAGAGTTAGTGAGTTCTTGTGCCAAATGGTTCCCATGGTTAAGCACCGAGTTATTAGGCCTTGAAGGGAGGTGGCGAGTTGCAATTGCCCTCCTCAGAGCATCCCAGGCATACTATATGGTTGAGGTCTGGAGATCTGTTTGGCCAATCCACTCGGCGAATATCCTCACTTTCCAGAAATAATGTGACCTCGGATTATCATTCATTAAAATGAAATTAGAGCCAACTGCTCCCCTGAAAAGGCGAACATAGGGCTCCAAGATCTCATTCCTATATCTCGCAGCAGTCCCAATGTCTCTTTCAAAGACATTTGTATATAAGCGACATTCTAACGTGATGCATTCCCAGATCCTTAAGCCTCCTTCGTTGTAATCGTCAATTTTTCGGACATTGGTAGCGATCCCTGGTTTTCTTGTTAAAGTACCACGAAAATCACTGATTAGGCTGAATCGGGAAACATGAGGGAAGAGAACGGTCACCCACTGATCCATGCCACAATCTCTATGATCTCTGCTTCATTTTACGGACTATCCTGTTCGTTGTTGTCACGGGACACAAACAACAAGTTTTTTTTGCAAACAGCCCTCTCTCATGAAGTCTTTTAGAAACAGTCACCCTTGAAACTAATGCTCCTGTGGCCGCATACAATTTACGAGATAGCTGAGAAACTGTAGCATCCCTGTGTTACGCCTCACTATAATGGACCAAATGGCAATCTTCTCTAGACGCCGTGGCTGTTGTACAAACTTGACCAGGCTTTCTCTCGACGGATCCGGTATCCTGAAACTATTTCTATAATTGGAACATGATGCTGAGTGTTAAAAATTATCTACAAATCTAGATTTGAGACTGCCCTGTTGCTAGTCTACGCACAATTCGCCACCTTATTCCATCATCTAAACACACACGTTGGTGGTTACTAATTTTTACTGAGTGAATTTCGATTTAACCAATTGTTTCGAAAAACACCCAAGAAATTTGGCAAGTTATGGTAGGAAACGAAATGCATATTTTGGCACGCACACTTATAATTCCTTTTCCTCAACTAGTTCCACCTGCACATATATATATGCTAACATATTCGATGTACAAGATTTACATCTTTGTTTTGAAGCAGTATTTTTACATTTCATTTACTTCCCCCCTCCCCCATGAAATTCGACAAAATAGGTAAATTTTCTTAATTTTGAACACCAGTTTAAATCAGTCCTTCTACAAAGACTACCTAATAATTAGCATAAAATAAGTTTTATAGATTTCTGAGAAGCAAATTTGTCAGAGATTTCGGATTCAATGGAGATGATAGACAAATCCGAAAGCTTTTACAGTGTCATATTATTTTTCAAATAATTTTTAATTTACAGAAACTTTTTTACTTGAAGCTACAGAAGCAGGTAAGATTAAAAAATTCTTATTGCTAGAACAAAATTTGGAAAATAGGGAATGAGATAATTTTTGACTATAATTTCTACTAACTCAATTGGCTGTTTTTAAACAGGAAGAATACCTTTGAAAGATGTTATATCCTTAAAGAGTTGCATACCGTCTATATCGTTCACAGTACTTTCTTCCTTCTGTACCTGTAACTTAATATCTATGTCCATGCAGGCTTTCATCATTAGAAATGTTATGAAACTCATACAGAAAGTAAAATGTTGAATATCATTGAGATATAATACGATATATCTCATATACCGAAGAGACCTCGTGCTCAAGAATTACAAAACAGAAAGCTGTCTTAATTTGCTGGAAGGGCTTTGAAACTGGTTCATCACTGCCTTCATAATCAAATAAATGGACCGATAACTTAAGTTTCGAGATGGAAAATTCGGGATCAATATCTAAATCTCTTGCAAGTGTTGTAGCTGAATCGACAAATAATTTAAAATTATCGTTTTTAATGGCTTTATGAATTTTATCTTAATGCCTTTTAAGATTATATTCCTTAGCAACTGAAATAGACTTTTTACATATCAGGAATAATATTTTATATTTTTGTTTGTGAACACAAAAACATTGCAGTTCCCATTTTTCTTTAAAATTGCGATGCTCCTCTTTAATTGATCTTTTCTTACTCCTTGTAGTTAAAGTTTCTTTTTCTTAAATTAAATAATTTTTTAGATTAATATCAATTAAAACCAAAATCCCCTTTCATTTGCAAACGATTGAGCAAGCATTACACTTTGTCTTGATCGTCTTATGTTTCGTTTTGGGATACAAACTGCCTCTGATAACAATTTCAGCCTGATTGCACATTCCAAAGACCAAAGGAAAAAGAGTAATATAAGTCACACACACTATAAATTGTCGGATGCTTACACTGTCTTTTTAATATTCTCCAAATCTTTTTAATATTCCCCAGAATGGGGCTTTAATGGACAGTCCCTCTGCCGCGTATTAAGCGGTACAAAACTTACGATAACTATTACACGGGTTCGTTATTACACGGCACAAAACTTGAATATTACACGGTCTGGATATAACACGATTTTAAAAAATTAAATATCTTTTTCGTTCAATAAGGGGAATTTACAACAGGATTTTTTTTTCAATTTTGTTCAATACGCATTCTTAGTTTCGCTCCATTTTTAATTAGGGCGATGATTCCGAAAACTTTTGTAATAATGCATCAGTTGCTTATTTGAATTTAATCGATCTGCAAGGAAGAAAAGCTTTAGTTAAAAATTTAGAAACATTTTTTTGTTGAAAAAGATTCTTCAGTACTACGTTGCGGACAATTTAAAAGAGAATAGCTAAGTTCTTTAGCTCCTTATAGAGACATTTTGAAAGAATGGCAAGATCAAAACAGACAGGTAATTGCAACTACGCCAAATAACTTTTAAATGATGGACAAACAACTAGTGAAGAGGAGTTTTAATCAACATTAGATAGATTTGCTGTAATTTTTGTTAATTCATTTTGTGGTCCTATAAGCTCCGTTTCTATTTATTTTATTATAATAATTATTATTATTGAATACATTTTTTGCAGTATTTTATTTATGTACTTTGTATTTTTATCTTTAAAACACTAAAGTTATGTTGCTTTTTAATTTTTATGTTTTAATGGAACGAAATTTCAGCTATCATAGAATTTTACACCTTGCGACTTGATTTCAATTAAACACGGTGCACATTGCCTTGATTTACACTCACGTCCATAAATTAAGGATAATGAAGTTCAGGCAGAGAAAGAGACAGAAGCAAAACAAATCTGACTTATTTGTAAAGTCTATTTATTAAACAAAAGGTAAAGAGCAAAAAAGATGCTATATGTTTGACATAATTAATAAAAATTGCGATTTTTACTCCCTGGAGCAAATTTCAAAAAAGAACCTATTTACAAAAAACAGTATAACATGGTTAGTATGATGGTTAATACGAAGTATGTCTCCCGGATGATGCAATACAGGCCTTACAACGCCTACGCATGCTGAGTATCAAATTATCAATCTAATCTTGGGGAATATTACACCACTCATCAAGCAATGCCCTCCGAAGTTCCGGTAGACAGGTGGGAGGGGGTTGACGGGCTGCAATTCGTCGGCCAAGCATATCCCACACATGCTCTATTGGATTCAAGTCCGGTGAGTATGATGGCCAATCCCTACAGGTGATATTCTCCGATTGAAGGCATTCGTCTACAATGTTTGCACGGTGAGGACGGGCGTTGTCATCCATAAACAGAAATTCAGCACCCATGGCGCCCCGAAACAAACGTACATGTTGTTCCAGAATGACATCCCGATAGATGTGGCCTGTCATCGTTACACTCTGAACATGCAGGTCAGTTCTGGAACCAAGAATAATTCCTCCCCAAACGAGCCATCCTGCACCACCGTAACGGTGTCGTTTAATGGTGTTCTCTTGGTGGTAACGGGTACCTGGCGCTCTCCATATGAAAGTCCAGCGAGAATCAGACTGCAAACTAAACCTGGACTCGTCGGAAAACATCACACAAGACCACTGTTGCGGTGTCCACAATGCATGCTCTCTACTCCAGGTTAATCGCAGGCGACAGTGAGTTGCGGTAAGGGGAACACATCTAACAGGCCTCCGAGCATATAGACCAATGTGCCCTAAGCGTCTGTACACGGTCTGCCTTGAAACTGTCGTACCGGTAGCTGAAGAGAACTGACGAGAGAGGTGTGATGCTGTTCTCCGTCTGTCTCTTTTGGCAGTAATTGCCAAATACCGGTCCTCATTCAGCGTTGTAACTCGGGTTCGACCTGTGCTGTAACATCTACTCACATTACCATCATCTTGGAATTGTTGCCAAAGCCTGGAGATGACACTCTGGGCAATTCCAAGTTCCTCGGATACTTCCAGCTGGGTTCGTCCACATTCCAGTCGTCCGATAATTCTACGACGTAAAAAATCATCCAGATGCTTCCTTTGTGCCATAACTATGCGGTTGTTGCACTGAAAGGCTTTTAAAGCGCTTGTTAACAATTTTACTTCTTTGCCACCATTCCTTATACACCCCTCTCTTACACTCTCGTGATTGTGACGTACTATCCGTGCCATCTGGTGGTTTCCTGTAATTTGCATATTCTTCTTCAAGATGTGTGTGATAATTCTACAGGTGAAATTTTTATTTTAGAGTTCAATTTATGTGTGATTCTGAATTATCCTTAATTTATGGACATGAGTGTACATTATTTCGTAAAACACGGTTACAATACAATACGATACATATAGCCCTGATTTATATTATGTGCATACATATTAATTTGATAAATAAATAAAACAATATATTTAAATATGAAATTAAAAAAGTTTCGTATAACGCGGTACGAGTTAACCGTGTTACACTAGGGACTCCTGTACATCATTAAAACAGTTTTAAAAAGAAAAAGATGTTGATTTTTAAAATTACGAGGTTTGTTGCCAACAACTTTCATGTTGCTTCACATGTCTAAGTAAATTAAAATCAAATCATGAGGAAGTACATTGGTTTAATCATTCGGAATTGAAGTTGCGCCACTAGAACGATTAAATGATATCCTGTGAGTGGGAAAAGGAAAAATGATAGTTGAGAAACGTGTGTAATTATCCTAAACTGAGAAACTAATTAAGGAATGACATTTTTATGAAATATTCTTTGAAAATTACACTTTTTTTGAATTCATTCATGTAAAGAAAGGAAATGAATTTAATTAGTATTCTTAGATTCCCAGTATTATTGCATATATTTCTCACATAATTTATTGCATAATTTACACTTTTTAAGGTATATTAATTACGTGTTTTGGAGTAATTTAATGATTGAAATAATGAAAGATCAAAAATACATTAGCTAAGTTTACAAGAATTTTAAAAATAACGCAGTGAAATTGATAGGTGAAATCGCTTTGTTGTCTTTAATCACCATTTCGCCTCACAGATTTTGCGCAGAATGCATCGTTGCAACAATTCTGAACTCGCGGACAAGTATTTCATGCATGGGGCTGCAGATAAAAATGGAGTGACTACTGAAAGCATGTATTGAATGAGTCGAGGTGCACTTGTTTTCAAAGCCTCAAGCAGTTTCATCTTTAAGGATCGATTTTCAATTATTGTTTAATCTATCTTGAATCAATTATTTTTCTAATGTTGCTACTAAGAGATAAATATTAACAATATTACTATTAATATTACTTGAAAAATTATTTGCTGCTGGAGTAACGATCACGCAAAATAAAAATATTTTAATTCTTGTATTTAAGAGCTTTTATTTGTACTACTGATTTCTTTTTTATGAAATTGCTATATTTCTATTACATGAAAATAATTAAATATCAATGTAAGAATACCACACAAAAGTTTAATTTAAAAAGATAAGAAAAGCTTTAAAATTTTTTTTGAAATCCCTCCTCTTTAACAGTTTTGGAGTTTATTCCCTTCTTTAAACTGGTGATTTAATTAAATCAGTTGTAATGAAAACAAGTATCGGAATATTTTTTAAATAACATAAATAACAGTTTTAAGTTTAAGTTCTTACGCTATGTGTTATCAATGTAAGTCAAGATATCATAACTTGATCAAAATAGTCAAGCTGGTAAACTACGAAATAATGTTCCTTTAAAAACTATATACTTTTAGTTAACGAAACGATATTCGAGAGATAGACAGGAACTAATCAGTGTTTCATGCATTTACTCTCCTACACCAAGCTGCAAAAATTCTCCCCAACCCTATGTTTCTCATATTACAATCTTACCCCACTGTTGAAGGCTCAAACGGATATTTCTTCTTCCAAGGAATTTCGGGGTGAATGATAGAAAAATTGCAACAATACGGTCAGCTAAAATTTATATCAGAGGCCGAAATCTACACAGTCAAGTCAAAACTAGCTACCTCAGATTATTTCAACTTCGTGTCGTTCCCGAGAATACAAAAAGTATCGAAATATTATGATTTCCCTGGAAAGAAACCCTGCTTGTGATATCAACTGAGAAAGACAGGTCCTTTAGAAATTTTCCATCTTCTTATTCAGCACATTCGTAATCTTTTGTTTCCAAGAAAACTGATTTTTTCCAGCAATTTGAAAAATCCTTTTAATACTTTATGACTCAAAAGCCATCCAACTTCTATATAATATGGTAGATCGGTGAATTCCCTTTCTATATCTTCCAGAAATGAAGAGAATTGATGATGATTAAGCCTATATGCTCAAATATAATTTAGAATTTTGGTAACAATTTTTAAAACATGTCCGATTTATAAAACTTTGAAGCACAGCGCTAGTTGGTGAATAATACAATAAAAAAGTTTAAAATTTTTCTACCGTGCTGTTAGCATGTTTCTTTTAATCTTGCAACAACTTTAGTAATACCGGTCATGGTAGGTGTGCCATCATTTGCAAGACAAACCAAATTTTCTAAAGGTAACTTATACTTCTTTAAAACTTCCATAAATGCATAAAAAATATCAACTCCGGGGGTTGTATTATGCATAGGAATGACTCCCAAAAATTTCTTCATTTATTTTTAAATTAACGTCACATCCGCGAATAAAAATGGCCAGCTGAGCGATATTTCGAATATCTGTACTTTCATCAATTGCAATTGAGTAGGCTTGAAATGTTGATATTGTTGAACGATGCTGATCTCTCAAATTCTCGGTTATTTCATCAACTTTGCTACAGCCTACAATATTTTGACTTAAACTTAATTTTTTTTGTGCTGGACTTAATATTTTTACCTCTTTTATTAAGTACAATGAATAAATGGTTTCAATCTGTTTGATATTATATATGATATTTTATAACTAACTTTTACAGCAGCTGTATTGTCTTCACCAAATTTAGTAAACACACTTTGTTGTTTTTGAAGAGTTGATTTCAATTCCAACAATTTTTCTTCGCGAAGTTTTGAAACGTATTGATCATATATATATATATAATTTGTTTTACGATTTATGTCATAGTGCTTTTTAAGATTATATTCCTTAGCAATTGAAATAGTTCTTACATATCAGGCCTAATATTTTATTCTTGTTTTTGGACACAAACATATTGCAGTTCCCATTTTTCTTGAAAATTACGATGTTCCTCTTAAATTGATCTTTTCTTACTCATTGTTGTTTATTAAATAACTTTTTAGATTATAATAAATTAAAACCAAAAATCCACTTTCATTTGCAAATGATTGAGAAAACACTGCACATTGTCTTGATCGTCTTGTGACTGCCTCTGACAACACTTTTAGCCTCCCGCTGATTGGAACTCCAAAGACAGAAGAATATATCACATACACACGATAAATTGTGACGCCGTCTGTTAAGTCATAAAGATATATATATATATATAATATAATATAATATAATATAATATATAATATAATATATATATATATATATATATATAAAATATAAAGGAGAAAAGCGACTCACACTGACTGACTGACTGACTAATCACGAAATCTCTGGAACTATTCAACCTACAGACTTGAAATTTGGTAGACATGTTCCTTTGATAGAGTAGACATCAGCTAAGAAAGGATTTTCCGAAATTCGAAACGCAAGGGGCGTTACGGGCTTTAATAATATTGTTTCCATGTTTAAACTACTTAACGTACAATCTTGAAATTGGGTAAGCGGATACCTTTCAGAGAGTAGAGATCCGCTACAAAATGAGTTTGCTAAAAATCGACCCCCAAGTGGCGTTGCAGGGGCTTAGGGGGCGTTACAGATAATTATTTCCATTTTTAAACTATTTGACGCACTGTCTTTAATTTTGATATATATATAGATTCCTTTCGTAGAATAATGATCGGTTACAAAACGGGTTTTGTGAAAACAGACTTCTAAGTGGCGTTGCGGGGGATTAAGGGGCGTAATAGATAAATATATCCGTTTTTAAACTACTTCACCTACCTGCTTGAAAATTGGTAGGTAAGTTTCTTTCCTGGAGTAAATATCCGCTACAAAATGGGTTTTGGGAAAATTGACCCCCAAGGGGTGTTGCGGGGGCGGGGGGTTTAAGGGGCGTTATAAATTCCTATTTTTAAGTTATTAGACTTACAGTCTTGAAACTTAGTAAGCAGATTCCTCTCATAGGGTAGAGATACGCAAAAAATGGGTTTCGTGAAAATTGCCCCCAAGTGGCGTTGAGGGGACTTAAGGGGCGTTATAGATAATTATTTCCATTTTTAAACTATTAGACGCACAGTCTTTATATTTGATAAAGAGATTTCTTTCATAGAGTCGAGATCAGCTATAAGAAGGTTTTGTGAAAACAGACCTCTAAGTGGCGTTGCAGGGGAATAAGTGGCGTAAGAGATAAATATTTTCGTTTTTAAACTATTTGACCTACCTGCTTGAAAATTGGTAGGAATGTTTCTTTCATGGAGTAAATATCCGCTACAAAACGGGTTTGGAGAAAATTGACCCACAAGGGGTGTTGCGGGGGGTTAAGAGCAGATATAAATAATTATTTCTTTTTTTAAACTATTAGACTCACAGTCTTGAAATTTGGTTAGTAGATTCCTCTCATAGGATAGAAATACACTGCAAAATGTGTTTTGTGAAAATCGACCCCTAGGTGGTGTTGCGGGGGTTCAAGGGGCGTTATTGATAATTTTTTTGCATTTTTAATTAATTGGACGCACAGTCTTCAAATTTTGCT
This sequence comes from Trichonephila clavata, assembly GCA_019973975.1. NCBI lineage: Eukaryota > Metazoa > Arthropoda > Arachnida > Araneae > Nephilidae > Trichonephila > Trichonephila clavata. The sequence goes on from BMAO01034745.1 coordinate 298,920, forward strand.
AAGCAGATTCCTTTCATAGAGTGCAATTCTCCTACAAAATGGGTTTTGTGAAAACAGACCCAGAAGTGGCGTTGCGGGGGCTCAAGGGGCGTTATAGACAATTATCCCCATTTTTAAACTATTAGATGTACAGTCTTGAAATTTGATAAGCAGATTCCTTTCGTAAAGTAGAGAACCGCTACAAAATGGGTTTCGCGAATATCAACTACTAAGTTTAATTTCGGGAGATTAAGAGGCGTAATCGATAAATATTTCCATTTTTAAACTACTTGATCATCCTGCTTGAAAATTGGTAGGCATGTTCCTTTCATGAAATAGAGTTCCTCTAACAAAGAGTAAAATTAAAATTGACCCCAAAGATGTTTGCGAGGGGTCAAGAGGAGTTACAGAAAAAAATTCCTGTTTTTAATTGTTAGACCCATATACTTGAAATTTGTTAAGCGTGTTTCTTTTGTTGAATAGAGATCCACTAAGAATGTATTTTAAGCAAATCAAGTTCTTGGGGGGGGGGTGCAGAGGGTTACTGGGACGTATTGACAAAAAAAAATTACTTTTTTCGAGCTACAAGGACTATAATAATGAAATTTGGTTTGCATTTTTCTTTTGTTGAATTGAAATCCGCTAAGAGCGGTAATTTTGGAAAACGGCTCTCAACGGGATTACGGGGATATTTATAGTAAAACTTTTGCTTTTTTCTGTTAGATTTAGACTTGAAATTTGGCTTGCATGTTCAATTTATGGAGTAGAGATCCACCGAAAATTGGTTTTGCGGGAATCCACTTGGTTTTTGAGTTACGAAAAAGCAAACATCATTCTATGCTTCAATTTTAGAGATTTTTAGAAAATATACAAATTAGATGAGTTCTGCTCTTTTTTTTATCAACAGGTGACAGTTACAGGTATAAGTATATTTTTCAATTCAATCGAATTCTTAATGCTAGGACTTAGATATCAATAATTTATACATATATATAAGCAGTAAAAATTTATAAAACATCATGAAATACCCAGCGAAGCGGGCGGGTAACAGCTAGTATATATATTTACTCTGTCCTTCTAATATTCTCCAATTTTAGAGTAGGTCTTTAATGGGCAGTCCCTCTGTTTACAGGAAGTGTGAGGTCACCGACCAAAACGGACATAGGGGATGAGAGCGGCATAGCGGGGGTGACTAGTAACATTGTGTTAACCTCACAGATTTTTAGTGTAACTGCATAAATTGTGTGAGAAATACAGTTTAAACAGACTACTGAAGTTCTTTTCTCTCTCTGTTGCGAGTTTACTCTACTGTAGAATAACTGCTAATAGTGAAAAATATGCATAAATGCGTTTAAGAATTTCGTAAAAATTAGTTTCGTATAGTAAAAATAAATGAAACATTTTAACAAAATATAAAAAATAATTTTTAATCTAAGTTTTTAATCTTGTAATCAAACAGGATTTCTTAAAACAAGAATAAGTAACAAATAAATATATTGTAAATTGAAAAACATTAATTTACTTAAAGGAAGCAAAAGAAAATATTTTCTGACATAATAAAAAACAGAATATTTATTTACACTGATATAATATACTTATAAGCGTATTAGTACTGCACAATGTATTTCACCATGAGTTCTTCAATACTAAGTTCCGAACAAGAGTTTAATACTTATTTCCCCAAGTGCATATTGAATTTAAACGCTTCTGTGTCTTAGTAATATTAACCACATTAGATGTCTTCGTGAAACAGCTTTCGTATAAAAGTCATATTTGAGACGACTTTGTTAAGCTTCGACCAACAGTGCGCCGCCAGTGCCACTCATAAACAAAACAAAACAAAAACTTTTCTATAGCGGTATTGCCGGCTCTGCCACGAATTTTGCTATCAAATGAAGGATGTGTAAAGAGGACAATGATGGACAATGGACCAACACACTCTTTGCTTTAACATTCAACTTTTCTTAAACTGTGTTATGCTATTGGGAAACGGAACTTATTTTGATTTTTCAATAACTATTTAAAATTCAACATATTCATTCAACTTATTGCAAGTTTTATTTTTAGAAATTTGAAAAATGTTTTGCTTGACTGATAGACCCATATATGGCCTGAGGCCGCCCCCTTGTTTTGGCCGCCTGCGTGCGGTGCACGCGCTGCACACCTCCTGGGATCGGCCCTAGCTGTAATCGGTATCGCCTATATGGTGCAGCGCTAAAAAGTGGTACCAGCTCCTGGGGAATGTACTAGGTCTGCAAAGGCTTAAAATACCAATGCGCAGCCCCATTGGGGAAAAAAGTGGATTCAACGTATTTTTCAAAAAAAAAAAAAAAAAAAAAAAAAGGCGATTAAGACCAACATCTATGCTAATAGAGGAGATGCGTTTGTCAGACTCAGAAAGCTATTTTAATTTTTTTCGAATGTCACCGCAACTTTTTAAAATTTACAATCAATAGTTGGGCCAATTATTTCTAAAAGGAACGTTACAGAGATAGTATTCAACCAAAGGATAGATTGGTTTTAACTTTGAGGTTTATTTAAATTTCTTCAAATGTAAATTAATTAGTTCTGAAATTTTCGATGCTGTTACAAATGTTAATTTATAATAATTAAATGTTTCACACGCTTAAAGCAACTGATTTGCTGTATTGGCGGAAACAATGAATTTTTGTCACGTAACAGAGATTCAAAAAAAAAAAGAAGAAACGAGCCTTACAGTAGTCGCATATGATGTGTAACATCTGACATGTTATCGTGGTAAATACGCAATAATGACTTTAATCCTGATAAAAATGAATCCGGTATGATTGGAAATATTTTTCTATCGAATAATTATATCCTTAATGAAAATTTTATTTAATTAACACAAGGAGTAATGCAATTTTTTATCAAAAATATTTATTCTTGTTCAATTTGGGGAAAGCGGAGACAATAGATTTACGAAAACTAAAATATGACACATATACTTGTGATTTCAAAGTATTTAAAAATCGTTGAAAAACAGCGTCAATAACAGTACCACTGTTAGTTGTTAAAACATTTCGATTTGTGTTTATTTCGAGCTTGAGTTCATCTTTCGAAAAGCTATGAGCGACTCATCTTCTGACAAACTGAAGTTAACGTTAAAATCACGGGAAGCGAGTGATAGTTTTTTTTTAAAAACAGCAGAGCCACCGTCGGTTTACGGTAAAAGTACAAAATGCACAGAAAATCTTTAGTTTTTTTAACTGTTTGATTCGGAGAAATGTATGCGACCACCAAAATGATTATTTCTCCATTTTCAAGTAAGCATTCTGCCACACATATGTCCCCAATATATTGACTAACAATACCCAGTCCACTTATTTGACGATCAATGATGTCCATATGAGGAGTCACAACATGGGATTTGTTCTGTTTGCGATAGATCGCAACACCAGCTGCTCTGTGGCTCGGTCGTTTAAATTGTACACAGCAATCGAAGTTAGGTATTGAAACACTTTCGTCATTATCTAACCACGTCTTTGCCAACATGAGTAACGTACAATTTTGTGAAATAACGAAGCCATTTGCTCAGTACCTTTGAGCCGCTGGAAGTAAAAATCATCACTTACCGCAAGTTTCTCAGCACTTTCCCTGATATTTTACTTCAATAAGTTAAAGTAAGCAATTTTGTACATTGTTGATTCAATAAATTCCAGATTACTAGCCGAAAGGCTTCCAATGCACCCCCAAGCATTATGCCTCCTTCTCCATGTTTGATAGTCAAAAAAGGATTCTCTTTCTTAAGATCTGTCCAGGCATTTTTGCAGGCATTTTTTTTGTTCTTTTTAATGCCAAATTACAAAAAAAAAAAAAAAAAAAAAAAAAACAATTTCAATTGAATATATTATATTTTTCGAATAAGTGTTTGTCCTATTTAGATGTTTTTTGGCAAAGATCATTCTCTTAGCCCTATTCACTCGATAGAAGAATGATTTCTTGAGTGCAACTCGGCCATGATGGTCATCCTTTTTCACTTCCCTTCGAATTGTGTTTAAAGTCACATTTTTTTGCAAGACCTCAGCCACACTTTTAGCTATTTGTGAAGCTTATAGTCTTGGATTTATTTTTATAGAGCGTATTACAAAGAAAGATTCTCGAGGTGACACTGCAGATGGACGGCCAGATCTTGGCGTGGACGTTAAATTTTAGTTGATTTGTAGTTTATGAACACTTTTTGAATCAATAAATGTCTCCTATAAAGAGTTTCAGCAATTTCATTAAAAATTTCCCCCTTTTCGGAAAATTTCTGATGATTTTTCTTTCTATAAAACATCGATCTCTATTCTGTTGCCTGCCATGGAACCCGAAAAATTTTCAAATCTCAAATCCTAAATAAATCGTAAAAAAAGCTTATAATTACTTAAAAACATGATTTAGTGCAATTATTTTACAATGATTTTGTAAGTGTACGCAGATCTTTGTCGCGGATGTGTAGTGATTATTTGGTGGACATTCTTGCTTTTTCTTGTTAAGGTGATATTTTTTGCTGCTATTTGAATAATGAAATTTTGAAGAATCTCTGGCAGCTATGTTGATTTTCTAAAGCGAGATTTTAATAGTAATTATAGTGTAAACACGTAAGTTTATTGCCTGTACTCAGACTTTTGGAGGCAAGTGTATAGTTTACACATACGTATATACTGCTGGCCACCGTAAATGCAACACCCTGAAGGAAGTACGCAAATAACATGAAATTTACAACAAGCATTAGCGGAGGTGAGATATACAAATGATTAGAATTTCAGCACGGACACACATCACGCACGCCTGTGGCGCCACCTCAAAGCATTATTTAAAGCTTGGAGATTTTGACGATTTCAAGTTCGGCAATTGTGTTTTTCTTGTGGTTTTTTCAAAAAACGATCAGTTATGTCTCGTAGAAAACAGCGATCAGCTTTTGATCAAGTATCCGAGTTCGACAGAGGAAGGATAGTGGCCTACGAGATTGTGGATTATCTTTCAGGGAAATCGTAGTCGTGTTGGATCGAAGTATGTCGACAAGAAATAACAACTGGTACGGACACTGTGGATATGTGACCCTTGGATGCAGGAGGGTACGACTGACCGATGTGGTCGATTGCATCCCCCTCAGTGCACCACTTCACTTGAGGACAGGCAAATTGTGTGCATGGCAGTGACGGATAGCTCAGTCACATCACGAACTATAGCAAAGCACATTGAGTCTGTAACGCATCATCCAGTGTCTGCGCGTACCATTCGATGCCGTTTACAGCAGAGTGGTCTGTCCGCAAGACGTCGATTGCTTAGTCTACCCTTGACGCAGAACCACAGACGTCTACGCCGCCAATGATGCGATGAAAGAAGGATGTGGGAGGCAGAATGGAATGAAGTTGTCTTTACTGACGAGTCACGCATCTGTCTGCAACACCACGATGGTCGTATTCGAGTCTGGAGAAACCGTGGAGAGAGGATTCTGAACAGCTGCGTTATGCACTGCCACACTGGTCCTGCACCGGGTATTATGGTATGGGGTGGTATTGGATATAACTCTCGCACTCCTCTAGTACGCATTGCTGGTACTTTAAACAGCCAGCGCTACTTCTCCGAGGTGTTGGAGCCAGTTGTAGTTCCTTACCTTCAGGGCTTGGCCACAACCATTTACCATATTTCAACAGGATAATGCGCGACTACACGTGGCACGCATTGACCAAAGGTTCTTCGTCAATCACCAGATTGAATTGCTTCCCTGGCCGGCTCGCTCTCCGGATCTTTCGCCGATAGAAAACTGTGGTCCACGGTTGCTCAACGATTAACCAGATTACACCCCCAGCTGCCACACCAGCTCAACTTTGGCAACGTGTGGAAGCTGCTTGGTATGCTGTACCCCAAGAACATATCCAAAGTCTCTTTGAATCAATGCCGAGGCGTGTGGCAACGGTGATCTCCAACATTGGCGGCTACTCTGGCTACTGATTTTGGCAGGAACCACACTTCACAGAAGTCTATAAATTCAATCATTTGATACTTGGTCAACATGTTATCTACAAAATAAAATTTTGTTGTGCTATGTCTTGTCTTTCTTGGTGTTGCATTTACGGTGGCCAGCAGTGTATAAATGTATCCTCAGATTTCACACACAACGAGCCCTGAGACTTTGACATTTGAGCGTAAGAATCGCAAGTTTATTCTGAATGAAGTCTAATAAGACTTGCTGGTATGTGCGGAAGGCTGGCGGCTTAATTGCTAGTAGAGTTGGACCTCGAGACGAGTCTAGCGAAGAGACACCACCAAGCACGCTGATTGGTCAAATCAAACAGCGCACGCTTCCCCGATTTCCTGTTACGCATTTCCGTCCCTTTTCAGGAAATCAATGCAACAAATATCTAGCAACCGAGAGTAAAGATGTTACACATAAAAAAAAAGGGAAAGAAAAGAACATTTATTATTTTGTGAAAGCAATCAAATTAAAACCCCAAATTAAGTTAATTTTTCTTAACATGCATCATTACACTGTTGATGATGCATGTTTCTATTGGATATGGATACCTATATAATTATAAAACTCAACACAATGTGACCAGTGTTTATCATTCTTTTTGTTGGTTGCACATCTGAATATAAAAAAAATGTATAAGATGCATGTTAAAATATATATTTATCAAAAGATTTTATTAAATATCTAACTAATATTGCTCACTGATTTAAATATTTTTCATCAGTTCACAGCAATGCAATTTCATCAAAGAAATGTAAAGATTGGGTTGTTTCACAAATCTTTTGCTTTTAAGAAAGCTAATTTGAATCTGTGTCAATTACAACTGGGCAAAAATGATATCAATTAAAAGCAGGAAAACTAAATAAAAAATATTTTTCTCTAGTAAATGCTGAAGTAATTACAAATACTACACTGGTGTAAGAAATTAAGAGAATTTTCAGATTTGATCGATTATCTCTAGAACTACTGGGCCGATTTTAATGAAATTTGGTATGTACATAGATTGAAACAATACAAAACAAATAACCATTCAACAATTGAAATACACACGAAGGATTGAGCGTAACACTCGTTGGAGTCAGAAGGTATGAAACAGTGGTTGCAGAATAAACAAAATAAATGGGTTAATAGGGGGTACCCCTCTTACAGCTAGACAGGCCTCGCAGCGTGATTTCATACTTGAAATAAGGCAATTTATCAGTTCTTGTGGCAATTGGTCCCACTCGTTCAGCAAAGCTGTTTCCATTTCCTGGATAGTTCTCGGAGGGGTGTTGCGAATTACAATTGCCCTCTCCAGAGCGTCCCAGACATACTCTATACGGTTGAGGTCTGGAGACCTGACTGATCAGTCTATACGGGGAATATCCTCACTCACTAGAAATTTGTCGATCAGAAAAGCATGCACTCCTGAAAAGGCGAACATAGAGCTCCAAGACCTCATCCCTATACCTCACACTAGTCACAGAGCTACTTTCAAAGACATGGAGAGGTGTACGGCCATCCAACATGATGCCTGTCCAGACCATTAAACGTCCCCTAACATAAGTATTGATTTCTCGGACATTGGAGGGGAGGTAGCAGGTTCCTGGTTCTTTCCATATGAACGTACGGCGAGAATCGGTGTTTAGGCTGAAACGGGACTCGTTGGTGAACAGAACGGTCATCCATTGATCCATATTCCAATCTCTATGCTGTCTGCACCATGATAAACGGAGTCTCCTGTTCGTAGAAGTGAGCGGGACACAAACAGTAGGTCTTCTGGCAATCAACCCTCTCTCTTGAAGTCTTTTTGGAACAGTCACCCTTGAGATACACGGGTTCCTGTGGCTGCATACAAGTAACGAGAGAGCTGAGAAGCTGTAGCCCCTCTGTTACGCCTCGCTATAATCGACAAATGGTGATCTTCTCTGGCCGTCGTGGCTCTTAGACGACCTTTCCCAGGCTTTCTCTCGATGGATCCAGTATCCTGGAACTGTTTCCATAAGTTACACACGATGCTGGGCGTTAAATTGAACTCTCTACAAATCTGGGCTTGACATTGGCCTGCTTCTAGCCTCCCAATAATTCGCCGCATCCTTCCATCATTTAAACGTTTATGGTTACTTATTTTTACTGTTACAATTTCAATTGAACAGATTGCTTCAAAATAACATCAAGAAATTCGCCGAGGTGGGCTAGCGAATGAAATACGTCTTAACTTACACGCGCTTATAAAGCCTGTTTTTCTGCTGGCTCCTCCTACACACACGTATACGATTAAATATTTGCCGTACAAGATTTACATTTTTATCTAGAAGAAGTGGATTTTCATTCAGTTCAGTTCTTTTCATGCAATTCAATAAAATATGCGAATTCTCTTAATTTCTTACACCAGTGTATTTTCAAATGTACAAAACTCATGCACTTAGTGTATCTTGACACATATGGTTAAGGTACACTAGTCTAGATACATGCTTGTGAAAATTATGATTATAAAAACTATTAAGCTTTATGATTATAAAAACTATTAAGTTTTATGATTATAAAAACAATAAGATAGCATTTTTTTACAAAACTTTAATAATAACAAAATCTAATGCAATGCAAAATATTTTCCTGCAAGTATAAATCTGAAATACACTTTATTTAATGCACATTTTATCATTACTGAATGTATTAAAATATATAAATTAACGGTAGAACATATATGCTTCATCATTTTGGAAGTTTTTGAAAATTAATTGTTTTTAATGCCAAGGTATTTTTGATATTCTGTTTTGTAAAAAGCAATTCTTATAATGAAATTTGTTTTTAAAAAGTGCTTAAAATTTTTGTTTTGATACTAGTACTATAAATTTCTACTCAAGTATAAGAAAATGCTAAATAGGGATTTTTTTAAAAAAAATTTTGTTTGTAATTTATAACACATTACCATAACATACAACCTATGATCTATTTTTTCAAAGTCAAAGATAAATATAATGTAAAAAATTAATTAACTTACAAGAAATTCTTAAGGAAGAACAAATTTTCTTCTGCATTTTCTCTCACGCTTGTATTATTAATTAATGTGAGTTTGATTTTCATATATAACTATGTATGGGTTAAAACTTTAAAAGCTTTTTTATCGCATTTTAGAGCATTCGATTGAGCTGAAATTTTATATACACGATTATTTTGGATAACAATGCGACAATTTGATTATAATTAATAAATACTAATTATTGAAAGAATTATATATGCAGCCACATTTGCATCATTTTTGGTGACTTAGTGACCATTTTAGGGACTTGAGTCAAAACCTTAAAAGTTTTTCTTACACTTTAAAGTGGTCAATGGAGCCGAAATGTTCTATACACGATTTTTTCGGTGACAATACAATAATTTAATTATAATTAATAAAATTAATTTATTAATAATTATTATTTAAAGAGTTACAATATAGTCACATTGACATCATTTTTAGCGACTTCGAGACTATTTTGGTGATTTGGGTCAAAATTTTAAAAGTTTTTTCCTCTCATTTTAAAGTTGAGCTGAAGTTTTCTATACACGAATGTTTTGGATGACAATACGATAATTTAACTATAATTAATAAAAGTTGATTGATTAAAATTAGCTATTTAAAAAATTAAATTTTATTCATTATTTCAATTGGTTTACAAAGTAAAACAGTTGAATATTAAAACCAGCAAATTAATACTATCTCCTCGTAAAAATAAATTAATAAAACTAATTATTGAATAAATTCAATCTGACTCAGCACTCATTGTCGCTCTTAACTACACACGCTCAAACGCCTGAAGTTATCTCATTTGTAAGTTAAAATAGTACAATCATAACTTCTTCGATAGCCCGCGATGAAGTCTGATTGACTAGACCAGGGGTGGCGAACCTTTATGGATCAAAGTGTCATTTTTTCTGAAGTAGTGTTTAATGAGGTATATAGAGGTGCCGTCAAATTATTTTGACTTGTGATTATTGGGAAAATAATAAAACTAAATACTGACAACACAAGACTCTGTCTACTACGAAAAAATACCTTTTACACTGTATAGTTATAAATGTTTTAGTTATACGTGTAATTCAAATTATAAAGTAACATTAGTTTTACTTCTGTTGTTGGAGATTAGATGACAAATAACTTATATTAGGATTGTAAGATGTTACTTTTTGTAGAATATATGCCGAATTTGCGTTATCAGCCAAGCGGTTTCTAAGCAACTCATTATTTTTGTTAGGATTCACTTTTTTTGACAAGAGGGCTTGTGATTTACTTCAAAATACTGTTTTACAGACAATGTTCTGCATACCACTATTCCAGAACATAAAACACACACCGCTTTGTCGCCTTTACTAATAATGCCATGTTTCTCGGTCCTCCAAATTTAAAATTCTCTGTTACACTTACTATTGTGCACTTTTTGTTATTTTGCTGAACCAGCCATGTTAAATAACAGTTAAATATCGCAAATATAACACAAATAAACTTTAAAATACAGCTGCGTCAATGGAATTGACTATGCTATGCGTATACAAACTTTGCATCTTAAGCAATAGTAGTCTACGACGTAACTAAGGCAAGACAGTAACAAACGAGTGTGCTCCCCGCCGCCCCGCGACCAATCACTCGTGTTTGTTCGTAATACTTCATAGTGAACTTTGAAATTTTGAAATGAAATGCAAACCATTTTGATCACTGGCGTGCCAAAAATATTGTGTCATGTGCCATCAATGGCACGCGTGCCATTGGTTCGCCATCCCTGGACTAGACGCTCAACGTTCTCTGCTGACTGCCTTGGTGTGAATGCGGCTTTAGGATCTGTCTGGTTCGATCTCAAATATTTCATTCCAGTCAAGAGAATATATTCCTTACAAATTGTTTTTAGTCTTTCGTATTGTTCTAAATATGAACTCTAGTTTTCAATAACTTGATTTGTAGTTTTAATAAAATAACTCATTAGCGTTCTTTGGATCTTATTTGTGGCCAATAAGGTGAACTTAACTAACATAAAATCCCTTTAAGATTGATTCTAAGAACGTTTTCTTGCAGAAAAATTGTAAATGTTTGGTATCTCTTTGTCAAATGTCAGTCATATCCATTTTTGGAGGGAATATTGAGATAATTTTAATGAGAGAAATTGTCATTTATTAAGTCGTCTTAATAGCAGTAATACAAAGTATAAAACTTACCTTTTATTGACCAATTTTGTTATTATAGACTTTCAGCATAAAAAAATATAACCATCGAGTTTGTGTTAAAAATATTTTTTATGTATATTTTTTTACACTATAATTCATGTAATATATACTGCTAAAAATTAGGGGAATAAGCAAAAAGGTGAAGAAACAGTTGTACGACAACCATGTATGGGCATAAAATGGAGAATATGTTTGGAAATAATACAAGATGTTTAATATGGTAAGTGATCCTATAAACTGTCAAGACTGTCACACACCTGTTTTTCATGGGTGCAATGTGGTTATCGACGAGACTTTGGGAAAACTCTTCCTCTTGCCGAAACCCGATTCTCCTGTTCTCGACGTAGCAGGAAGCCTTGGTCTTGTATCAACCCGTAGTCCAAGAGTATCCCAAACAAGCCTGATCGATTAAATTCACTAGAGCATGTTAGCCACTCCATATGCTGCATTGCTTCAGCTCCAAGAAAGTTTTCCACGACACTAGCTGTATGAGAGATTTAGCTTTATCTTGCATTTAAAGAAAAAAAATCCCCAATAGCTGCAGCGTAAGGCACGACATGGGGTCTCAGAATCTCGTCAGCATACATTTGAGCCTTCAAACTGCCATTCCGAATGATAAGCAGGTCAGTTTGTCCACCTATGCGGATTCCAGCCCATACCATCAAACCACTTTGTTTGAAATGTGATCTTTCCTGAACGAATATAGGGTTATTTCGAGTGCCCTTTTCTTATCATACCGCAACACGTCTTGTGTCACACTCTAAAATGAATCCAGACTCGTCCGTAAACAGCACTCGACTCCACTCACTTTGCATCCAATCTCGATGTTGAGAAGCCCACTTTCTTCGGGCTGCACAGCATCTTGCTGTCAACGAATGCACACCATTAGCCTACATGTATGTATACCACCCGCATGAAGCCTGTTTCTGATTTTTTGGCTCGAAATGTTTCGTTCTGTTGCCAAAAGAAACTGTCTTTGAATCAGTCGCATTGGCTGTTCTGTCTTGATCAGCTGTTAACGGGATATACCGATCGTTATTTGCTGTGGTATCACGTGGACGACTCTAGCTAAAATAGTGCGACGTTAATATTCACTCACTCGCTCACCCGAATTTTCTAAATTTGTCATAGATAATCTACCGTTTTAACCTACATTCAACATTTAAATGCCTTTTATTCAGATTTTGAAACCAGGTTTAAGAATGCTTTCACTATGACAATACCACAGCAGGCAATGAATTCATATGGTCATAATGAAAAAAAAATGTCAAATTACAAAAGGAACTAATAAGCACTAACGAAGATCTTAAAGTTTAGAATCGGATGCCAGCAATTTTGGCTTTAAAAAGTCAAACCTGTTATTTGTCCCGACTTATGGAATATTGTGAGGAAGTTTTTCATTGCTTTTCCTAGAGTGAAGGAGTTTCAGCGCGGCTGCTAATCTCGAAAAAAAAAAAACAGAAAGAAAGGAAGAAAAAAACAGGACAATACACTAAAAGAGATACCAAATGTTGAAAATTTGATATTGTAATGTTAGAGATTCATCACTCCCATTAAAATAATTTGTTTGTTGTTTAGTTAGTTTATTTAGCAGCTTTATTAATTAATTAATTTTAATTTTTTAAAATTTTAAATACTATAATTAAGTAGCAGTAATATAGCTTGTTGTAAAATGTTGTGAAATACTTATATTTTATGTTACACAGATTTAAGGAGAAAAACATAAAATGGAATTCTTTTGTAACATGTCATGGCGGCAAGATAAAAGTTTCCTTTAAGAACAAGTAGCGCCCTGGCTGTCGTTATTGTCAAAAGGAGAGTTTTTAATGTTACATTGTTGATAAATTTGCAAAAATTCAACATTAATTAAGCAGGGGTCTATCCCAAACCGAAAAACATGGCAAGGGGTCTAAGAGGCAAAAAAGTTTGGGAACCTCTGCTTTAGATTTATCAATCACTGTTTTATTACAAAATTTACAGTCCCTTATGTGAATATAATCACTGTTTTTTTAAGCCATTTCATATAATAACTAAGATAAAGTGCTCTAGTTTTTGTAAAAATTAAAGTATCTCTTATTGAAGGTCATTTCAAAAACGAATAACATAGCAACACATCAAAATAGAAAAATTGAAAATTTTTTCAAAAGCTTTTGGTACAAAATGGGCCCTGTTTATGTTATTTTTTTATAAATTTTTACCAGTTTTTTCTCATTTTAGTAATAATAATTTCTTTTTCTCTTCTTAATTTTAGCATATTTTTCTTAAAATGTACTCAACAAATCTAAAAATAACAACAACAAAAAAAATCCCCATATCTCTTTTTTTTTTTTAAAAAAATTGTCGCAAGTTTTTGGATACCTTAATATAAAACTGGATTTCACAGCTTTTTCAAAAGTTAATCAAATAACAAAAATACTTGCCTTTTCTTATTATTAAAAAATAGAAATAATATTTAATCTGAAATGGAATTACACTTTTTTACTTTTATTTTATAAGCATAAAAACACACGCATGAAGCTTAAAATATGAACTTTACTTTACTAACGTAGCATTTATTTTAGTGGGTAGCTGAGAGATCATGGTCGCAAGTTCATGGTCGATGTTGTCAAGTTGCGGATTCAAAACTTAGTGTCTCTGAAAATGCTTCGTGTAAAGAGGCTGATGCACGTTAAATCTGTAGAGCAGTGATTCCCAAAGTGGTCTATATGGACCTCCAGGGGTCTATGACGACCTGTAAGGGGTCCACGTCAGCGAAAAAATAACTTGGTGGTCTATGAGGTTTAAATAGGTGTTTACGATAGTGGCTCTCATTAAACCAGATTGTGACTTTCATTTTAAAAGAAAATTTAATCAAATGAAAGCCAAACTTTACTAGTTTAGCAGATTTATTTACTAAATTTATTGAGGTTAATTTGCAGTTACAAGGTGACAGTATAATTTTTTTTTTAAAACAAGGACCATCAATTCAACGTTTTTTTGCCAGAATTAAGCTGCAGGAGTTTAAAATTGGACGTCGTGAATTTTCCCAGATTCTCATTTGGCCACAGACAATTTGCCAGGAAAATGACGTTTTAACCTACGTTCAACATTTGAATGCCCTTTATTCAGATTTTAAACTGACAAGATTGATGCCAAATATTGAAAAATTGTTATTGAAGCACCAGATTCATCACTCTTCTTATAAACATATCAGCTATTAAATTTTAATTTAATTAACGTGTTTCTGAAGTTTTAAACACAATATACTCTTACTAAACTATATTCCAAAAACTGTACTCCTACTTCTAAATCTTTCTAAGTAAGTATCTCTATAAGCTATCAAAAAGACATTTAAATTGATAAGTTTGCAAAAATTCAATATTAGGTGAGCCTGGGTCTACGTAAAAATCGAAAAACATGAGAAGAGGTCGATGAGAGAAAAAGTTTGCGAACCTCTGTTGTAGAGGCTCAAAGTCCTTTCTTTGGTGTGGTATAAATGTTTGGAGAAGGGGTGGCAGAGCTCAGGTGTCGTCTTCAAAATTATGAGGTCCATCACAGTTAACCTTCGTGTTTCTTCAGAGTGTAAAGTATAATAAAATCAAACCATTTATTTTGATTAAAATCATAGTGATTATTTCAAAAATGTTTTGAAGGGATTAATAAAGATTAAGTTGATTGAAAAAAATCATTATTCAATAATGTTCTCTTGATAAAAAGAAATGTAGATTTTTACTCAGTAAAAGAGGTGATTGCATTTTTCCTTATGATAAAAAAATTAATTCTTTAGGTACATCATTAACAAATAATCAGACTTTAGATGCACCAAACAGACAGAACTGATCATTTTCTTAAATCGAGCAGAAATAGTTTGAAATCAAAAAGTATAATTCACCTATCACGAACAAATGCTGGTTACAGAAATATTATAATTACTTATTTATTGTACTTAAAGGAGCTAGCTCCTCAAAATGCGTAGAAAATTTATTGTTGTTTCCAATGATAGCATATATATGATAAAAAACACTTTCCCAAGAAATCAGATAGGTTTCTAAATAAGTTTTTAAATTATATATATATAAGGATCATCTTTAAGATATTAGTGTCTTAGGTGAAAATTATACAGAGAGATTATAACAAAAGGAACTGATAAATAATATATTTTAAGAAAATTTTGAATATAAATTAGAAGAAAAATACATTTCTTCAAATCTTAATATTTACTAGTTACACACAATAATATTGATCTATAAATAAAATGTAAATAAATAAATAAATGTAATAATAGCAAATTTATGCTCTATACTGCATGTATTTCAGGTTGTCATCTGTTACTGCCACAGAACAGGATTCGTAAATCAGAACAGAAATTAAAACCCTTAAAAGCATTTTAAAGTATGTCAAACTTTGTATTAGCAATGGAGAATTCTAGAAAATTTGTGTTTCTTTTAATTTCATTTAAATTGAATTGCCTTGCTGATATGTTAAAGTTTTTATCTAAGTTTGGAGCCATACAGGTTATAATGATTTGTCTTTTAAGGCTACACAGTACCCATTTTCAAAAAAAAAATTTTGGAGACAGTAACAGTAAAAATTAATTCATATTTTATACTCATATTGTATTATTAAATTGATTTTGAGAGCAAAAAGTCAGTTTGGCCATCCATTATTTTACAATTTTAAAAAATTAAGAATTTTTGAAGTTTTTTCGATTATTTATAGAATGCTCAATTTTTTTTAAAAAAAATTTTATTCATTTCAATGGATCAAGTGATTTATATTTCTTAGAGTATTGCAAGCAAAAGTTAGTATGGATTTGAAAATCTGTTCCCATGTCGACTTTACATAATTATTTTTCTAGCTAAACCAAAAAAAACGAAAAGTTTTATAATATTAACTTAAGCATTTCTTAAAAAAATAACTAGAGATTCCAAACCTAAATCCATACAAACTTTTATAGAACATACGTTTTGGAGTGTACACAAAAAAATTTCAAGACCTTATCCTGAACAGAAAAAAAAGCCTTGTATAGGGATTAGAAAATACTATATCTTCAAAATTAAAAATCTGAGAAAACGCATTTAAAGTATGTAAAGGTATAAAACAAAAACTTTAATACATGTAAAGCTCTAATTTTTAATATGTGATTTTTCAACTTATGTTCTATATCAAAACACTATTTCAGTTTATTATGACTGTGAAAACATTTTTTTTATCCAAAAAATATTTTTGCGTAATATTGATAGTGTTTATTACGACGCGACATGTTACTCAGCCTAATCTTAACAAAATATTTTCACAAAAGTTTTGAAGCACAAATAATTTATGTGCAATATAGTTATGATACCCCAACTTAAGCTAAAAATCACCAGGTTTGTAAACAAAATTTAATTTTTTTAGTTTTAAATTGGGGAAATTTAGTATAAGTTTTAAAGTCGCCCAGCAAGAACTCAAATACCATAATATAGTACTACTATATGTTTACTATAATGTAGTTTGGCACACCATGGAAATATTCAGTTTTATCTGCATTACTTGTAGTCAGAATTCTTATATTCTGAGAACTTATTGCGGTATCAGTGAAGGGCTGGTTTTTAGATATATCATTTCAGTAGTATTCCATCTCATCCAAATATTGTTTCTCACAGCAACCTGAGAAAGTTTTGATCGAGGTATTTTCTCAACAGGAAAAAATTAATGAAAAAGTTTCTAAGTTACTTAAACTATTTTTTTAAAACAAAAATTGGTCTTGAAATAAATCTTAAGTAACTATGAGAACTCAAAAAACTCAAAACATAATCAAGCAGAAATGATTTTAACAACGAAAATTGAAATTAATAATCATTTCACATTAAAAGAGTGGATTTTGCTCAAAAATATTTTTAATTAATTCAATTTAAGAGTGGAAAAATGTTTTAAAATGAAACCGAAACCAAAACCTAAGCTCAGAAAACTTCAAATATCTTAAAAACTAATCTGTTAGCGGTTCTGAAATTTGGTGGCAGGCTTTCCAACGATATGGGCCACAAGAAAATGCAATAAATAAATAAATTAATAAATAAAAATTAGTGTTATTGAAATTTGTGGGGTACTGTGTAGTCTTAAATACAAGACGAAAATAGTTTAAAAATTTGTAAATGCATCCAATACATTTATTTCCGACAAAAATAATTTAATTTTAAATATATGTGATAATTTTTAGGGAGCACTTGTAAAGTTTTTCCAAAATTATTAGTCATAATTTTATAAGAAATTGAGCATCAAAGAGAGAGAAAGAAAAGGAAAGGATATTATCCTCATCTAAAATTAAATGGATATACATTTTTATAAAAGTTGTTTAACATTTCTTTTTACTTAAACTATTTCGTGAATATAGAACTTGTTTTATCTATTCAAACCCAGTAATATAAACAATAGTGTTTTTGAGTTCTTAAAATCTTCAGTAATATGGAAAATACTCATTAAAAAGCCAAAATATCAGTTTTTCTTTATAAACAGTATTCGCAATTTCGTCCAAAACATCCGCAAGAAAATTAAAAACTTTTTTTGTATTAAAGTTGAGTAACTGGGCAAAAACTTGTTCTGGGGGATGGAATCTGAAATGAAGGTTAAATATATATAAATTCCAAGAAATTCATTTGCCGTAGAGTTAACTTGCTGTTTCTCGGCCAGTGAACCGATCTTGTGTGTTCCCGACTAAGGTTATTTGCTGGTTGTTTAACTGATCACGTGATCTAATGGATCATGCTGGAAGCTTTGATCAGGATTCTCACGATCAAATCGAAGTGCACAAACCTTTCGAGTATTAAAAGCGAATATCAATTCATTTTAAGCTGTATTTTAAAACCTATCTTTTACTGTCTACTTACCAATTACCATAAACATGTCAAAGCGTAATTAGGGTCATATTTTACTCAAGACTTACGTTGATTCCTTTTTATATATATATATATATTACTTAATGACTGTACTGAAGAATACTTAT
Source organism: Trichonephila clavata (assembly GCA_019973975.1). Taxonomy (NCBI): domain Eukaryota; kingdom Metazoa; phylum Arthropoda; class Arachnida; order Araneae; family Nephilidae; genus Trichonephila; species Trichonephila clavata. The sequence goes on from BMAO01034745.1 coordinate 317,021, forward strand.
ACGCATATATAGTTCTTATTTCTAAAATAAAATACAAAATTTCTGCCCGAGGAACATAAAAATGATATAATTTATTCTATTGAATAATTTAATATTAACTAAATGTGAAAAACTTACTGAAAATGGACCCAAAAAAAATTTGGTTTGTATCGTTACGAGAATAAAATGGCAAATTAAAAAAAATTTATTAAAATACCCTCAGATATTGTATGATTGGAGTATGAAATAAAAGATGTAAAAGAAGAATATGTTATATATATATATATATATATACTATAGAGGACCTTTTAATGGCGACTCTAGAAAATGTGACACACACACACATACAACGGTAAAACTAATTGCAATTGTTTAATTTTGCTTTTGAACCTTTAAATAAGGTTTTATTGCGTACATCTCCCCCCAATATGATTACTTATATTAATTTAAAATACTTTATCACAACGGTTTTTACTACGTTGCTGTGGTAACACAGTCATCAAGATCAAAAGCGGAAATGCGGATTTTTAAAATGTTTTATTACCTTTTATTAACATGCCTTTATTTTTCACATTATAAATGTATTTCATATTTAAATTTATTATCATTGCAATCATAGGATGGCCTCTTTTGTTCATTTTCAACTCTTTAGCTCATCTATACAGAGGTGTACACAAGGGGGAGGATTGGGTTGTACTTCCTTCCCTTCATAGACCAACAGAGTCTTAATTTTTACCATAGAGATTACCCCTCGATCCTTCGTATGTGTGTTTTTTGGAATGTAACACTCCCTTCCCCCATAAGAGGGGTCTATGTACGTTACTGCATCTATAAAATATATTCTTTCTCAAAAGTATTATAAGTCTAGAATAAAAAGTGAAATGACTCTCCATTAAAAACTAAAATGAAATAATAATAATTTTTTTTTTTAAAGTCAGTTCCTAACAAATAACAGTCTGTCCTCAACAAATAAAAATTTTATTTTAGTGATTAAGTGACAAAATAAAAAACGTTAATCCTTGCAATTTTCCATTTCCCCTTTTTTTGGCTTGTTACTGTTTATTCAATATAATTAAATTTAATTATTCTAATGAAATAGAAATCACATTCTCAGAAATTAGGCCCTCCCAGGTGGGATTCGAAACCACGACCTTTGGATTAGAAGTCCATTGCTCTTCAGGGACACAACGAACAATTTTCCTTTCTATATATGGGTTGGATTATTTTTATTTGCTTGTTACTGTTTATTCACTAAGTAAATTTAATTATTCTAGTAAAATAGAAAAGAAAAAAAAACCATATTCTCAGAAATTAGCCATTCCAGGTGGGATTCGAACACACGCCCTTTGCATTAGATCTATCCATTACGTTACAGGGACAAATGGGGGGGGGGGACAGCTTTCTTTCCTATATATGCTGTTGGATTATTATTTTCGTTTGTTACCATTTATTCATTTTTTAATTTAACTAATGAATTCATAATTGAAAAAACTGTATTAACATCAAGTGTCATCGACTATAAGTTTAAAATAATGTATTTTAACTTGAATGGATGAATAGAAAGAATTTTATTAACAATTGAAAATTTAAACAAGATATATATATACAGGGAGTGAGTGAACTAATAGTAGGAATTGAAAAAAAAACAAATAACATTTTTCCTATTGTATTAAGGAATACACATTATTACATTAAAGAATTCCTTATTACATTAAGGAATTTATTATATGTATGCGCATATTTATCCCTCAAAAGACCACAAGTTTACTAAGAGTAAATATATTAGTATGCAACTATTTATTTTTGTTTGTTTAAATGTAAGATAAATAAAAACCACAAGAAAAATGCTTAAAAATGTGTAGTTCTTTGGATCAATATGTACTTTTATCAGACTTTTGTTTTCATTTGTTCAAATACGGTTAGTTATTGCACAAAATTATACTTACAGAATAACATAAGACATGTGAGAAAATACTTGTGATATATTATTACTCGACACAATAAATTAAAATATATAAGTAATAAGAACAAGAATACAATACTCGAATTTTTTATCATTGAGGTCAATTGATTTGACAGTTTGATGTTTTTCTTCCTAAGCGTTTCCGTTTAAGTAATTGGGTATAACGTACGCTCTATTTTGACATTCTGTAGAAAAAGTGCAGGTAGTGTTATATTTAAAGGTAACAATCACCAGTTTTAAACTGGGGGAAAATGTTGCCATGAAAGGTTTAAAAAATTCAATAAAATTTATTTCAGAACTAAAAGTAAATTAATTATGATTAAATGTATTTAAATTTAATTTTAAGGTATCCGACTACTTGCGACAGTTTTTTTTTTTTTTTTTTGAAAAAAAGAAGATATGGGGAATTTTTTGTTGTTGTTTTTAGATTTCTTTAGTACATTTTAAGAAAAATATACTTAAATTAAGAAGAGAAAAAGAAATTATTATTACTAAACTGGGAAAAAACTGGTAAAAATTTACAAAAAAATAACCTAAACGCGACTCATTCTGTACCATAAGTTTATGAACAATTTTTTTTTTTTTTTGGAAAAAAAGAAGATATGGGGATTTTTTTGTTGTTTTTAGATTTCTTTAGTACATTTTTTAAAAAAATATACTTAAATTAAAAAGAGAAAAAGAAATTATTACTACTAAAATGGGAAAAAACTGGTACAAATTTACAAAAAATAACCTAAACGTGGCTCATTCTGTACCAAAAGTTTATGAACAAATTTTCAATTTTTCAATTTTGATATGTTGCTATGTTATTCATTTTTAAAATGACCTTCAGGATAAGAGATATTTTAATTTTTACAAAAACTAGAGCACTTTATCTTAATTGTTATTTGAAATTGCTTAAGAAAACAGTGATTATATTCACATAAGGGATTGTAAATTTTGTAATAAAACAGTGATTGATAAATTTGAAGGTTAAAGTACTTCTACTACTATACAGAATATATACAAAAAATTTCAGTTAATTATTTTCAAAACATTTAGAGCAATCGCTGTCTCCGTTTGATCCTTTTCGAAAAAACGCGTTTTAAAATATGACATCTTGCTTAAAATATAATGGCATCTGCTTTTACTAAAACACTTGTAGTTTTTGTTCTAGTGAACGGAAAATAATAAACTTGGTATTTTTGTAATGCTAATAGATGGCCTATAAAATAAAATCATAGCAAAGTTTGTCAGTTTTTGACAAAATTCACGATTTTAGGGTAGTCGGATACCTTAAAGAAATGTATTCTTCAAAACTAATTTGTTAAAAAATATTTTATAAAATGTACTGTCAAAATTGCAGAAATTAATCTCGAGTTTGAATTCTTTTGAAAGAAATAAAACAGGAACATAAAACGCTTGAATTCCCTGTGATTTACGGAATGACTAAAAAAAAAATGACTAAAGCTATTTGTGCGTTATTTACTTTATTTACATTCATAACACATTGCTATATAGAAAAAAACATTGTAAAGCAATTATTTTAATATTTATTTAAACTTTTGTAGTAACTGAGCACAACATTTATTCTAGGTTTTCATTAACCAAGCGGTTCCTTCTTTTAGGTTTATTAATATTACCGACTCGAGGAAATTTGGATTATAGATTCATATAAAGGCAAAGAGGCTTGTGTATACATATTTTGATACATTAGCAATAAAGCAACAGTAGAAAAGTTTAATAAATTGCCATCTTTAAACTTATTTTACATGCTGTAGTCGTTTTGCATATCAATATGTTAAGTATTTCCTAAAATTATTATATTTTCTTATAAAATAGCAAAATGATAGCTATATGAATCTAACAATCAATTTTATTTTTAGTAAGTCATAATTTTGCTCAAATAAAAAAAAATTAAAGATAGAGTGTTTTGATGACTTAAAGTTAGAGTAAGAGTTATATTCACGTCGAACTATAAAGATGAACGAGCGCTGTTGGTGACGGATCTCGTTATTTTGAATTATGGCACACCCTTCCCTGAACTTCTTGATGATCTGAAAATAGAGTAGCTAAAATAACAGATATGATATGGAACCACTGTTATTATGTGAATAAAACTTAAGAAAAACTAAGTCCATTTTTAAAATTGAAATTGTTTGGAAAGAGGTATGTGTGTGAAACTATCGAACAAATATATCAATTAGAACTTAAAGTGACAAGAGAAAGAGGCACTACACGCTTAGTTTCGAAGTAGATTAAGATGTTGAGAATAATTTGATAGGTCAATTAAAAATTTACTAGACGAGTTTTGTATGCATTACGATTCCCATTAAAAGCTGTCACCATACAACAAAAGTAAGTTCATTTGGTTATAAGAATAAGACGTAATAGCTTGAGAAAATGGAGAAAAAAACCTTTGAAACTACATCTTTGGAAAACCATATGACATTCTTTAAAAAAAATAATTGCCTTTTGAATAAAAAAGAACGAAAGCTAAATTACTGCATTTATTATGCATTACATTTAATATGTGCGTGAGCAGGGTTTGCGTTTATATATATATATATATATATTTTTTTTTTTTATTATATATATATATAATCAAAATTTCTCTACAAGAGAGAGATGAATAAACATGATCAAACTGAAAAAAAATTGAAATTGTAAGATAACCAGACAATAGATTTTAAGTGGAATTATAAAAAATTAAAATAATATAGTTAAATATAAAAAAATATAAAAGCATGGATGCTACAGTATTATAAACATTGATGACTTAGGACAGCTTAAATATAAAATAATTTATATAAAAGTGGGGTTGAACATGTTTTGTGGCCAGCCAACCTTCCCCCTTTCTGTTAATAATACTGAGCAAAAACCTATTGAAAATAATAGATAGAAAATCTAAATCCATTATGAGAAAAAAGGTAACTTACCTAAAAATTGCATTCAAAAATGCAGAGCCCGCGCTAAATCTGAGTACAATAATCAAGTTATTGCCAGATTCTGGACCCAAATACAAATTCAAAACATAGCAATGGCTGTAAAGTAGCACTTAGCAAAAGTATGAAAAGAATAAAAATAATAAATTAAGAATTGTAAACATACTACCATTATCTTAGGGACACTAAAATTATATAAGATTTTTAAAAAAAACCCTAAGAGAAAGAGTAATTTTATCTAAAATTAGAATTTGGAGGTACCTATATCTATCTAGGAAGAATAATAAATTTATAATAATAACCTATTTATAAACTATGGAAATTTAATCCTTACTATTTAGAATTTCTTCATTCAAATATCTATTAATAAAATTAATTGGATATATTTTTGAATGAAACAGTATTTAGTACAAAGCTTATATATATATATATTTCCTAATCATACAAGAATGATTTAGTGGATCTTAATAAAAGTGAAACTAATCAAAATTTTTTTCGATGCGTATTTAACGAAAGTCAGCATCAGTTACATAGCCAGAAAATTATTTTGGGGGTAGTATTCTCATTTTTATTATACAATTTTAATTTATAAAATGATTTTAATTGCATATAATTATGATTATTAGATGGTTTTACCTGTACTTAATTTTTATAAGTTAATACAAATGTTAATTTTAGAAAGCTTCAATATATAATCCAAAACTCAGTTTTATAGATATCATTTATAAAATTGTATCATGTTATTAAAATTGTTGATATATTCTATAAATAATTTTCCTTATTGCTATCAAGAACGACTGAGAAAAATCCAAATAGTTTCTAAAGATTTAAAATTTTTTCACACACACATATGAACAAATAAAAAAAAATATCGACAATCGAAAATACTTAGTACTATTCGAAGAAGGGGTACTTATGCTTAATTTCCTGTTCATAGGATTGATGATTTATTAGAGTGCTTTTTAAAGGAAGTTTTTTAAGTTCGTGTAACATCTGATAATAAAAAATACTGTTTTTTTTTCCAAGGATTTAAAATTTGTTATATAAAAGTCTTTAGAGAGAATGAGCTTCATGGATTTACTTCTTGGTTATACCAATAATCATTATTAAAATATAAATTAGAACAATATCACATCTATTACTCTATCTTTCTTGCAATTATTCTTCTTATTATTATTTTGAAATTTGAAGAATGTCATGGCATTATCATCCACCTATACACACGAGAATAAGAAACAAATAAATACCCTTGAGAAGATAATAACATAAGATTTCTTGTCTGGTGTCTATGAAAAATATGTGCAATTATTCTGAATTGCATATTCTTATTTATCTTTCCAGAACTATTTTTGTTCTAAATTTTTATTAAGCTTATGCAGATTGAAAAACTTAAATCTTAAAGAATTTTCTCAAAGGAAAATTCATTCAGTTCTGGGAATAAGCCTATAAATTCGTTTATTCTGACGAAATTAAGTTCCTTTTTTAATTTTTTCAGAAATAGGACTGAAAATATGAAAAATATTTGCGAAATAACATTACACAAAAATCTATAAATCTAACAAAACTCTAAAATGTATTTAAATTTGAAAAAAAAAACCCTGCTTTTAAGAAAAAGTCTATTGAACTTAATCAGAGATGAAGACTTTTTCAATTTTGAACTGTCCTAAGAATTTTAGAAAATCCTTTTTGAATACAGGACTGTTTAACTATAACTGAACAACGCTATGCCTATTAGCTATACAGGCAACATTTTCATATTTCAAGTACTGTAAGGTGACGAGGAATAGCTCAATCAAGTATTTTCTCACCACGTCATTTGAAAAATTTGAATACTATTTTTATTTAGTATTTAGAGCTATTCTACATGAATACTCAAGGTGAAATCAATCGAAGTATTAGCATTGCATCGATTAAGAGGATGCTGTTCTAACAATTTATCACGTTAGTTTTCGAAATTTTAATGAAATAAGCTTTTCTTTCTTTCTTTTCCTTTTTTTTTCATTCCTTCAGTCACGGGATTGAACTATTTTTTTAGAGGCAATATTTTTAAATTGATAAATTCATTCTTAAACTAATCATTGTCTTGCATTAATTCTTAAAAAAATTAGGTTAAAAATAATGTGAATTCTCATCAGGACTATCAGAACTCTTAGTCCTCTCTTGCTTTTAAAAAACACCGTGAAAGCTTGAAATGTACTCAAAGTAAAAAAATACAATAAATTTTTTGAGCTCGAAATTTTTTAAAATTTATTTCCAAGTTTAAAGGGAAATACACTATTAATAAATAATATTATATAGTAATAGACTCATTTAGTACTCAAGTAATCTCAATATTACTTAAGTACCATGAAACGGGCTCTATATTTCTTTAATGTTACACAGTTCAGACTATATATATATATTTTTCATTTATTGCAAATTTTAACAATATGTATAGATGAACAAAACTATTTACAATGTCTCTGAATTATTCAAGCAAAAAAGAGGTTTTAATTATGGTCATGACTAACTTTTGGGTTATTTTAGAGCAAAGCTAACTTTTTAAAATTTATGAGCAATTACTTTTTCTTTTCTCGAGCTTAGCACTGAAATACAGTACATCCTAAGAACATTTTTCAAACCTGTGTTACATTTAATGACTTAAATGCACATTTTAGGACATTTAAATGCACTTTTAATCAATAAAATTATAGATATTCAAGAATTTAGGGAATGAGATAACAGGTAGGTATCTGACTGGATAAATATATATAATACGTAAGGCTCTCGAAGAAAATTATGCAGTTTCAATCGCAGTTAAAGCAAGTAGTCAAGTTTATAATTCTTGTGGATCTCTATGATTTGTTCACTGATGACTTGATTCACTATCATTTACCCTTCTCCTATTTCATTTACTTTTAAGGTATCCGACTACTAGTGACACATTTTCTTAAAAGAATAGAGAGAGGGGAATTTTTGGGGGTTTTTTAGATTTATATTGTACATTTTAAGAAAAATATGTTAAAATTAAGAAGAGAAAAAGAAATTATAATTACTAAAATGGGAAAAAATTGGCAAAAATTTACAAAAAATTACATAAACGGGACCTATTGTGCACAAAAAGTTTATGAACAAATTTTCAATTTCAATGTGTTGCTTTGCTATTCATTTTTGAAAGGATCTTAAGGATAAGATACATCTTAATTTTTCCAAAAACTTTATTTAAGTTATTATATGAAATTTCTTTAAAACAAGTAATATCAAAAACTTTTTTCTAAGTAAATTCCTACTTAGGTCAACAAAGAAAAATTTTATTTTAGTTACTTTTTATTAAATAGTTACAATTAATATAAATATGTATACACATATGACAGAATCACAATATTAAGTAACAAAATAGAAAGTGACTTTCTTAGCAATTTTCAATTTTCCTTTCTATATATGATGGACTATTTCTTTCTTTTTATATTGTTAATATTTATTCATTAATTAAATTTAAATATTCTAATACAGTAGTATAGTAAAAAAGAAATCACATTCTCAGAAACTAGGCCATTCCAGGTAGGATTTGAATCCATGTCCTTTGAATTAGAAGTCCAACGCGCAATCATTGCGCTACAGGGACACGACGAACGATTTTCCTTTCTTTATATATAGTGTCGGAATATTCTTTTGTTTGTTACTATTTATTCATTTTTAATTTGATTAATGAATTAATATTTGAAAAAAATTGTATTAACATCAAGTGTCATCCACTACAATTATAAAAGTTTAAAAAAATGTATTTGAACTTGAATGGATCAATAGAAAGTATTTTATTTACAACTGAAAATTTGGACAAGATACACACACACACACATACACACAACACACACACACACACACACACACACATATATATATATATATAGGGAGAGAGTGAACTAATAGTAGGAATTGAAGGAAACAGTGAATATATTTATATAAAGGAAATTTTGTAATAAAAAAAACAATGATTGAAAAATCTGAAGGTTAAAACACTGCTACTGTTATGCAGAACATACACAAAAGTTTCAGTTAATTATTTTCAAAACTTTTTGAGCATCGCTGTCCCCGCTTGAGCATTTTCAAAAAAAAAAACACACTTCGAGTAAAACGCGTTTTAAAGTATGACATCCTGTTTAAAGGAATGACATCTGCTTTTACTGAAACACTTGTAGCTTTTGTTCTAGTGATTGGAAATTAATAAACTTGGTATTTTTATAAAGCTAATAAGATTTCCTATGAAATAAAATCATAAAAAAATTGTCATTTTTTGGCAAAATTCATAATTTTAGGGTAGTCGCATACCTTAAAGCAAGTAGTCAAGTTTATAATTCTTGTGGATCTCTGTGGTTTGTTCAGTGATTACTTGATTTATTATTATTTACCCTTTTAATACTTCATTTACTTTTAAGTATGTACAAGAAATTTTGTTTAGAAAAATTTAAAACGAATAGTGAATAATCCTACAGTAATTTTAATTCCTCTCCAAAAATCTTCTTTGCTTTTAAGTCTTCGAAAAAACTCCATTTTAGAACAAGAGATAACTACAAGTTTTTTAAAGATTGAACATAAAATCTATAAGATATTTATAGCAACTACATAGGTTTTTTCTTTGTCAATTAGCAGTAGAAAAAAAAACGCACGAAAAAAATGTGTTTTCGTAGAGAATTCCTTTTAAAAGTCACGCAATAAGAGTAGAAAACCATTAATAGAAGGGTTTGTGTAACCTTGGCATTCTAATTGATTTTTGTGTTTAAATCCATAGAAACAGGCTTCAAAAACGATCCGAATGAGAGTTCTTTGCCTTTAATTTGAAAATGAAGCTAGAAAAGTAAACTGGTTTTCTGTTTAGTTTGTTGAGGTTCTAAGTCTAAATAAAATAAATGAACTGAACAAGTTTTTGAACTAAACTCAAGTTGTCAGAAAAAAGGAATGTGTTGCCCGAGCATTGACTCTTAAAAATCCACATGCCATTCCCCTTTTTGTTTTCTTGAACTCTAAAGTAGAAAAAATCTTTTAGTAAAGAAAAGCAAAGAAAATAAATAAAAAAAAAGAAGAATGTCCGAAAGGAACAGACTTAGAAACTCGTTTTCGCCAATTTTGGCAGAAATTTAAATAGGAGGTGAAATTCTAAGAATTTTTTTTTATCAAAAAGTATAGCAAGGCCAAAATGATTATAATAGAGGGGGGGGGGGGATACTGCAAGCTAAAAATGTCAAGAAGTTTGAAATTATTCTTTTTTTTTTGATACATTGGAGTAATTTAAGCTGCGATTGGATTGAATCTAGAATTATTTTCGAAATTATACCAATTTATTCCTTACAAAAATTATAGCTAGATGAAAATACCGCCGTGTTTTTAATGTGAAATAACATTGATATTATAAATGATTGTGGTTTATAGAAACTTTCATGCGGATTCCTTTCTGATCCTCGAATAAAAATGTTATATAGATTACATTAGTAATTTACTATATTTATGTAAAATTTTGAATTTTTTTATAGAGTAATTTCTATGATAGTTCCTACCAAAAAGATGAAAATAAATTCCAAAGCACTAGAGAAATAAAATAATGCTCTATATCGAATGGTGCTCTTATTCGACTTAAAAATACAAAATAGAATTTTTTAGGTTTACATACAAAATCAACTATTATTTTAAATTATTATACCCAATTTCATTAATCAAAAATATATTTAAGAGGAGCATTAATATATAATCACGCTATAATTAAATAAACTTGTTTATATAATTATGATGAGAAGAGGTTAAATGCCGCAAAGGCATAAGAACTCCGTAACTGATACACCTTTATCTTCCCTTTTTTTCTTTCATCCATCGATAACAGTCACCAAATGTGAGCCATTTCATGGTGGCGGCTTTCCCGACCAAATTTTGAAGCTTGAATTAATTTTTAATTCTTCTCGTCGGAGGCTGAATACTGCTGTGATTTAATTTTGCTGAGAATACTTAAAGAGTACTGGGGAAAAAAAGATGAAAAAGATAACAAAATCAGAAATAAAACTGTTTTAAACGAATGCATCTCTATGAAATTATTAAAATCTCTCTTTATAGAATACCTTATATTTTAAAACTAATACAGTTTACAGGGAAAGGGAATTTAGGGATGAAGTGATTATATATTTCTTAATAAATGAATAACTACAATGTGTGTGTGTGTGTATCTGAGCTGTTATCAGTATCTTGAAATCCATTTTTTCTCCTTTCTCTTAATATTTCGCAATGCATTTTAATACTTTTTTTTTACTAAATATACTTTGAGCCTTGGAACTAAATAATATTTATGTAAATGTCATACAAATGCTATTTTTAAACATTCTTTAAATGTTTTTTTAAAAAATTTAAACACACACACTTTATTTTTTAAAAACGCGTAATATCTAACAAATTTTAACTGAGAAAATGTTCCACTAAATTCCAAATGTAACTCTCAAGGCCTCTCTTTGTGGTCGTGATAGTCTAGTGGTTGTGGTCAAGAACTCGTGGTCGAAATGTCGCCGGTTTGAGTCCTGGTGTCACTGAAGATCCGTAGTGTAGAAAGGACAACGAGTGTTAAATGTATCGAGACTTAATGTCCTCCCATTGGTATGGTAGTTAGGAGAGGGTGATGCCAGCTCAGGTGTCGTTGCTTGACAGAGGTCCATTGCAAATAGCCCTCGGGAGGGAATATTAACGTCACACTATTTAGCTACACGATGGCTTTTGGTGACGGACCTCGTAATTTTGAACAATGGTCAAGTGATGAGACGACCCTTGTGTGTGTGAACTGGCAGTCCTCTCCTAACTTTCACACCATACCAACAGAAGGAAATTTGAGCCCCGACACATTTAAAGAGCATCGCCTCCTCTGCACGGCGGGTTTTCAGCGTTACAAGGCTCGAACTCATTGCACGCCAGCCACGAGTCCGTCACCTTGACCACTAGGCTACCGCTTGGCTTTCTCAAGGTTTCTTTGAGTGCGGTAAAAAATACAGCATTTTTTTTTTAAAAAAAAAAGAAAATGTTTTGTTTTTGCTTGTTGGTTACTTTTAAATCTGAAGTGACATTTTTGGTTGAGGATAACCGCACCTTTTTAATTCAAGCATTCATTATACCCCATTCAGATTTTAAAACTGATACCAGTGATAATAATATGTGGTACCTTCGAAGACAATCGGTTCTTAAAAATTTATTTTTCGACACTCCCCACCAAAATATATCGCTTTTTTCCTTAGGGAAAAAAAATCTACCCAAAAATTATCATTTGTAAACTGGGCATCTAATACTTAAGACTAAACCATCAATCATTTTACATCTTATTGTGCCTAATATATAAGCAAATGAAAATGCAAAACGGAAACTTAATGATGTTAGTAATTTCAGACATTAATCTTTCTCCTCTACTCTTTTCTTTACGATGACAACTCTTCATGCATTTTTGAAATGGACATGGGACACGAAAACAAGCAATTAATGAGCATATGTGAATGTGCTCTTTCTATTCACTAACACTCAGATAAGGGGTTAGAAAATAATACTTAATCTGATATTTTCTCCTTCCTCTGGATTCCAGTCTATTATTATGCCGGAGTTTTTCATAAATAGCCAAGTGCAGTAACCTTATCAAAGAAAAAAAATCACTTTCATACGACTTCAGAAAATGACAGCGCCTGAAGTTCAAATGAAAGAGTGGTTAGAAAAAGAGCTCGCCTCCGGCCAGGCAAGTCTTCTTATACATTCCTTTGCGCTTAAGGTCAATAAGGGGTCATCTCTGGAGTAAGGCTATAAAGAGTGGATAGCAGTGGACTGTTCACCACTCACATGAACGCTTAGTAAACACTTAGCAAGATTCAAATCAACACATAACCATGGTAAGTACTCTCAACACATTTCTTATGACCCCACTAAGTTTTTTTCAGCAAACACTTTGCTAGATTTTAAGTTATTTTATTGAAAAGAGGCTGTGGAATTAAAATGAGGTTTATTTTAAGAATGATTCTGATTAATATTTTATGCTAGAGTGCTGTTTCATGTTATGTCTATTTTTATACTGTATTTGATAATTTTCTCTCCTTCAAATTGCACTTAAAACTCTACGGAGAACTTAGTGAAGGATTTCATTTACAGAAAGCAGAATCTAGCGGATGAATTTTTAAGAAATAGCTATGCTTTTGATATTTTAAAATTTTAATATTTTAGTCGAGTTTAGCTGTTCTCTTAAGTGAAGGAATTGGTTTGGGTTCTTCATATTACATTAAGAAAATTTTAATGTTGCAAGATATATGATATTGAAAACTGTAAGCTCATAAAAATATTTCAGGATATATTTTATTGTCAGAAAAGTACATTGCATTGATCAAAATAAGGTTTATTGAAAATGTTAAAATTTATTGAATTTTATGTTATATTCAAGAGCGTGACTTGAATATTAAATTTATTTTTCTAAATATTTTGGGTTTAAAAATGCTTTTTTTGTTAAAAACGAAGGGCGTTTCAGTCATAACTTTCATTTAACATTACGATACTCAAGTGTGAAGAATCAGTTACGCACAGAAACCTAGTCAGAAATATACTACTGATTAACTTTGACTTTTTAGCAAAAGTCAAGTTTAATTTCAATTACCATCTTTTAGACTTACAGTCTTAAATATTTTTATAATGATTTTTAAATAATACATTTCAAATATATATATGCAGATCATTAATTTTTTTCCTGCCGTTCAATAAGGTTTTCTTTCTGCTTTTGCTTTTAGGCTTCATTACTTGCCTTATATTACGAATATGCATATTATTAAATTGCGAACAATGTTTGTTCGAAATAGGTTTTATGGTGCTAAATTTTTATCCAGTATCATATTGGTAATATAGTTGATATCGTATTTACTCGTAATTATTAACAGACATATCTTCACGGTGATTGCCTGTATAAATTTAAGATTGAATTACGTAAATTTATTTTAGCAATGCGAATACTAACGGAATGATTACTTTTAATGCTTTTTTAATGCAAACCTTATCCATTTGTTTTAATGTTAAGAATAAATAACATCGAATGCTAATAATTATGGCAAGGAAAACGCAATAAACATTAAAAATAATTTAATTTACTAATGAAATCTGAAATATGTAGAGAGAAAGAGAGAGAGAGAGAGATGTTTATAATAATTGCAACTATCAAAAACAGATTTAGAGAAAGAAAACGTAAAACATTTTTATCCGTTTCATTATAAGAAATAAAGAAATAAGATTCATTCAGATAAGATTCAGATTAAATAAGATTCATTATGTGAAAATGTGAAACGAAACTGGAAGATGAAAAATATTGCTTTCTGTAAAATATTTCAAATTATATTCTTTGATTCTTCGAAAAATCGTGTTTTAAATTATTATTTAAAACCTCTATTGTTTTTTTTCATTAAATTTTTTAATACAAATCATATATATATATATATATATATACACAGATTCAGATTTGTCTCTAATTCCAAAAAGTTTAAAATGAATTGCATTGAAATTTACACTAATATTTGAATGTTCTGAAATACAGAATACTCTAGTTTAAAAAATACTACGAGCATCAATTTTGGAAAGAAAAAAAGAAAAAAAAAACTTATTGTTTTCAAATAAATTTCATTGCAAGGGGAATCAATAATTTAAATAAATAGCCGTAGTTTGATTTTAATTCGTCGGATTCTCCCAATGTAAAATTCTCGTTTCATGGAATTATTTTATTTCAACAACGACTGAATGCTTTATTATTCTATTTTTAAAAATAAAGTAATCTTAAAATAGAAAAAATAACTGAATACACTTAAAGCAAGAGCATGTATAATCATATTGATGAGTTTGGATAAAATTAAATGTAAATACAAGATTTAAAAGAGATTCATATTTTATACTCTACTGAGACATGGGAAGGTTTACATAATAGTAATTTTTTCCGAACTTGGAAAATAAAGTCCTGTCATAGTACATAAGATTAAAAGTCAATATTAACGTCATTGTCCCAAATTCGTAATCGTAAAGTCTCAATATGTTTTCAACAATGTGGATGCTAGTCCTTGCTGAATTGTGTGTTTTGCGAATTTTTACTACACTATAGAAGCAATCTTGTTCCCCTCTTTCTGAGGGGTCTCGGTGATTGTTTTTATTCGTATCATGATTTTATTTTTATTCCACTGAGCATAAAAGCACTGAGCTGGCGCTCGAGCGATCTAATTTATATACGGCGATCTTTTGACAATATGTCATACGATGTAATGTTACGTTTTCCCCTTCAGTGTTGTATGTTTGTTTATTTCGACACTCAAATATCAGGAATGTAACACTTGCGTGGTTTTTATTACCCTTTTCTTCTACAATATTTTCCGGAAAAAAACCCAATTGACAAATACTGCTATTAATAATAATTTCTTAAGAGTATTTTATAACTAAAACTATAAAAAGCTTTCTCTCCCCATTGACTACTTATTTAATAGAAAATATCTAGGGATTACTTTAGATCGATTTATTTCTTTAGGTTAGTTTTTAAATGGGACTAGAAGAAATTAACATCTAGCGCACAATCACGTTTTCTCCAAAAATATACGTTAGCAGAAATAATCCCCTATATTGATCTAGAGCTTTCTATTTAATGTAATTGAGACCTACCTATAATGATTTATAAAGGAAATAATCATTATTATTCAGTTGCAAGAAATTTTAGTTATGTTTCTATATCTTAGTTAGATTTAAGATGTGTTTTTTTAGCTAACAGTACAAGATTGAGGGAGAAGTAAATCTTTGTCTTATTTTTCAAATTATGTAAATATTTAATGTTTTTTCCTTCTTTGAAATATTCTTAAGAATATATATCTATAATTTATTTGCTCTTATAGTTTGAATTCCTTTTGATTTTCTTCTTAACTTACCCTAAATTTTTTCACCATAGTGAAAGGAAATACTTATGCGCACCATAAAAAATATATTCATCAAAAATTAAAATCTATATTCTTATTTGTATTTGAGATATTTTTAATATCATTGAAAGGTTTTCATATCATCAAGGATTATTGAGAGTTCAAAGATAGATTTAAAAGCTTGTTGTGTGAAAGTTTGTATTTTAACAAGTTGTTGAAATAAAAAAAAAATAGCATATAAATAATTCAAATAAGAAAAATAAATGAACTTTTTAAAAGTCTTTACGTGTTATTCCTCAGTTATTTTATTTTCGACATTAAAAAAAAAATTAATTGATATGATTTTAATCTAGATAAAGAAAAAAAAGTTTTTTCCTATTGATATATTTTTGAAATGATTCCATATTTTGTGCGAGAAGAGGAAGCTTAATTATATATATATACATAATTATGATATTTAAATATTTTTCGTATTACTGTATGATACGTAAAACAACTAGTAGCTTAAATAATACTTTAGTTAAAATTTACCTTGCTTAAAAACATCTTAAAATGCCTGAATTAAGTTGTTAGCTGTATAAATGCAATTTTGAAATCTCTTGAAAAGTTTATTTTATGCTTTTTGATCGATATATGTGTTTTTCTATGAGTGTTCTTGCAAGATAGAATTGTTTTATTGAACAACGTAGGATATGTTTGAATGAATATAAAAGAAATATATAAATAGTTACAGTTATTAATTTTGTGGGATATAGAGTGACAAAGGCTATTATCCCAAATATATAAGTACAACTTGTTCATATTTTTTTTCTTTAATTGCTATAAGTTTTAGAGAATAAGGGTCTCAAATCATTGCCCTCTAAAACATGCAGTTGTTATGAGGTTCATTTAAGTGTAACTGAAAGAAAATTTTTGCATTCGTTTGGATTTCACTTAATTATTTTATCATTTCTTCTTCTACATATTTTTTTTTTGAATAAAACATTCCTACATCTTTAAAAGAGAATTTCAAAGCCTTACCATAAGCTTAAAATGAAATAAATGTAACATATGTTAACATTTTTTTTAAATAAATAAAATAAAAATTAAATGATATGAAAAATTGAACACAAAAAGGATTAATAAGTTTCTCTAATAACTAAACTTTTTTCTCTACTTCTTTTTAGATCCAAATCAAAGTCTTTCTGCTATTGGCTGTGGCATTTGTAGTTAATTGCTCAACAATACCGGAACAGCCATCATCATCACCAGAACCAGCTGACCCAACTGTCACTCCTCCGAAAGATGCTTCTGAGGAGCCTTTGAAGCAGCCTCACACCCATGAGGAGCATCCAGCTGAAGATCCTGATCATTCGGATCATCCAGGTCACGAAAATGATCCAAAACCAGTGAAAGAGGCAAAGCATCATGGAGGAGACCACGACCATTCTGAAAAAAGCTCCGATGGACATGACCACAGTCAACATGAACAACCAGAGGTTAAACCTGATATTCAAGAGGAAAAAGCCAAGACTACTCCAGCTGAGGAAGTAAAAGAAAGCGACAATGAAACTCAAGAAGCTCGCTTTAAAAGAGGTTTATGGAGACGCAGACTTGATTAGACTGTGGGAAAAATTAATTTAATGTATTGCTCAAGCCAGGTTAAGAATTAAAAAGGCTAATAAGTATACAAGCCTTAAAATAATTAGGACGGGGGGAATTATTATGTAGTTTTCAATAAATTAAAAAAAATTGAACAAATTTCGAATTTAAGTCAACATTCAGAATTAGATGAGGATGATTCAACAACAATTTTAAGAAATTCTGTTTTAGAGTTAAGAATTTTTTTTATTTAACATTTTAAATGCATCAGAATTTGGTAATAACATAATATTCTCATGTTTTGAAATTATTTATTTAATTTATTTCATTTGTTATGATTCGGTGGCAACTATTAGGGCCTACGTGATCAAAAGTGACTGTAAAGTTATGTCCTTAGTTTTTGTACGTAGTTTTTAGCTTTGAAATTTGTTAACATTTCTCAATAATGTGATTCATATGTTCTGCTTTATCATCGCTTTTGCTCATACATAACGCTTACTTAGTTCTTTTTAGGGGTTGCAATCATTTCCACGCGAATGCAAAGCACTTTAATATTATTTTTTTGCTTTATAACAGTGCTTCATCATATTTTGTGCTTTTGTAGTGAATCAAGTGGTTTTGCAAACTTTGTCATTTTAATAAAACATTCAAATTGTAAATGTTCTGTTTTTTTGTGTTGCTTTTATTTTTCTGTCATGTATGATTTGTTTTATATTTATTCAAAAATAACAAAATTGGTTAATATGTATCCATTAAAGGGCTTTTATACTCTAAATCTAAAATCCATTATACAAAAAATATTTATTGATTAATTACAAAAAGGTTACATCTAAAGAGGAAGTAGAATTGCCCTTTCCCTCTTCTAATTGTAAAAAATTGATTAATATGTTTTCTTTAAAAAAAAAAAAAATGTCACTGGCACACATTTGTTCATGATTCCTTTTTTCAAATTGCTTTCATTTAAAAAATTACACGAATTATTTCCATTACTAGCATTATCCTTAATTTATTTAAAGTCAAATAATATAATTAAGGAAATCATCGAGAAATAATTTCTGAATCATATGGGTTAATTCAATTCCTTTCTTATGCAGTTATCTTATGCAATATATCTTATGCAACTTTCTTTCTTTTATCTTATGCAACTTTCTTATGCAATATATAGTGGTTCACTTTTCCCTGGGTTTACGTGAAAAACGACCAGAGGATAGGAAAGGAGCCTTATAAGTGAATTACATGAAAACGTTTTCAACAAAAATTGCCCTATAATTTAATTTTTTGCAAGGGAACATTATTAGGATGATATAACGGAATTATAGACACGCTGTCAGGATATAAAATAAAATAGTAAAGTAATAATAAAACAGTAGAGATCCTGGTATAGTAACCAAGAGGTATAGTGAGAAAAAGTTCGTGAACCATCCAGAGATAGAGTATTATTCTGTATAGTTAATCTCTACTCGTAAATTTCGTATAGACCTTTCGTTATAAAACTTCCAATACTTATTGGTGTTTTCACACGGTTTTTAAGACCTACCCATTAATAATTTTTTCTATTACAATATTAAGATAATATCTTGGAATTGAACTAGATTACAAATAGATGATTGTGGAATCGTTTAATGAAGCTTTTTATTACGTAAAGCTAAGGAAATGTGATTTTAAAGTTAATCTACATCAGCGTTTCTCGACTTGACCTAACATCACTCTGCTCCCCTTATCTCATGTTTAATTCCTAACATATACATTTAATAATCTTTTTTAAAATTATAAAGCTATAATACAATTTACATTGAGCAAGCTAGGGAATGATTAACAACATTATTATGATAATAACAATAAAGAGACGAACGAAGCAATGCTGCCAGCTTTTTTAAAGCCAGTTATAATACAATCACTAAATTAATTCTTGTACAATTTACAAAAATATAGTACAATTAAGTATTCTGTTGTACGATAAGTGAAGAATAAATGAGTGTGTCTAGTTTTTATTTTATTTATGCAATTTGAGAGTTATTTCCCCTCATAAAACTATTCAGTAACTGATGATTCACATATTACAAAAGAGAGAAAAAAGTATTAGCAGTTGCTTTTAAAAGGAAAATGTGGTATCATACAATAAAAAGAATATTACCTGAATTATATAATAGGAGAAATGACAAATGTATCACATACAACTTCTCCCTCGTTGAAATCCTTTTACAACAGTAAATACATGTTTTCTCTTGCGCTCAATCTATCTGCTAATGTCCGCCATTGCATCTTTTTTCTCGCGTACCTTCAACCATTTCACGTACCCCTAGGTCTACGTATACCATGAGTTGAGAAAAGCTCATCTACTTTAAAAGTATGAGCCATTCTTAATGAGAGTTTTCCCATAAATTCTATTACCAAACAGAAAATACGAGTAAAATGAACAAAGGTAAGACATCTAATTTATTTTAAGAAAATCACGATGAGCATCTATAAAGATTGGTTTTTAACAACCATTCGAAACTTTATTTAAAATGAGTAATATTGCTAATTTTTCAACAGTGAACTAAGGAAAATAAACATTAAAACGTTAGTGGAAAGAGATGTACTAGATCAGGGGTGGATAACCAGCGGCACGCGTGCCACAATGTGGCACGGTGGAGTTGCAACAGTGGCACGAATCCACCATGCTTTACGGAAAACCTTTTAAAATTTTAAAAAAGGGAATCCTTTTTGATAAGAAATTGAAAGATTCAGTATTTTTTAAAATTAAAAATTTTTAAAAGATAAAAATCCGTTTTTTAAAATTTTGTTGAGAAGAGGGGTTGTCTCACGCAAAAAATCTCAAAATTCGGATCAAAATATGTTAGCGAATAAATGTTTTCTGCTAAGAACATAACAAATTAAATATCACTCAAAACTAGCTGATGTGCATCTACAATAACCTAATTTTGTTAGCATCTGCAAGAGCTAATCTTAATATAGATGACTTGGTAAAAAAAAATAGTAATTCAAAAGCCACATTAAGTAAGTACTGAACGTTCAGTAATTATTTTGAAAGGAATGATTCAAGTTGCTCATTTTTTTAAAACTAACCTAATTGATTGAACTTGTAAAAAGTTTATTTACAATACAACCTAAGTTTGTACTTTCGTCTTATATTTATTATGTTAATTTTAAATTCTGACTACGCAGACTTGCATTAAAAAATGTGTTATTTGAGTAAAAATCCCATAATAAAAATTTTAAGTAACATTTTTTCACCCTTTCCATATTTTTTTGTTGAAAAAGTTGGAAGTGGCACAAGTAATTATTTTTTTTTTTATCAAAAATAGTGGCACTCTTCCAAAATGATTGGCCACCCCTGTACTAGATGGTCAAGAATACAAAAATGATTACTGTAGCGCAAAAATATAGTTTTTTTTAGCTGAAGTTCAGTATATTCAGTGTGGTATTTTTCATTTTTATTCAATCGTTGTGAAGTGGACAGTATCAGTTTCTTATTGGGCACTAAGGCTTTCAGACATCTTTCCCCCTCCCCCGTTATAAAATCAACCGAAATTCCTTTAAATTAATCTTCAAATGTAGCGTTTACACAAAATTGTTGTATTAAACTTGCATTACTCGATTACATTTAAGAAAAGAAAAAAAAAAATGTTGTGAACAGTTCGAATGCTTTGAAGGATATAAAGATGATCTGAAGTTTAAAATATGCAAAATTTTAGCTTAATGGTATTTAAAATTAGTAAAAGTTGAACGAAGAAAGTAAGTTCACAAAAAGCACTTTTGCATTTCTGCTTATCTCTCGAACACATAACTAGCATCGTAGTAGATATAAAGCGAAAAACCATTAACTGAAATCTCATTGACGACGAAATTGAATTGAAAAAAAGGCAAAGTTGTATCCAGTAGCTATAACCATTTAAAAATGTAGGTCGAAATTTGTTTCCCTCAAGGGAGCATTTATGATAAAGTTTTAAAAAATATAAAGTTCTGCTTTACTTCTTAAATATGTGAGTTCATTAAATTAAAGCATTAAGCATTTATAATAAGCTTGCAATAAACTTTATTAATAAGTATCATGAATAATGAATGAATTATTTGGAAAAACCAGAATTGCTCTTATTCATTAGGACTACCTAGGTTATAATTTTATCGATCGCTCACGTGCTTATAGCATTTAAAAAAACTATTAATTACAGTTTTATATATGTAGTAGCATTTTTAAAGGAAAATGCAAGGTAATCGCGTGCATGGCGTGATTCGAAAAAGTAGAACAAGTGAGATGGATTTAATTTATACCCCGGGTGAATCATTTAAATCAACGAGGACTGTGTACACTTGTGCACAAAAGTTAAAAATTTTCTATTCTTTTTAAGCCAGAAATTTTCTCGTTATTTATATTTTTAAATAGTCCATTAAAATCACTTATCACACTCAAAATTGTTTCAGTCACTTAGTTGGTCTTAAAATTTAGTTAGACGGGAAGTATTTTTATTTTACGAATTTTTTTTCTTCCTAATATAGATTATTGTAAAATAAAAATGATATGAATTACATGAAAATGATGTACAAGATTATGTCTGATTAAGTAGTTGTATTAGTTAATTACTATGGAACTCTCCCGATTCTTATAATATAAGCAGAAGCAATTAGACAAATTGTGAAAATTTTTAGAAAGATTTCCTTGGTTTTTATGCATTTATTTACTCGTAGGTTATATCAATTTTAGAGCAGCATTCAAAAGTGGAAGAAAGAACAAATATGCGTTGTATAGTATTATTAAAAAAGTAAGAAAAAACATTTAATGAATAGTAGAATTTAAAATGCATTAGATATCTCATTAAAAATATAGTAGGTAAAATCATTATAAAATGTATTATGAAACACCTGTGTTTAAAAGTTAGTATCATAACCATGATCATCATTCCTATTTATCAATAACACAAATAAAGCTCAAAATGAAATTTCTTTTTGTCATAATTTTTTATTAGTTTTAAAATAAACTTAATATTTTAAAAAAATTTTACGGAAATTTTATGGGTTTTATTTTACGATATGACATGCTAAAAAGTCTATTAACTATAGTTAAAGCGTAGCGCTTTCTTTTGGATAATTTCGCTTCTTCATAAAACTTGTTTTTGAAAATAGCAAAACATTTACAACTATCAGGAAATTTCTTATCAGGCAATTATCCAGCAACCAGTAAATATATGCATATTTTTCTTGTGATTCTCTGAATTTAATCACTCAAATTTCAATTTCCTTATCTGTTAGTATCCTAAACCTGAAGAATTTGCAGAAGTCCTGTAAGTCATCTTTTCTTATATCGTAAAAGCTTTGGTTACATTTTCCTTCTCTTTTCCATATTACCGGGTATGCCATATATTCATTGTTTACCCATCAGAACTTGGATTTAATTAAAACTAAATTTGAAAAAATTTCTCTCCTTTCTAAAGCTCTACCAAATAAAGTTAAGTGCAGTTAAACATGTAGTCTCCCACTACCCACAGGGTTATTAATTACCCTTTGCATATTATTTATGTTTGGATATGTAGGATTCATAATTAATGACTACTCAAATAATAAATCAGTTATTTATTACTTCCTTAGGATAGAAATTCACAATTAATAATCAACTTTAAGAACAATAAATTATCATGGAGTGCGATCAGAATTCAATTACGGACGACGGAATACTAACTGATATCACGAGGGGAATAACGCATACAATCAAACTACACATTTAAATCTAATCTACAAAAATTACAGACCTGATATCTTCTTCGGAATGAACTTGGAAACTAGTAGAATCTATGAAGTGGCTTCGGTCCAGGATATCTTCAATTACGTCTGAACCAAATTAATGAATCCTTTTCAATAATCTACTTTCCGCTATCAAACTTCACTTAGTTAAACTAATTCTTAGAAACACTTTCTTAAGCAATCACGACGTTTACTCTTCAATCCAAACATGGAGTCCTCCTCTATCAAGCCACTTAATCATCCTTCATCAAACCGCTTAGTCATCCTCTACTCTTCATTTCATTTCTCCCTTTTATATCTCTTTCGAACTCGCTAAACCCGAAACTATCTTATTTGCATAAGTCACACTTTCAGCTCTCAGCGGGGATTGGTCAAAATAAATACAATTTAAAAAGTTTATAAGAGAAGGTTAGTGAAACGCGTAAGCACCCGTCACAAACAATAATAGAACTAATTTGAATTCTCATAAACCATTCAATACGTACAGCCTTTTACATCCCCTCCCCCACACACATTCATGTATATGTATATATTCTCAAAGATTTCCGAAGTGATTCATTTATTTCTTATTCAATGTTCCATTTTGATTGGCTACAAATATTATTCAAAATATAAATTAAAAAACATAGATTAAAAAAATAAGAAACAAAGCAAACAATCTTTATACAACATATCTTTATATTTTTATTTCTAAAAATTAGAACATAAAAAATCCATTTACTAAAATCAAAGATGGATTAATTTTTTTTTATATATTTGATAAACAGAGGATAACTTCAAATAAAATTTTCTTTCAAGAACATTTAAGATGTAGGGGTATTAAGAGTAACTTCAATAAAAATCTTACGCGGAAAATATTCTTTAAAGAATTATATTTTTCTAGAATTATTTTATTATTTTGTATTTAAAGAATGTATGAAATGAAAGTTCCGCTGAGTTATGCATATGTATATATGCATGCAAGCAAGAGATATGACATGAAAATATTCTAAATGCAACGGAAACAGAAATTTTCATACACCAAACAAATTACAAACATGCGAGTAACCAAAGAAACTAAAAAATACGTACAATAATGGAAAAAGATCCCAACACCAAGAAAAAATTCTTACAGACTAATGAAACTTCGCCAACACATTTGTCTATGTAACATATTTAATTGATTATAGTTTCAAGATCACAGGTTAATATAAGCACGAGAAGAACTATTTTAAATGGGAAATGATGGTACATAAATAACCGGTTTAACCACTAGAATTTTCAATGCAAGCATGCAAACGTACCTGCAATGTGTCGTACAGGTACGGATATAAGCTTATGGGATGAAATTACATGCCTATTGCATTCGGTAGGTTAAAATATAAAAGCATTTAATTCTGGTCATGGATAAAGCTGGAGTTTACATCCAATGATATCCCATTCGTACTTAATTGGAGAAAGATTTGGTGATCTAGGAGGCCAAGGCAATACTTCGATTCTATGTAGAGCATGTTGGGTTACAACAGTGGTATGAGGGTGTACGTTATTCTGTTGGAAACATCTCCTTGAATAATGTTCATAAATAGCAATGCAACAATTCGAATCATCAGACGCAAGTACAAATTTGCAGCAAAGGTGCGTAGAATAACCACAAGAGTGCTCCTGCTATCATAGAAAATCCCTCCCCCCCCAGACCACGTATAGGTCCAATGTGTCTAGCGCTGTTTTCAGGCGCTGACCTGGCATTCTTTTAATCAATATACGGCCATTACTGGCACCAAGATAGAAATAGCTTTCATCGGAGAACACAACACATATTGCCACTCCTCCTTTCAATGAGCTTTAGTTGGATATCACTGAAGTTGCAGATGTCAGTGATCTGGAGCTAATGGTATGAACGCTACAGGACGTCTGACTCGAAGCTATTTCTAAAACTATCGATTGGTAACAGCTCATTGTGTCATGTGGGTGACAACAAAAGCTATAATTTTTGCTGCATGTGCATTGCAATGCTCCACAGCCATGCGACAAATATGGCTTTCTTCTCTGTCAGTGGTTACCCGGGCATGATTGGACCCCAGTTTTCTGGAGATAGTACCTACCCGGGACCACTTCTGCCAACAATCATGCACAGTGGATACATTCCTATCAAGTCTTTCTGCTATATTGCGGAAAGAAAATTTATTTTTTCTTAGTCCTGTTATACGACCTTAAAGGATGAAGGGATGCCTTATGTGGGGGGAAGGATTGTTCTATATATATATATATATATATATATATATATATATATATATACAGGGTGTTTCATAAATGATGGGAGTAACTTTAAGGGGTGATAGTACACATCAAGACGAGTAATAGTAAATAGGAAACCAAGTGTCCCAAACGTCTTCCGAAGGAGAAAGGCGCCATCAAAGTTTAGGGTCCTAAATTTCAAATGATGATAAAAAACGGGAAAATGGATCGATTCATTTGCGGTTTTCACTAAAATCATACTTTAAATTAGTATTTTCATTAAAAAAAGTTTTTAAAGACAAAGTTAAAAAAAATGCCGTTAGAGGGCGCTCTAGACTTTCGAGTACCGAACAACTACCTTTTACCAGTATTTTTTTTATTTTGTTAAATGTTTACAAAAGCTTAGATTTTAACTTGAATTTTGAGCGCAAAATTGAAACCATCGGGAGCGGTTAAGTGGCGCAAATGTAACCGCGTTTAGGGAGGAAAAATTGAAATGCTCGTATGTAATGATCAAAATAAAAAACGATAAAGCAAACTTTAAGAGGCGATAGTACAACACCAAAACAAGTAACATTCATCAAAGAAATCATACTCGTAATTTTAACCCGAAGGTGATAGAGGGCGCTGAAACAGATTTCGTTTTAAGAGACAAAAAGGAAACAAAGAACATTTACGTTATAAAAAAAAGTTTAATTAGAAATGATTACAATATCTGTTCGAAACACTGACCATTAGAGGCGATGCATGCGGTACAGTGGCGAAGAAGGGATTCACGAACCCTCTGAAACACGCCAGGAGTATCGCGCACCTCTCCTGCAGCTGCCGAAAGTCTGGCGACGAGTTCTTCTGCAGTTTCGATAGGAGTCTCATACATAAGACTCTTCAAGTGTCCCCACAAAAAGAAATCCAGGCATGAAAGATCGGGCGATCGCGCTGGCCAAGGGACAGGACCACTTCGCCCAATCCATTGATTTGGAAAGGTTGCGTTTAGATAATTTCGCACCTCTGGCGCAAAATGAGCTGGTGCTCCATCCTGCTGGAACCACATTACTCGCCGGATACGAGGGGGAACATCTGTTATCATTTCCGGCAGCACCTGTTGCAGAAAGGTAAGATATTTTTTTCCATCCAGGCTTTCTGGCAGAAGATAAGGTCCAAGTAGATGGTCACCAATTATTCCTGCCCAAACATTTATGGAAAATCATCGCTGATATGCATGTGTAGAAGACGCATGTGGATTTACATCTGCCCATTGGTGGGAATTGTGGGTGTTAAATGTACCGTCACGTGTAAATGTACATTCATCTGTAAAAAGCACAGTTGCACCAAAATCGGGATTTAGGGTGTGCTTCTGCAGATACCAGCGAGCAAAATCCATTCGACGAGGAAAATCCCTTTCAGTCAGTTCCTGGACTCGTTGGACATGAAAAGGATGCATACTTTCATCCTTTAGTACTCGCCATGTCGTGGAGGGTGATACTTCAATTTGACTAGCCACTGCTCGCGTGCTTGTATTTGGATGATCAGTCACCATATCCAGAATTTTTTCTTCCACGGCTACCGTTCTGTTAGACTTCGCACAGCCTCCATTTGAACGTGCACGAAAAAAGGATCCTGTCTCACACAACTGTCTGTGCAAGCGCACAAATGTTTTATCATTGGGCAACCGCCTGTTGGGAAACTTTTTTCCGTATAATCGTCGCGCCTCTGCACTATTCCCATTTGCAGTTCCGTAGATGAAGTGCATATCAGCCTTTTCTTGATTAGTGAAGGGCAACATCTTTCGTTACGTTTGTTCCGTGATTTACACTTGCACACTCGGGTCAATGGCTTTTATCTTAATAACAATTTGCATATGCGTTCTTCTTCTTCCCCATATCACAATTTCATGTTCTTCTTCCAGAATCTTGCAGCTAAAACGCTTGCATGGATAAAATTTGAAGATGCTCTAGCACGTTTGCGTTTGAATTCAAATCATGCATTTTCTAATCGAAGTTGATAGTTTTTATGTTGTACTATCGCCTCTTAAAGTTTGCTTTATCGTTTTTTATTTTGATCATTACATACGAGCATTTCAATTTTTCCTCCCTAAACGCGGTTACATTTGCGACACTTAACCGCTCCCGATGGTTTCAATTTTGCGCTCAAAATTCAAGTTAAAATCTAAGCTTTTGTAAACATTTAACAAAATAAAAAAAATACTGGTAAAAGGTAGTTGTTCGGTACTCCAAAGTCTAGAGCGCCCTCTAACGGCATTTTTTTAACTTTGTCTTTAAAACTTTTTTTAAAGAAAATATTAATTTAAAGAATGATTTTAGTGAAAACCGCAAATGAATATATCCATTTTTCCGTTTCTTATCATCATTTGAAATTTAGGACCCTAAACTTTGGTGGCGCCTTTCTCCTTCGGAAGACGTTTGGGACACTTGGTTTCCTATTTACTATTACTCGTCTTGATGTGTACTATCACCTCTTAAAGTTACTCCCATCATTTATGAAACACCCTGTATAAGCGGAAAGCAGACCATGAATAAAACAAAAATTAACATATTCGAGTGCTATTTAATGAAATTATTTATATATTTTTCGTAGTTTCAAAAACAGTACTATGTATCTTCTAAATAATCGAGATGAGTCGTTAAACAGCATAAGCTCAATATACATTTTATGTTATCTTAAATCTGCGAACAACTTTTAAATAAAGGATAGATTTTAATAGTTAAATGTTACATTAATAAAGCAATATTCAGTACACATTCGTCTTTTGAAATATGAGCTACTTAAACTGAAAATAAATATGTTAAGCATACCTTTGTGTATGAAGAAAATTTTGAAAAAATATACGTTCTTTTTGAATTTCTTTACCTTTTTGGAATAGCACTTAGCCTCTTTCTTTTTTCTGCTGCTCTAAAATGTAGAAATTTGTAATAAACTATTCTCGATCTTTTAATATATATTCAGCTTTAATTATCATGTTAATTTATTTAAAAAGCTCTTCTAATAATGCTACTAAAGATTTCGAAATTTAAAAACAGATTAATCATATCTGAAGTAAAGTGTTATCAACAGGCTCAGATGGAAACTACGTTCGTAATCTATGGGAACTCATTGGAAACCACTAACTTTCGGATATTGGAACGAGTAGAAAATCTTCTGGAGAATTGTGATAGTGTGATCTTAAGTGTAGATTGCTAGAAACTTTAGTGTAACGACTAGAGCTATGGGAAAATTACGAAAACAGTTCACTAAAACTGAATCCATCCATCGATTTGATTTGATTTTAATTTATGTCATACTGTGAAGCAACAAGGGGGTTACCGGTAACAGGCCTCGTAATTTTGAACCACTATCAAGCAAATAAGACGACACCTGAGTTAACATCCCCTCTTCAAACTTCCACATCAAGTCAATGGGAGGACATTGAGTGTTGATAGATTTAACGTGCATCAGCTCTTCATGGCGGGTCTTCAGTGGCACCAGGACTCTGGCAACGCTGGCCCTGAATTCGCGACTATAACCTCTTGATTGGGGTCGTGGGTAGCCTAGTGGTTAGAGCATCGGACTCCAGACCAGAAGGCCTGGGTTCAATGCCCGATGGCACCAAATACCCTTCGAGTACACACGTAGTACGTGCTCGTTAAATCAGTGGGTCCGAAAGTCTTGTGGGCGGTCGTAACAGAAACCATGGGTGCAGGGCCTGGAGAATATGTCCCTCCCCTCCAGTTCCATGCCTAACTTGAGGAGGTGGAGATAGGTGGTGTCTCCATCTATCGTGTATGAACCTAGCCAAATCGTACTGTTATCTGTATGGTGCTCAAAGCTAACTACAGGCGTATACCTAGTCTCTTGCCACAATGAACTTCAAGGGCCTCGATCTGACACCGCCAGACAGGTGGCATTAGAAAGAGCAACAACAACCCCTTGATTACCACAGTCCATCTGTTGATACATGGCATAGCTAAGATCGTCGAAGATCCATGACGACCAAAGAAGATTGAGATTTATGCATTACATTTGACGCTAAACAGTAATGCAACAGTTTCCTACACCAGACAGGTTTGTTTTGAAGAAGACCTTTTTTTTTTTTTGTCCAGCTCATTTCAGAGTGCAGAAGAGCCCATTTAAAATGTGACAAAGAATATCAATATTTCAGCAGGAATTAGCGGGAGTTCACTAATGAGTTTTCAGTTTAACTACTGTTTTTCGATTTATTCATCTGGAGGACGCCAGAGGCCTGCTTTTTGTCTTCTACCATTCGTGAAAGGGAACCGTATGACAGCCGATGTTTGACTGTCTAGGAAGGCATTTAAGACAGGCGCACAGATCTCCACGTCTTTTACAGAAGCTGCATGACTTCTGTAAGGTATAGAGATGAGTTACTTGAACCATATATTCTTATCAGGCTGCAGTTGGCACTGATTTCTTTTTTATGAATGACAGTGCTCGTCCCCATAGGTCTCTTCTGGCTAATGAATATCTGAAAAGTGAAGATATTTATTGGATGGACTGGCCAGCCGAATTTCCAGACTTTAACCCTTCAGAACATATTTAATAGGATCTTACGAGGGTGATAGTATTGTAATTCGCCTTTTTCCTCCCAGAATCAAACTTAACTTAAAAATAGTGTTACTGGATGAGTGGTACCGTTTCTTCATAAAATGTTTCATTTCCGAGGTGAACTCTCGTTGTGAAAGCTGTCAAACAGTAAAATGAGACAATACTCCTTTTTAATTCATTTTTTGTTCCATATTGTAAGCTTTCTTTTAAACTTTCTTTTAAGCATGCAATCAGATGTGCACTATAACTGTCGTATGGTATTTCTTAAAAAAAATATATATATATATTATAATATCCCCTTATGAAAATCCAAATTTTTTTAAATTTCTGCCCAGTATGTGTCTGGAGATAATCAACGGAAAAAGGAAATTCTCCCAATTTTAAGAACCAGTGTATTATGTAATATAATACAATGAAAAATCAAATGTTTTTAATTTATCTTTCATTTCAAGAGTGCAGGTTCGGATTTTCGTGCTGCCATCTATTGGATTCAAATACTTCTAAAAAAGGTTTTAATTTTTAAAAGTTCGTCGAGTACAACAGATCGTTAATTTTTTAATAAGGCTGTATAATTTTTTATTTTATTTTAAAGTCAAAACACAAGAGAGAGGAGTCGAAACTAAACAACCAAAATTTTACAGTGTGTAAGTTTATTATAAAATATATACAAAAAAAAAAAAAAAAAAAGAGACGAGAAATTCATTTTAAAGATTACAATTTATAACTTAGTTTTAAATTTTTGATTTTTTTATGTTCAAAATATTTGAATTAATATTGTTTAAGTTAATGCAACCCAATTTAAGATCACGTACACAAATTTTCATTCAACTATGTTTATACATAATATCAGTAAATTCAATATATTACTTTGCATAAATTCTTAGCAAAAATGATGAAATCATTTCTTATATGTTTTAAACTGGGACATCCTTAAAGAAGTAAATCTATTCAGTTAACTTTATATATGAAATTATCTTTCAATAGCCTTCGAGTCCAAATTCTTAACTCTACTAAACAATTATTACAACTTTTTACTCCTCCAAGTAAAATATATTATCAACCTCACACGTTTCATCTGAGGTATCTGACTACGTTCAGAACAATGATTTTGAAATAGCGTACAAAAAGTGAATACTTTTTTTCATGTTTGGTATCACTTGAATTATACTATATGCATATAAAATTGTTTTAAGAATATTGCTACAAGAAAAAGGCATTTGGGGGGGGGGGGTAAAAAATGAAGAAAGAGTGATACATTTTCAAAACATTCCATTTATAAAAACGAAATACATTTATACTAATAATATTTTGCTTATATATAAAAACTAAGACTTCTGTACAGAACCTGAATAGGATATTTGAAATATATACATATCGGGGTTATATATATATTTCAGTTATATATTATATATATAATTAATAGTATATCTGAAAATAACGTGTATTTTTGAAAAATCTCAGTTCAGACTCTGTACAGTTTGAATAATTTTTCTTTATGTTTTGCCAAAAAATAGCATTTAAATATATAATTTTTTATTATAATAATATTCTTAAAACAATTTCATATGTATGTTATAATTCAAATGACACTATGTATATAAATATGTATAATGTTTGCGGTTACGAATGAATTAAAAAAATACTTGAAAGACACACACACACACAAAATTGAATTAATTTATGGGTGTAGAGGCCATTAAAAATAAACAAATTTAAGTTTAATACGTAAATTATTCACTTTTTTCTATTAAAAACTGACCTTCTAGCAGCAGTCTTGCGAATATTCCGTATAGAATGGATTGAAATAATAACATTTGTTACAATCATCTTCTTTCCTATCAAATTAAAGAAAAAAAAGATTCAAAGATGGCATTTTAGTTTTTTTCCCGAACTGATTGGGCTGTGAAGTGACGAAAGTATTCTAAAAATAAAATGCTGCATAAAAACTAATTAATTTCCATAAAAATAACTTGTCTATTTCAAACCAGTTAAACAGTTAAAAATTGCTATTTAATATTTTGTTCGATTTTACATTTCATAAATAATAAAGTTTGAAGAACATTTTAATTTCTAGTGGTATTTTAATATATATTTATTGTTTGTTGTTATTATTGTTACTAATACTCAAGAAGTTGATGAAGTGTGACAAAATCCATAAGAACGTTGATTCTTAAAAAGTCGAGCCCAAGACGGAATAAGAATAGATATATATCCCAGAGAGGTCCATATAACTCTAGATCAGTGATGGGCAAAGTACGGCCCGCCGGCCAACTCCGGCCCGCGAAAGTATTTAATCCCGCCCGCCGAGGGTTTATCGACTTGGATAGTACATGGCCCGCTACAATTACTTTTTGACGGTCGAGAAGTTTACAGTGGATTTTACTTTGTAGAATAATAGATGCATAGCCTGCAGAAGAAGCTGAACTAGCCGCGTAGTTTATGTGTTGCACAATACGGTGTGTAAAGCGTGGTTAAATGAGAGGCGCAGGCGAGTGAACTCAGTCGCCACTCGCCACTGACCGATCCGCACGTTTTACGTTAATTTTGTCTTTTGTTCTTGCTTGTTCGCGTAACGGTTTACATTCATAAATTTTTGGGGGAAAAACACCCCTTTAAGGCAATGGAGTATAATAAAAGAAAAGTCGCGATTTCGAGTATCTGATTCAGAGATTCTGTTTGACTGATGAACACCTTTTTGCACTGCTGAAAGTTGCTTCGTCACAGCTGGAACCTGCTTTCGAAAATATTATGGAAAATCAAAAACAATTCCATATGTCTCACACGTCTAACATGTCAGGGCCTTCGAATAAAAGTTAAAATAAATATTATTTAAGGTAAAAAGTAATTTGTAACATTTGTGTGTAATGCTGTAATGTTTTTATAAAATTATGATTAAAAGCATTTTTTTTAACACAAAATGCATTTTTTCTATAATTCTGGCCCTCCTCTAGAATTTCTTAAACTTTGTGGCCCCCCATTAAAAAAGTTTGCCCACCACTGTTCTAGATAAACCCGGGTGGAGCCTGACGAACCTGATACTAGGCATCAGTGAAGAAATACTTCGCGCCATCTGAGGACGAGACATTTGACGTGACGACTGGCAAGATATGTGGGAGCACTGTGTGGGAGCCTCTATCGTGAGTGAGTGTTTATTAACGTTGCTTTATAAAGTCACATGAGGGCTATTGGCGATGGGCCTCATAATTTTGAATTACGGTGAAGTGACGAGGATGACACTTCAGCTGTCACTCCCTCCTCCCTGAATCTCTATCAAATTCGGGAGGTGGAGTCAAATCCAGTCTATTAAACAAATACCAATAATGAATGGAAAGCACCTTCCACTCTACCATATTTTTAGATTTTTTTCAGTGAATATTGTTATAGAAAGATAAGGGTACAAAAGGAGGGAGTTGGAAGATTACAACCCGCCTTTACTAATTTGCCCACCATTTCTTTCCCTTAAAGGTCAACATGAGATGGAATCCACTAAACAACCGATATCGACCGACATACCGGTTTTGTCGCCAACAGGGAAGAGTCAGCTACAAAATCTGAATGAATCCACAAATCATCATAGTGCTTCTTGGTTAGGATGGTCTCAAGTCTCGGAATCAGTTATTGTCAATTGACTTCTAAAAACTGAACTGAAATCCTTATTACAATGTTTAGTTCAATCCCTTTGTGGATGCTGCTAAAAAATATACTTCAATTAACAAAATATTTCAATTCATTTAAAACTAAGAATGTAAAAATTTCGGATTGTCAGATACCCTTTATTTAATTTTTTCCCCATGGGATTTTGAAAAGAAATTTTAAGGAACTGAGATAGGTATTCTTTTTAAATTAACTTTTTTGGGGAAGGTTAAATCAACATGGATTTAAGATTTATTTAATAGGAATTTAAATTAACATGAAGGTTATTGACGTTTGACTATGCAATTTTGAATGTTGTGACCAATTGACAAGGGTGACAGTTGAGTTCCTAACTTCAGTATAAAGAGAAAAGAGAACGCGTTGAGGCTTGGCTGCACTTAATAAATAGCAGTGTCTATTTTTATAACACAATAGCTTTTCTTTGTGATATATATCTGTGTAAATGTGCCTGTTGTAGTCTAATGGTCATGCTTACGAATTCGAGGTCGGCGTGTCATGAGATCGAGCCATAATATCACTGAAGACTCATCATGTAGAGGAGCTGATGCATATTGAATCTGTTGAGGATCAAAATCCCTAAAGCTCATATTAAAAGTTATCAGGGTTTGGAAGTTAGAAGAGGGGGTGGCGTCTCAGGTGTCTTCCTCGTCACTTGACCGTAATTCAAAATTATGACGTCCGTCGCCAATAGCCCTCATGTTGCTTTGTAGTGCTAAATTAATAAGACACTTATTCCCTCATATCTATATATATACCATTAAAAAAGGTTCCTCCGAGATGGAAGCAAGGTACATAAATGCAAATTGAGGAATTGTTTCATTGCTGTTAGGTATGGAAACAATGAGCGTGTCAGCCTAATCGGTGACAATGATGTTAGCAAACGCATGTTATACCATGCTATTAACAGTCCTTTAAAAGTTCCATTCAAAGAAAGCAATTTTAATTCTAACTAGTGTATTTGGATAGCTTTGAAATCACTTTGAAGTTTAGACTGAATGCCTTTGTAAAGAAAGCGACAGATATTCGAACGGACGTCAGAAGCCTCATTTCAGACAAACGGACTGTTAGAAGGTCATAAAATCGGATTGTCATAGCAACGTCTCCAAAGACTGCAATGGATCCCCCAAAAGTAGCATGGAGCGATGCAGAATGGCAACGAATTATCTTTAGTGAAGAGTCTCGCTTTTGACTTAGTGAGGATGATAACCGCATCCGTGTGGGGAGGCAGCAGCCATTATGGAAAAGCATGTGAACAAATTCGAGTACAATTTTTTATTCCATCTTTTATTACATTTTTTTCATTTTCCTCTGACTGCTAAAGTAATTTTTTGGTTTCAGTTTGTGCTCAACGATAAATAAAATTTAATCTAGATGGTCCGGAGGGTTTAAATTCATTCTGACCCAATTGGAGAAAAGGCTAAAAGTATTTTTTCATTGAGAAACTTTAGAGGGGAAAATGCTTGATCAGTGGAGCTTTTTGCCAGTACAATTCTTCCTCTAGCCTTTTTCTTGTGTAAAATTAATAGTTTAGAATTCCAAGATGTGCTAAATCTGAAACTTCAGCCTTGTTTAAGAAAACTTCACCAATATCACTGTACTTTTCAACAAGACAATGCTGCTATTCATTGTAGTGGCAACACAAAAGAGTGGTTAGCTGCTAACAATTAATTTACTGGACTAGCAATCCTGTTAACCCGTCCTCAACCCAAAGGAAAACTTTCGGAGACTTCATATACAGGGTGTCCAGCCTTAATGTGACCCAATAACTAATTCCCGAACCGTTCGGTTTAGATATACACTTCCAATTTAAAAATGTTTTAAAAAAGGTAAGGAATGTTTTTACGTGTTTTTCGAACCAAAAGACCCATTTACAAAAAAATTACAAAAATTAATTTTTTATTCGGTCCCCAGGTCCTATCACTTATATTTAGAAAAAGATGCAGTACACAAAAACAAAGTAAGCACAAAAAGTTTCATTTTATTACGATAAAAACTGGCAGAGTTATGCCTACATAAATTTGAAGCATCTGAGTTGCTCAGAAAAGGGGGTTGTATATAAAGTGAGTTTAGAGCACGGTAAGTCATTATCTACAAAAAGAGCAAAAAAAAAAAAAAAAATCATTGAAAAATTAAAACATCGTAGTAAACATCATAAATTGACAATTTGTATTGCGGTATGGCAAACAATAAAAATTAAATTAAAGAAATACAACTTGTACTGAAAAGATTAAAACACCTTGTTTTAACAAATAGCAGCATAATAATACAGGATTTGCCGTTCAAATTATAGCATAATGTGGAATGATGCGCCAATCATGAATCAGGGGTTTTATTACATCAGAATGACCAAATTAACTTAAATAATGGTGAAGGCACGAGACAGGGAATACGTCTATTGCAACTCCCAGTTGAACAGCACGGGAAATTGTGCAATAAGATGGATGTCTTCGAGTGGGAAATTAAATGGCATAAAGACTTGCCGCCTCTCTCTTATTTCGATTACACTGCCCATAAAACAGTACCATTTCGCAGTTTCTTCATTTGTATAGATCTCGTTCTCCCCTACTATAATTCTTAATATTAGAATACGACTGTATGCAATTTCAAGCGACTACACAACAGTTTTTTAAAGTTCGTCATGATCAGCAAAAACGCAGCAAATCAGACTGAAGCCGTAGCATATAAGACTATTTTTTGGAACTCCTATTAAAATGTTTTCTTCGTCCAAAATATTTTATTTTTTCTACGTTTTACACATACACAGAATAAATTTTATTTCATAAGTACTCAATTATTGTATTACTAACGTATGCTTTTAAATTTAAAAACGGTTTACATAAGAGTGACGTGCAAGAGCGAAAGTTTCCTAGCAGCGTTCCAACTAATTTCACTTTAGAGACGGCCCCTTACTAGCTTCTTGAAAATAGCCTAGAAAATGAATGCATATAAAGTAAGATTTTCAAAGTTCTATAACTCGGCCAGTTTTTATCGTAATAAAATGAAACTTTGTTTTTGTGTACTGCATCTTTTTCTAAATATAAGTGATAGGACCTGGGGACCGTATAAAAAATTAATTTCTGTAATTTTTTTCTAAATGGGTTTTTTTTATTCGAAAAGCATGTAAAAACATTCCTTACCTGTTTTAAAACATTTTTCAATTTGGAAGTGCATAACTAAATCGAACGATTCGGGAATTAGCAATTGGGTCACATTAAGGTTGGACACCCTGTATATGCTTCCTATACATATATAAACCGAATATATGCAAATAATTTTACTCCTCTACTGTTGAATCCAAGTTGCATATTGTGCATTCATGAACCAATTTAGATAAATCTATATAATAAAGTCTTTGTAAGAGTATGGAAAACAAAATTTCTAGTGTCACCAATAAAAAGGGATGATCCACCAAATTATCAATTTCATAGAACATATATTTGTGCGCAAGATATAATAATTTTTGTTTCATTTTTTGCTTAGGCATTAATAAAAGTTGTTTTTATTGTTGCAAACATAATTTTTATAGTTGTTTGGAATCGATATAAATGCTCAGCACATGTAATAAAAAATGCCCAACCTATATTTAAGGGAAATTTTGATGAATTTATAATTATATAGAGTAAAATATATATGCTTGAATATATGCACACACACACACATTTATTATTTATATATATATATATATATATATATATATATATATATATATATATATATATATAATATATATATACATATATATACACTGGTGTCCAAAAGTTAAGCATAATTGATAATTATGTGAATAAAGAAGGAACTGTAAATCAGAATGGCGGGAAACGTGATATGCGAGTGTAAATGGTTATAAAATAAGGAAGCAAATCAAAAGAATGATAATAATTAATTTTATTATCCAAAGTAGAAGTTTGAAGAAAAACTCAGCATAGCAAGGATTCACACTTTAAAGAAAAAATTAAAGAAAGCATTAAATAAAATACTGATGCTGCAGTTTAATAAGACGTGTGGTCACCTCTGACAGCCAGGCACGCTGCACAGCGATTTACCATACTTGCTATGAGATGATTAATGAGTTGTGGGCTCAAACGGTTCCAAGCTTCTTGGAGAGCTCTCTTCAGTTCTGTAACGGAGCTTGGTGGGTGCGAAAGGGCTGCAATTTGTCTCAAGAGCATATCCTATACATGCTCGATAGGATTTAAATCAGGGGAGTTCGCAGGCCACGACATGCGCTGGATGTTTTCCGTTTCAATGAAGTAATCAATCAGCACCGACTCGATGACATGGTGCAATATCATCCATGAATATGAAGCCAGGACCGACAGCACCTCGAAACAAGCGAACATAAGGCTCAAGAACTTCGTCTCTGTTTCTTTGAGCAGTCACAGACCCCGTGTCAAAGAAATGGAGGTCTGTGCGGCCGTCCATCATGATGTCTGTCCATACCATTACTCCCCTTGATGG
Organism: Trichonephila clavata; assembly: GCA_019973975.1. NCBI lineage: Eukaryota > Metazoa > Arthropoda > Arachnida > Araneae > Nephilidae > Trichonephila > Trichonephila clavata. The sequence goes on from BMAO01034745.1 coordinate 354,994, forward strand.
AAAATGATGTCTTTCCGTTATGTTTCTTAGTTCAAAACTTGTTCCACGTTCTCTCCATATCATTACCCGCCGAGAATCTCTACTCAGACTAAACCGGGACTCGTCACTGAACATCACATTGGCCCACTCTCGCACACTCCAATGTTGATATTTCAAACTCCTGGTCAAACGAGTGCGTTTATGAGCAGACGTGAAGGGAATGCAAACTGCTGGTCTTCTGGCATACAGGCCAGCATGATTGAGTCTCCTGTAAACAGTTTGTCACGAAATTCGTATTCCTGTGGCGACTGTGAGTGCCGAACCCAGTGCTCTGGCAGTACTGCCCCTCTGACGTCGCGCACTTATTACCAGATATCGGTCTTGGCGAGGGGTTGTGACTCTTGGTCCACCTGATACTGGTTGTCGGGTAACATCTCCCGTTCTTTGAAACCATTGCCACAGTCTTGAGATCACAGACTGGTCCACATTCAGAATTGGAGACACTTCGGTTTGTGATCGTGATGATTCCAGCATTCCAACGATTCTTTCTTTCGTAAACATGTCCAATTGGCGTCTTTGTTCCATCATTCACCTTGTTCGATGGTTAACGTTCCTTCGCACAGAAGTGGCATGAAACTTGTCTGAACTGCCTATGCTGCGTGAATCGGTTTCTCCGAGTTCCGACATGCGCCGGTGTTTCACGCAGGACGTAGTCGACTGAAAAGTTTTGCATAAACCCAATGTTTTTTCTTCACCCAGTTAATATCCGCAAGAAACTTGGAATAATTTTACGAATATTTACTCCATGTTTTTCGCATTTTACGATTTATGCTTAACTTTTGGACACCAGTGTATATACATATACATATATATACCTATACATATATATATATACATATACATATACATACATATATATACGTATACATATATATGTATATAAACATATATATGCATAAATGCATATTCACATACATATACATGATATACGTGTACAACCGTGGTAGCCTAGTGGTCAATGTCACGAACTCGTGGCCAGCAAGTTACAAGTTTGAGTCCTGGTGCCACTGAAGACCTATCGTGTAGAGGCAATGATGCACGTTAAATCTGACGCGGCTTAAAGTTCTAACGTTAACATAGTGAGGAAGTCAGGAAATTAAGATACCAATCCATGTGTCATCCTTGTCACTTACCTGAGGTTTAAAATCCTGTCCGTCGCCAATGCTCTCGTGTTGCTTTAGAGAGTAACCTTAATAAAAAATCTACTCATGCATAAACATAAATAAGCAACGTAATTAAAAATATCGTTTTCTCGTCCATTCTTTTAGTGTATATATATTTGATACCGTTTCCTTTTTCATTGTTGGAATCAGTTTGCTTAGAAATTCTGAAATAATTTCAACTTGGTCCTGAGAAATAACCAGTTTTGTTCGATATTATTCTTCTAACTGAAAAAAAATAAATTATTATGCTTTTTCATGCATTTAAGTAATTCGAATGGATTTCGTGATGCGTTTCAATTGACCTAGAGATTAAGAATTTCTTCAAAAAATGGTAGCTTGAATAATCTTACCGGTGCGTTATTATCAGAACAATATCACGGTATCTCGAAGTATAATAAAGCTTCAGTGACCCTGAGATTCCCGTTACATCATTGTTATAGGAAGTATGTGCTATTGTGTGCCATGTGGGTGGATGCATGTTTCGTGTTATATTAATTTAGTGCTATTATTTACCCTGTTTCGCTAACTGCATAACATGTTATTTTTCGGATTTCTAACATAGATTATCACTCCAAGGGAACTAATTTTATTCCAGAGTTTGGAAAAAAATAAATGAAAATCTTGCTCCAGTAGGATTCAAGTAGATCACCTCATTTGCAAATTAGAAAGTTCTACACCCAAAATTGTGAGAGATAAAATGCAAAATGGATCCTTCCTTTCAGTATATTCTACTACCAATGTGAATATAATTTAAATAAATTTATATAAATTAATGAGCAAATATATTTTTTAAGCTTTTAGTTCGATGATTGGCTTTCGTTATATTCATTGCATGCAAATAAAGTATATTGGTTTAGTGAATAGCTTATTTTCGCAACAAATTTTAAAAAAAATAGATGAATTTAGATGAAAACATTTTTTTATTTATTCATTCGTTAATCAGTTTTCTTACTTTACTGTGTTCCACCAAAGACTAGCGACCGGAATGAAGGAATAAAAAGGGCTACTGTTCTGCAAAAGAAATTTGGTCTCATTTTTGTAGAGTCGTCGTAGGACATATAGCAGGTTATTGGCTACCCACAATTTAAATCCATGGAGAAATAACGAGAACGATACCTGAGTGTCTAATTCGCTCACCATATCTACATCGCAATCCATTTGAGGACTAAGAATCTTAGTCATTGTAAATGAACATCAGCACCTAATCTATGCCCAATAATCTTGAACAGATTGAATATCATATGATTGATTGTGATTCAAAATATCGACGTTCATCTCCGATATACATTTGTACAGTATAACGCTACTACAGTTGAAATAAACTGTTTACGTTTGTATTCTTGGATTATTTTCTATGAAAAGGAGACTGTTGAAGGTTCTTCCACTTAGACTTCGATTCGCCTCTCAAGGGATAACGTTTGAACACTTGAATGAATATCGGTAAAATTTTGGTTACTGGTATAACTAATAATTTCATATTACTTGAAATCAGGTATTTTACTTATTCTGAGTTATAGCTTGTCAGAATGGGTGGTACTGCCCTTCAGGAGGGGGGGGGGAATAACGGATTAAGAGACAAGTTGTAGGCACAATAGTTGGATAATTATTAATTAGTTCACTTAGCTCAGTACGTCTTCACTCTTTCACGAACTAATTATTAAATAATTGTATATTAAAATGTTTTTGGGACCAAGATTGGCTTAAGAAAAGGAAATTCATTGAGCTTATTAAATAAAATAATTTCATAAGTGAGACCATTTTTTGTTGTTGTAAGTATACTTACCACTTATCTCTCTCCCCCCTCTCTCTCTCTCCCACACACACACACATTGCGGGATATTAAAAGTAGGAAACTGGGATGGTAGGATGCTGAATATTTCGAAAAAAGTCTTCTTCACGTACTGGCTCGTGTTTGACTATAGCACTCACAATTCCTTTACTATCCAAACAAATGTCATAGAAATTCAAATATCTAGCATTTTCAGACCAATTCTCCTCCTCCTCTTCCTCTCATTACACTATATTCTTCAGCATCACTAGAAACATTTTAAATCTCCATAATCACATACTTTGCACCACTTCTTTGGCTCACACTTGTACTCTTCTTGTGCTAGGTTGAGGACCAAATAAATCAGTATTTCTACTTTCAATTGAAAATTCTTCGTCAGTTTTTCATCCTCTGGATCTATGTTTGAATCTCCGGGATCACATAGGAGCGTAATAAAATAAATAGATTGCTGCAACTTCTGTATAGTTCTAGCGATTTTTATGCATTTCCACTAGTAAGTGAAAACTGTTTGAAATAAAATGAATTAAGAGATTTTCAATAGAAGAAAGGCATTAAAAACTGCCAAATGTAATTCCAGATTTTACCTACAGTAAAATATACTTGAAATTCTATGTTTATAAATTATGGTGTTTACAAGAGAGTTCTCTGCATTTTTTTTCATAATCACAAATACATGTAGTTACATGAAAAACAAATGAATGATGGGTTGAGCGCTGGAAAGAGCTGCTTTTGAATATTGACCCCTATCTTCCTAGTCCAAACTTAAAATCTCACTTTGTAGTCAAGGGATATATTATTATTATTATTATTATTTTGATTTTCTACGGTATAAATAGATGGCAGCACAAATGAAAAATGGGAAATAACTTCATTGAATATTTAAAAAATATTGATGAAATATGTGACAAGAAACGGTTAACAAGAATATGTATGCTTTTAGTGTTATCATGATGAAACATTCTAGTGTTTGTATATACAATAATAGTGAATATTTATGTTCATTAGATCCATATCTGTGAGCCACGTGTTGCTAAGTCACGGACTCGGATCCATTTTTAATCAATAATAAATTTATGTAAAGTCTAATAACGTCGTATATGTACATACGTTTTAAAGAAGTTTTTCAATTGCCAATGCTTAAAAACGTGATTTAAAAAAACTATTTCACACTTTAAGTAAGTTTCAAGATATATATAACTTAAATTATTATCTGTCTTGAATCACACAAGTAGAAAAATTAATACGCAGCTTGGGATGATGAAACAGTATTGAGAGGTTTTAAATAAGCTTGAATGCTTTTTTGTTTGCTTGAATGTTTATTAACATTTCCTTTTAAAGCTACATCAAGGCTTTAGGTGATAGACCTCATAATCTTGAATCTCAATCAAGGGACGAGGACGACACCAGAGCTGGCACCCTCCTCGCCAAATTTCACACCATGCCACCTTGAAGACTTTGAGCCCCGACAGATTTAACGTGTATCAAATCGGCGATTTGAATAGTTTCGGAGATCTCATGATGAGTGATTGAGGGAGTCGCTTTCGTTGTTTAAACTAATCGTTGTTTCACAGTTAACATGAATTTTTCCTTAATTCATAAGAACATTTATGGAAAGGCTCTTGCATGGGGATTCCAGTCCAGAAGAAAAACAAAAATGGTGAAAGAAAAACCTAAGAAATTCTCGTGACAAATAAATCACATGGGGAAAAAAACAAATTTCGTAAGCGAGCGTTCAAAAAATTGACTTAATATGATTGCATACCTTTTATATAGAGATTATGATCTCTTACTTAACATATTTTTGATCTACTTAATTTTTAATCCACTATTCGAAAAGCTGAACATTCACAAGAGACTGTTTGAGATCTAAATAGCTATTTTTTTATGAAACTAAATGCCTTTTAAATGCTCTTCGTTGATATAACAAAAAAAGTTTGTCTTCTTTTGAAGTAATAGAAAATATTAATCTGTTTGATGTGGGAAATAAAAGCAAGCTTTAACCAAATTAAATCCTCTAGATTCAAACTTGACGTATCCCAATTTAAATATATGTCAACTATTATTAAATAAAGGGTAATCATATTTCTTGCTCACAGAATAAATTTCAATATTTAAATTATTCTATTCTCTCTTGACAACTGAATTTGAGAGTAATATTATACATTAAATAAAGCCTTCAACCGAGAGCTTAACGTATTTGCTTAAGCAACTTAGAAAAATGAACTCGAGCTCCCTGGAAGAATTATAATCAATAGAACAAAATAAACTCACACCAAGCGATTTAACAAAACTAAGAGAAAACCTCACAATATTATAATAACAATAAAATATATAAATCATTAAAATATATAAAATATATATAAATATATAAAATATTATAATATCATAAACACATTAACAATGTTTATGATACCTCTATTAAGGTATACGAACACGTTTGGAGTACTTAAAAACATCATACTAAAACATTGCAAATGCTTTTTAAGGAATCAATACAAATAAATACTAACATTTAACTAACAATATTTTTTAAAAACGTTATTTAAATATTACAAAAATCACAATTACAAGTGAAATTTTAGCAATATTTTTTTTGAAAAACTTCAAAGCAATTAGAGTAAAAAGCAATAAACTTATATCAGTGAAAGTGTTACTAAAGCAAGTTAGATGCATTTATCTAAAAAATGTACTAAAATTTTAATGTTTTTATAAAAATTAAAAAATTTTAGAGCTGATCGAGTAAATATTATAAGAAATGGGACATTCTTTATGAGGCAATTATTTAAACAACAAGCCATAACTCAAAAATATTCATACAATAAGAAAAATATTGTCGTACATTCTCTAAAAAATAATATAAATATCAGGTTTAAAATGTTTTATAGAAATACAAGTTATCAGACTCTCTCTCTCTCTCTATGATAGATTTTAAGCAATTTAAATTCCCACTTCTGGTTAATAAAAAATACCTTTCCGTTTTTTTTTCTTTCTAATTTTTTAAAATTGATCATAACTTGGCCTCTAAGTAGCGTAGAAGCAAAACAGCGAATATTTTGTAAAGCCAAAAGAGATAACTCTATTCAATAAAATAAAAAACAAAAAAAAATGTGTTTTTACAGAATTTGGTCTTTTCAAGGTGTTCAGATACCTTAAAAAACGGCTCATTTTCAAATTCCAGCCTTTGGTTGTTATTAATATTTGATTATTATTGAGAAGTCGAAATTTTTCTTTAAGTGTAACAATCAGTGTAATATTTATATATAGTTGCATCTCTTGCATCGCAACTATATAAATAAACAATAATATTAAAAAAAATTAAGTCAATTCCTACTTAGGTCAACAAAGAAAAATTTTATTTTAGTAACTTTTTATTAAATAATTACAATTAATATAAATATGTATATACATATGATATAATCACAATATTAAGTGGCAAAGTAGAAAGCAATTTTCCTCGCAATTTTTCATTTTCCTTTCTATATATGGTGTTGGACTACTACATATTTTTGCTTGTTACTATTTATTCAAAAATTAAATTTAATTACTCTCTAATTAAAATACAGTAAAATGAAACCCCATCCTCAGAAATTAGGACATCACAGGGGGGATTCGAACAAACAACCTCTGGATTAGAAGTTTCCTTTTCATATATGGTATTAGACTATTATTTTTGTTTGTTACTATTTATTCATTCATTAAGTAGAAATAATGAATTAATATTTGAAAAACCTATATTAACATCAAGTGTCATCCACTACAAGTTTGAAAAAAATGCATTTGAACTTGTGTGGATGAATAAAAAGTATTTTATTTACGATTGAAAATTTGATAGGGAGATATACACTCATGTCCATAAATTAAGGATAATTCAGAATCACACAGAAATTGAACTCTAAAATAAAAATTTCACCTGTAGAATTATCACACACATCTTGAAGAAGAATATGCAAATTACAGGAAACCACCAGATGGCGCGAATAGTACGTCACAATGACGAGAGTGTAAGAGAGGGGTATATAAGGAATGGTGGCAAATAAGTAAAATTGTTCACAAGCGCTTTAAAAGCCTTTCAGTGCAACAACCGCATAGTTATGGCACAAAGGAAGCATTTGGATTATTTTTTACGTGGTAGAATTATCGGACGACTGGAATGTGGACGTACCCAGCTGGAAGTATCCGAGGAACTTGGAATCGCCCAGAGTGTCATCTCCAGGCTTTGGAAACGATTCCAAGATGATGGTAATGTGAGTAAATGTTACAGCACAGGTCGCCCCCGAGTTACAACGCCGAATGAGGACCGGTATTTGGCAGTTACTGCCAAAAGAAACAGACGGAGCACAGCATCAGACCTATCTTGTCAGCTCTCTTCAGCTACCGGTACGACAGAGTCAAGGCAGACCGTGTACAGATGCTTAGGGCCCATTGTTCTATATGCTCGTAGGTCTGTCAGATGTGTTCCCTTACCGCAACTCACTGTTGCCTGCGATTAACCTGGAGTAGAGAGCATGCATTGTGGACACCACAACAGTGGTCTTGTGTGATGTTTTCCGACGAGTCTAGGTTTAGTTTGCAGTCTGATTCTCGCCGGACTTTCATATGGAGAGCGCCAGGTACCCGTTACCACCAAGAGAACACCATTAAACGACACCGTTACGGTGGTGCAGGATGGCTCGTTTGGGGAGGAATTATTCTTGGTTCCAGAACTGACCTGCATGTTCAGAGTGTAACGATGACAGGCCACATCTATCGGGATGTCATTCTGGAACAACATGTAAGTTTGTTTCGGGGCGCCATGGGTGCTGAATTTCTGTTTATTGATGACAACGCCCGTCCTCACCGTGCAAACATTGTAGACGAATGCCTTCAATCGGAGAATATCACCCGTATGGATTGGCCAGCATACTCACCGGACTCGAATGCAATAGAGCATGTGTGGGATATGCTTGGCCGACGAATTGCAGCCCGTCAACCCCCTCCCACCTGTCTACCGGAACTTCGGAGGGCATTGCTTGATGAGTGGTGTAATATTCTCCAAGATCAGATTGATAATTTGATACTCAACATGCGTAGGCGTTGTAAGGCCTGTATTGCATCGTCCGGGAGACATACTCCGTATTAACCATCATACTAACCAAATTATACTGTTTTTTGTAAATAGGTTCTTTTTTGAAATTGCTCCAGGGAGTAAAAATCGCAATTTTTATTAATTATGTCAAACATATAGCATCTTTTTTGCTCTTTACCTTTTGTTTAATAAATAGACTTTACAAATAAGTCAAATTTGTTTTGCTTCTGTCTCTTTCTTTGCCTGAACTTCATTATCCTTAATTTATGGACATGAGTGTATATGGTTATATATAGGAAGATAAGAACTAATAGTAGGAATTGAATAATACACTGTTTCTGACTGTAATATGTATAAGTTAAACGTTCATATATTACTTAACATCAGTTAACCCAGTCTTCTTTGAAAGACCAGGTACAATAATAAATTCTGACCTACATGTTAAAATATTGTACAAGGACGATTTTTCCAATGTTATCTTGCAATGAAACTATTTCGAAATGTAAGTAAAACAAGTATATGCATCATCTTTTTAATTTATTATGATAATTTAGTTGATAAAGATTGACTCTTCAGCGTTTTTAGTTTTAATTTAATTGATAAATTATTCATAAAAGGTGATGAAATAACCTCCAGTAATAGATTTAATCATGAATAATTTCTTAGATGGATCGTCAGTTTTCTGTTCAGGTCAGTTTTCAAAAGAGATAGTCAGCGAGAAATATTAGATCCGGGTTTGCACTTTAACCCTTTAAAGACCCTTTTTTTTCTAGTGGTGGTACATCAAAATATTTTTGGAGACGAGATTAATTTATAAGAAATAGAACTAATTTAGATTATAATGTAAAGTTAGTTTGATTTTTAAAACCTCCTAGTTCAACCTGCTCATTATGTGCTACTGAAAGGCATTTATGCTTCCACCCCTTTTTTTACTTCTCTCAACATGAGAATTCTAAATTTTTTTTTGTAAAAACTACAACCTTCAAAAGAAATAATGAGCTAGAAATATTTATACTTTAAGATGATAATGAAATATTAAGAATTTTTACATTAAAGTTAAGAAAACGGATATCAATACATAGTAAAAAAAATAAATTTATGAAATATGTTTTAGAAATACCACAACACTTAAAATGAATTGTAAATTAGACAGATGAAGATAAATGATAAAGACATTAGATTGATGAATTTTTTGGAAAGGTATATTTGTCATGGTCTGGTAAAGGTTTAAAGGAAAAATCTCTAGAGTTTTGCTATTAATATATATTTATATTATACTTTTTTTATAATTTGTATTGTAATTTATCGTATTTTTTTATTTTGTATTTTTTTAATACATTTGAAATATTTGGATTTTTTTAACTAAACGAATCATACTAAATAACTAAAAAATTTTGCTTATTAAAAATACCTGTACATTGAACCAGACACATTGTATGCATAATTGGAATAATGATAAACCTTCTAAAAATACAAGGCCAAATCATTCCTATTAGCTTAATGAGAGTACAGGTTTTACAACTTTATAATTTTTTTACTCTTCGTATATGTGTGTACAATTTCTGCGAACATATCCTTTTTTCTTCCCTAACCTTGGAACCGAAATACATTTGAATGAGAATTAATCACAGAATTTTTTCCCCAAGTATCAGAATATATTAGAGAGAATGTCAAATCAGTGCGAAACATGATCCAAATGTTTTGATTAAATATTTTTTATTAAAACATTAACTGAAATCAAGAGCTTAGATGTTTATTGATAAATAGTGACGAATAGTTCATTTTTTCCCACTGTTCTGCTCCTTATTTTTTGTTTAAAAAACTCGTATGTGCGTATGTATGTTGAAGAGAGAATGGCTTGACATGAAATCTAATACTAATAAGTCAGCGAACTAAGAAAAGAAAAAAATTAGCTATGACCGTGAAATTTGAAAAACGGTCTTGAAAGGAAGGTCAAATCTCGAAATGTTCGAAGTTATAAATTTTGAAAAGTAATCTGTCTTATATTAATAGCGCTTTTAAATTCAGGAATAGATCTGAGGAAGAAAGTTAAGAGATTTTATTCAGATGACACAAATATATATATTTTATATATATATATAATAACTTAAATTGATATCCACACTAATTCGAATCTCCTTTATTTACAACATCTAATTCATAAATCCTAATACTCTATTTCGAAACATGTCTCAATTTATCTTTTTCAAAAACATAAAAAACATTATTACTGATTCTTCAGACTTTGAATTTTTGATAGATTTATTGGCGATTCCATGCTATACAAGATCATAAATTGTTTTCATGCGCCTAACTAACCGGGATTTAATAATCCCTAAGCAATATCATTTCTATGAATAACTAATTTTTCCCTTCACCTAATCATGTGACTGTATTTTTTATAAGGCGTTTTTCCCTGTTCTTCCCTGTTTTAAAAATTTGATAGTTGAATAATTCCCTCTCTTGTATTTTGGCACTTGTACTAGAGAAGCATGCCCAAATAAATTATTTGATCACGATCAAGCCTCTTTATTTTTCCGACCACGATTACTTCATTTACATATATATATAGTCATATTGTAAGTCCCACAAAGCAAAAATAGGATACATATATATACACTCACTTCCAAAAGTTAAGCACGGAGAGGAAAATGCTAATTTCCGGAAGCCAATCAGAATTGAAGAGGATGCAATTCGCTGCAGAGGTAGTTGGAAGTATGCAAATATGTTAGGTAACAGCCAATCGTGCTTTCATATCAAGAAATATGCGAAAAGGGCAGTCTTATAAGAAGCCAGCTTCATGAAGGGTTACAGAAGTTGATTTGTAAGTGCTGATAGAATGTGTTTAAAACTTTCGTACAATTTGTTTTCAAGACATACGTGTTTCTATGACTTCAAGAAAACGAATGGAAGATTCTGAGCGCTAGCGTGCTGTGGGGCGCATTGAAGCAGGGCAGTCGATCACAAATGTTGCTCTTTTCTTCGGCGTTCATCATACTGTAATTTCACGTTTATGGAAACAATTCCAAACCACACAGACAGTTGTCCGAAGGCCCGTGGGGTCGGGGTCGCCTAAGGTTTACAACCCCCGCGGAAGATCGATATATTGCTATTGTAGCCAAGCGGAATCACAGAGCGACCTCCACACGTGTGACATCTATGGTTACACCGTCCATTGGTAAGGCTACATCTGCAGCTACTGTACGCCGAAGATTACATATGAATGGACTGTATGCCCGGGTACTTCAAGTTTGTGTTCCTCTATCCGTGCAATCAAGAGGGGCACAATTAAAGTGGTGCCGGGAATATGGCAATTGGACTGTGTCTGACTGGGGCAATGTCATGTTTACTGATGAGTCAAGATTTGCTCTAAAACCAGATGACAAGCGTATAAGAATATAGCGTAAATACGGAACACGCAATCAGCCCCAAAACATCACCGAACATCATGCATTCCGAGGCGGAAGCATTATCGTATGGGCAGGGATTTCATTAGGATACCGCACTGACTTGCACATCTTTTAACGGGGTTCTGTGACGGCTCTCCGGTATCGAAAGGAAGTCCTAGAACCCATTGTGAGATTGTACGCTGAAGCAGTTGGCCCTACTTTTGTTTTAATGGACGATAATGCACGTTCCCATAGAGCTGACATCGTCGATGACTACCTGGAGAGTGAAGGGATTGCGCGTATGGTGTGGCCAGTATATTCGCCCGACTTTAATCCCATTGAAAATCTTTGGGATGCTCTCGGCCGTGCTGTATCTTCACGTTTCCCACCTCCAGCCACTCTTATTGAGCTGGAAACTGCTCTACAAGAAGAATGGCGATTGCTTAATTCTGCGGTGGTTGACCACCTAATTGAAAGCATGGTCAGAACGTGTAAACTTTGCATACAGATGAGGGGGGATCACATACCCTATTAATGTCCTTTTTTCATTTTATGCTGTTTATTTTCACTTTATACATAATTCTGTTTAAGTCTCCAGTATGACATTATCTGATAACTTACAAAAATTTAATATTGTTTTCATTTCTGTATATAATTATTGATTTTGTCTTATGTTTTTGCATAGGTATTACACTCATGTCTATAAATTAAGTATAATGTCAGCTCCAGGAAATAAAGGTTCAGAAACAAAGCAAACGGGACTTATTCATTAAGCTCTTTTATTAAACAAAAGATTAAAAGCAAAAAAGATGGTATATGTGTGATACCATTCATAAAAACAATGATTTTTGCTCCCTGGAGCAATAACAAAAAAATACTCTCTTTACAAAAAACTTAATATTACACGGTTGGTATGATAATTAATACATTGAATGCTTCCCCTGTGATGAAATACAGTCCGTACAACACCTAGATATGCTGAGTATCAAATTATCGAGCTGATCTTGTGGGGGGGGGATTACTCCCCTAGCAAGCAATGCTCTCCGAAGTTCCGGTAATGTAGGCCATGGTTGAAAGATTGAAGCTTGTGTGTGTGTGTTGTCCAAGCATATGCCACAGATGGTGTGCCGGATTCAAGCCAGGTGAGAATGGTGATCCTTCTATTGGGGTAAGAAACTCAGATTTAATTCATTCGCTTACAATGTTTGCTTGCTGAAGACGGGCGTTGTCATCCATGAACACAAATTCTGTATTCATGGCATCCCAAAACAAACGTAAATGTTGTTTTAGAATGATGTCCCTATAATTTTGGCCAGTCATGGCTCCGGTTTGATCATGCAGATTTATTCTGGAACCCAGCAAAATTTGCTGCAAATGAGCAATCTCACACCACTGTAACCATGCGGTTCAACGATGTTGCCTTGGAGGTGACGGATACTTGGCGTTCTCCTTATGAAAGTCCGACGTGAATCAGACTTCAAGCTAAACCTATACTTGTTGGAAAACATCACACATACCCACTGTGACGATGTCCACACACACTGTATGTACTCTACTCCTGGTTAACCATTGGAGAAAATGAGTTGCTGTGAGCATTTCTCTGAGAAGCCCGCGAGCATATAGACCAATATGTCCCAAACGTCTGTTCACGGTTTGTTTTGAAACTGTCGTACCAGTGGCTGCAGATAGCTGACGAGACAAGCCGAATGCTCTACTCCGTCAGCTTCTTTTTGGTGTTACTGCCAAACATCGATTTTCATTTGGCGTTGTAAGTCAGGGGGCGATTTGTTTTGTAACATCTACTGACATTTCCGTCATCTTGGAATCATTGCTAAAGCTGATGCCAAGCAAAATGACACTTTGGGTAATTCCAAGTTCCTCTGATACTTCCATCTAAGTACGCTATATTCCATCCTGCCGAAGATTTTACAACATAAATACATCCTCGTACATTTTCTGTCATCACTATTCAGTTTTGTCACTGAGTGGCTTACAAAACGCTTGTGAACACTTTTACTTTTTGGCCACAATTCCTTATATGCCCCTCTTTTACACTCTCGTCATTGTGACGTATTATCGGTGTCATCTGGTGGCTTCCTGTAATCTGCATATTATTGTTGAAGATATGTGTGACAATTCTACAAGTGAAATTTTTATTCTAGAATTCGATTTCTATGTGATTCTCAATTATCTTTAATTTATGGACATGAGTGTATAAGAAATAACGTAAGCAAATCACACAATTCCTTATCAAAAGAAAACATAGAAATCAATAATGTAGTATGAATAATAATAACTGCTTTTATATTTATATGAAATAGCCAGAGATGAAATATAAATGACAGAAAGGTTTTATTGCATTCATTTTTTAATCAATTGATATTATAAAAAAATCTCAATTTAAAGATAAGAATATTTAGAAATATGAGATATGAGTTAAGAATAAAAAGTACTTATACTAAATTCCATATAAATTTATGTTCAGTTATTACGTAAGCGCATGAAGCTATTTTTAGAGAAAACGTATTTAAATGAATGAAAATGTTAGAGGGATAATTTTGATAAAATGTAGAAGTCATATCTGTAAAATAAAAGCACGAAAACAGTTAATTACATCTTCCTGACTTAATGATACCACATGACATAATTACTGAGTGAAAGTGTATTTAATTGCTAATCAGCATTCTGATTGCGAGCAATAGAAGTGAAAGTTAATTGAAAGCCTATGAAATGATATCAAATATCTCAATTGGTAACATAAAATTAATCGAAAATTTGCTGCAGGAATGTAAAATAATAATCTGAAAGATTTATTATTAACTTTAAGCGCATGATTAATAAGACATTCTATAAGCATAACAGAAATATTAAGAATTTGTTATTGGATTATAAAAAAACGAGTAATATGAAAAAGAGAAATTCTTTTCTCTCATTTGTAATTATATGAAAAAATGATGTAATATTATAAGCGGTGTGATAAAAATTTCCATAAAAAGTCATGTTAGTGTAAATTGCATAAATGTGAGGGGCACTTGGAAATGAAAAGGTTAGATTTCTGAAGTCTTATTTTTTATTTAAACTTTTTTTTATTTAATTCTAATAAAAATCGATTCCACGAAAGCTTTTTTTGTATATTTTTAATGAATACAGTAAAAATGTTTTCATATTTTCACAGGAAACTCCATATCTATCTCTTGTAAAACAATATTTTTTATTTGAGCTGAATTTTTATAAGTACAACAAAAAATATCATGGACTGCTTTATACTCGCATCAAATCATTTAGAGAATTTAACAGTTTTTTGTTAACCTCCTGAGATTCATTTTGAACAGTGCCCTTTTTAAAATACCATTAAATATTTATTAACAAATATTTCGATTTGGAAACTAAGCACTGAATTGGAGAAGAACTGTTTTCGAGCGAACCAACGAAAGATAGCAATGCAAACATTTCGGATTTTCAAAATGGCGAATTCTACGAAAGTAGCTGTGCGTCCACATGTAATGGTAATAAAATTCATTATTTAAAATTATTAGAAGTAATTAATTATTTTTGCAGAGTTATAATAAAATTATAAATATTATAAAAATAATAAATATAAATATTAAATAATTTGTAATTGAAAATGAATATTGGTTTTTTTTAATACTTATTCTATCAACAATCTGTTTAAAACTCAAATACCCAAATGGAAGTATCTGGAACCTTTAGTTTAATAATGGCAATAAATATTTTTTCCCGTATGATTCAGTACAATACTTGACACATGAAGAAATCCAAGTGTTAGGTATTTTAAGGGGCTTGCGGCTCTAGATTTTCTGATTACTAAAAAATGTATTTGAATGGTACACTGTCATGTCAAATTGTATTGGATTTACAGTAATATGAAGTCACCTTTAAAAGAAAGTCAAAAACAGACAAACAAATTTGACGTGAAACAACCCATCGAAGTAAAAGCATATGATGCTTATATGGGTGCTCTTGACATGATGGACGAGTTGCTATCATATTTTTTTTAACATTTATAAACCCCGTGCACCATGCAATGTATAACACGGGGGCATACAACACAGACAGAAGAAAAGATTATAACACAAACATCCATGCCTTCTCCGGTATTCGAACCCAGTCCCTACGGCACCGCAGTCAGCTTCACTGACCACTATACTGGATGGGCGGCTTGCTATCATATTACATAATATTTATTCATAATAAAGTATAGCTTAAAAAACTAAAAAAAAACACCCTTTTATAGTTAATTGAACTTAGTTGTAACTTAATCTTTTAGTCGCCAAACCCGGAAAAGGGATCTGAAATCAGTCGCCAGATGCGGGATGGGATCTGAAAATCGTTAATCCTGATGATCCTGATCAGAACAATGGAACAAAATTATTAAATTATTGTATTGTCATCGGTCCTGGACAAGTGCGCAAAATTACGAATTAATCTGATCTTTAAAAGTGGGTAAAAATTGAATTCAAAGACTCCGTTACATACAAGTGAAGCTTATAAAAGGGTGCTAAGAAGAAATGGAAAATGCGTGTCTATACACATTTCTCAGCCATGGTAACATGCAATGCATGGATATTATACATTCACCATTAAAAGAAAGTGAGGTGCACGCGAAAGATGGACTCCACTTGGTTACTTTGAATTATTAATTTCTGAGTGTATGATAAAAAAATGGTAACTTTAAATAAAGATATTGTTTTAAAATAGATCCAAAGACTTTTCTTTCCCGTAAAGAAATCCTTATTTTATAGGATAGGACATTTCTTTGAGCATGTAAAATTGGATAATCAAATGAACTACTGTTATCCAGGTTTTACAGGGAAAATATAGAGTAAGATGCCATAAATGTGACTTACATTTAGGCCTGAAAATCAGGAATTATTTTTTCGAATTTAATAATATATAAATGTAAAAAACTTGAATAATTTGCAATGAAAAAGCAATGTTGAATACTGCGTTATTATTAAGTTCCAAGGAAATAGAAAACTTGCAACTGAGACATCAAAGTTTTTTCAAACTAGAACATTTATTATTATTCTGAGAGTATAGACAACATCTTTGTTATATATATACATATATAATCTCTTAACAGTAATCATTCTACTACCAGAACCATTCATAAAATAGTTTTAGTAATTCTTTTATTTTACCTAAGCAACGAGCAATTAATTTACTTCCTTTAAGATGTTACACTTTTTTTCAATTGATAAAGATATTTCTTCACGCTTTGCATTGTTTTTAATTGTGCAGGCAAAAGTTTAGAGATAAAAAATAAACTACCTGCTATATAGATTATTAAAGTAATTTTCATTAGTCATTAATTCGTTTCCAAGTTAATTGCCTTCCTTTATTTTACCAAGCCGCAGATTAACGGACGTTTCCGAGAGCATTTCCGCTTATCCGTTTCTTTTTTCGAAATGTTTGTGAGAGAGCTGAATGAAATTAAAATCAAAAACATTTTTCGAGAATAAATTTTTTACGTGCACTGAGTTATTAGGGTAGGGCTATCCGTAGTTTCTAGTCTAATTTTTCTCTTTATTAAAATGTGAATTTTGATGTCTGTGTGCTTTATTTCTTAGTATTAAATTGCTATAGCGTATTAAGATTTACTAATTGGTTCATGAATTTTTGTAGGGATATTAGAAAATTTGTGTGAAGTTTTTTTAAAAGGGACTCTGTTATGCTATATTTTTATAACACAATTTAATCCCTTAAAACATTTGACAATGAGGAACACGAGGAATGGTTTTTAGTTTAAAAGAAAGAACAGTGTTATATAGAAAAGTATTTTTTTATATATCTCTTTTCAATATAAAACTGTTCACATCACTTCTTAAGGATATTTCACAATTTGAAGAAAACAAACACATTTTTAATTAAAAATTAATAAAATGACCCTTTTTATCCTCATGTATTTCTTAGAACTTAGGGAGCCTTTACCCACACACACCTTTAAGTATTTTATTAAGTTTACGGTAAAGAATTACTCCTCCCCCTCATCTAACAGTTGCCATTAAACTTGAAAAATTCAATGAATCCTATTTGATATTTTCTTGTTCTATATATTTTGGTTTATTCTATAAATTTTTGTATACACACAAAGATAGAATTTCTATATCATTTTTAACAATTTTATTTAATTATTCTTCAGCATTTATATAAGATTTAATTAGGAACAAAATTCTACTTTTTTTACTTTGTGGCGGTGCTATCTATATAAGCCAGTAACAACCTCCGTACGATGATGATCATTTTAGTGTAGTGATTTTGTTATGTGCTTACGGAATGGAAGGTACCGAGAACGAATCTCCTTCATTGGTGACCCTGGTCGAACAAAGAAAATCGCAACCTTCTCGCAGCAGTCGTGGAGCCCTCTGTCCACCACAAATGCAACCAAGCTGTCAGACATATGACACAATCAACCAAGCCATCAGACACATAACACAATCAACAAAGCCGTCTCACATAAGACGCAATCAACAAGCCGTCTCGCACGAATGACGCAACCAGCAAAAGCCGTTTCAACCTCTAGTGACGCAACAGCTTACACGCTCTCTATAACAACAATATCGTTCGTTCACCTTACCGACTCACTGTTAGGGGAGAGTGTG